>CM020217.1:23443760-23956260 GCA_009819775.1 Phoenicopterus ruber ruber
CATATACATACATATATACCTCTCTGACAGCCACCCATACTTGAATCCTACTTTTTCAAAGTGCTTTCTGGTCTCTGAACTGAATCAGAGACACTCAATAATATCCTTCTCTTTGGTTGCTATTGCTGGTTACCACCATATATCCCTGGTGCTGCTCCAAACCAAACCATTTGGATTTTTCCATCGCAATTAGTGTTTTAAGTAGTCAAATACAGATAAGTCTCAGCCGTGTCATAGCTTGGTGAATGTCACAAGGAGGTAGATCACTTAATCAGTATGTTTTAACCAAATCTTTTAAAGGAAATGGGAAAAGCACAAGAAATTAGACACAGGATTTTTTTTTTTCTTTTAATATGGTGATGGGACCAAATTTAGATGAGGGAAAACTGGAACTGTAAGCCAGATGTTTTTTCCTCTTTAACTTAGAAGACAGTGAGCTGATAAAAGCAGGAGGAAGATTGTATTTGTTAAAAGCCTCTGATATCTTGAAAGTGATATACATCATTCCATTTCTCCGCTTTCACTCCTGTCTACACAATTTAAAGACAAAAACGAGACCATCTATTTTCTGTACACATGTGGTTATCTGTTTACCCGTATGTGTCAGCGTGTGCACATGTATATATACACATGTACCTCATAGGTGTGCTTTTAGCATGCTCTTCAGTATTTTTTTTTTTCCCCAACTCCTAGATTTCAGTGTTTGACCCCCTACTTCAAAAAACCAAGAGATTAAGCAGGACCCATTATTTTGACATCAAATGCAAGCCCTAAACCGTTGCTAGGATACAGGATGTGGCACTGTAATATTGCCGTGGTGCAAGGTTATATTGTCTTAAGTGTGGGGAGCAGGCCGTATTATAAATCTAAGTTAGTTGATAGAAGAGATAACGATTGCTGCTCTTACACTGTAATTAAAAGGAGGGGAATGTGTATAAAACAATTCGGTCATATACTCCGCTTTTATTTGGACAGTAAGTGAAGCGCTATCAATAAGCAATTTCATTACAGTCAGTATGGGTTTTGTCTACTTTCGGTTTCCATCTGCATTAATTTAGAGTAACTCTACGGGTTTATTATTGACTGACACCGGTTTAAGCAATGCTAAAATTTGGCTGTGATATCAGACCTGTTCATTTTCTCTCTTTATTTTTCTTTTGTGATCATATTAATTGAAAGTTGACTTCCAGTTTCAGCAGTATCAATTCAGGGGTGTTCTCTTACACTTTATATAGGGCTCAAATGAGCTGCAAACTCGGTGTGTTGTGAAGAAAAAAACATGTTTGCCTTTGACTTTTGTTGTAGACTTGCGGGAGTTGTACAGTTGTCTCAGATGTTACATCTAAATTGGCTCAGATGCAGTGTCTAAATGAGCCAAATCCAGTGCACGTGTGACCGTACATAGAAGAAGCAGATGTTTTTATTACTTGTAATTTGTTCTGTCTTTTCAGGAGGGGGGGAAATAAAAGGACAAAAAAACCTCTGAGCAAAATTGAGATTGATTTGTTTGTTTATTAAATCCCAACGAGCTGTGTTGGGGAACGGCAGTGGTTTACATGCAGCCCCTGCATGCAGTTGCCACTCGTAAAGGAGCTGGCTCATGTGGAGTGAAAGCCTGCACTCTGCTGTAGAGCTGAAGTCTCTGTCATGGAGAAAAAAAGACAGACCTTTGACTACACAGGCGACAGGCAGGGGTAGGTGCAGGTGGAACGTGAATGTAGCTACCTCCTGGGTCGAGTTGCCCACTAAGCGCACAGTGGGCTCGATCGGCACGGCAGCCGCCTCACCTATGGAAATTACCCAGTGATTCTCGGCTTCTTCACCAGCATTGAGGCACGCAGGTTATAGGCCGCCCCGTGCGTCTCAGAGAGATGCAAAAGGACCTTTCTCTGTCCTTAATGCAGGTGTGTTTGTCCCTATCACAAATGCGGAGTTGAAGGGACATCCCAACTGGTACCTCAGAAAAGTAGCGTAAGTTGGTGATGGGTGACATAACTGTGTTTGTTGGGGCTAAAGTAGCGCATGTTTGGATGGAGCAGGACCAAACAAGCCATTGTAGGTCTAACTGGCACAACTAAAGAGGTTAGTGCGTTCACAGAGAGGTAGCATGAGCTTTCCTACTCTGGGAGTGGGTGCAGTGAGTGAAGCTACTGAAGGTTGTACTGGAGCGCTCTATGTGAGCAGCTGGTGAGGCTGCGCCGAGACACCGCTGGTCAACAGCAACAACACGGCAGAGCTGCTTCCCCTTCCAGCAGGTTTCTCTGTCCCTGCTCCCGCAGCCACCGAGGTGCATCCAGTTTGGGAAGCACCGCAGGCTTTATTCCTTGTGTTGCCACAACAAAGAGTTTCCTTTTCCAGGAGTAACAAGCTAGGATTGTGTGCTCAATGTTCACGTAGTCCAACCCACTGGTTAATGGCTAGGAAGGTATTTCATATCCAGCAAATATCCAACCCATTCACTAATAAAAAGAGGTTCTGGACAGCTGATTGAGGCTGCATAGTTATGTTTTAGCAGACTCCGGTTATGTCTGGCAGTTACTGATTTCAATGACTATAGACTTCATAGTGTTGCACCACCTATATGAGGCTGTGCTATTCAGTAACAATTGTTTTAGGGTAATTTGAGTTGAACGATGAAATACTTCTATACCTATTTAATCGCATACATGCGAATATCAAGTTAATTTTTGTGAAATCTCTTTTAAGATGTTAGCTTTATCTTCCCTATTTTACGTATAAAGACATGTAGGTTCAGCCCCTAGGCTAACAGACACCTGAAAAATCAGATTTCTGCCTCAGGTGTCTCCTCGTTCTCTGGTTTCAGGACACTGCGATTTTAGAAGTGCAACTATGAGCCTAATCGAAATGAAGTTGGATGTGCAATAACAGAAGTAGAAAATGGTCTACATATTTTGGCTAAAAAGCCTTCTCCAAGGTCAAAAGAGAACCAGTAGCAGAGCCAGGAATAGAACCGTTATCTCCCAGGCCTTTTTCTTTTGCTTCTGTCCCAAAAGACACTATGCAAGGTACAATATCCATTTGACAAATTGCACAGTTATGTGATGAATTGCATTTATAATGCACATTTTATGGCCTCTTTTGGCCACTTCCTGCTAATCCATCTTTCCTGGGGTATGTTCTTAACACTCCACAGCTCTCAGTGGCTATTAAACAACAACACAAAAATGTTCTTTTCTCCCAAATGTAGAATTTACCGCAACTTCTTTGGTCTGAAACAGAGGCCTGGAAATATTCCGGCTTCCTCAAGTGACAGGTTTAAGGCCTGATGTCCTTCAGCCTAAGGGGGTAGGAAATAATGTTGGCATGGGACAAAAGACATGGGAATTTCCCAATTTCTCACTAAAAACATAAATTCCTTCTATCCCTGCATGTTTATAAGGTTTGGTATTTGTACATAGTTCTATGATTTGGTACTAAATGTAATTTGGACTTTTTTCATAAGACTTGTATCCTGCAGCCAAAGCTTTGCCTCTCATTACTCGTGTCAAATCTATAGCAATCAGCAAGTTACTGGTTACTTCTTAGCATCATGTATGTAATGTGCACATACATACACTCTCTGACATGCCAGTAACATGAATATTTCAGAATATAAAATGGTTATTTATTGAGGTTTTAATTTCTTGCAGTAAATATGTATGTGCTGTGGTGTAGGATAAAGTGACTGGACTGGGGCGCAGGCTGCTGGGACACATATAGGCTTCAGCCTAAGGAAGTACCTCTGATCAGGACAGCGGGAGTTGAACGGGAGCCAGCAGGACTTATGGGCGTCCTTGAAGTTGGGCAAGTGGGATCCTGAATGAGGATGCATCTTAAGTATATGCTTCTGTGTTTATGTTGAGCCGAAGAGTTGTCGAAGTTTCTGAGGCATCTTCATGGTGACAGTTGGATTTTTGGGGTTGTACCTGTATCACTGCCACTAATGCATCACACTCTTGGAAACATCACTTAACCTTTCTGTCGCCTAGTGTATATACCTGTAAAACAGATATAAAAGCATGTACTTCTCAAAGGTCTTGTGAGAACTAATGAATACTGAAGTGCCTTGAAACTCTTGACCAAAAGTCATTTACGGAGGTACAAAGAAGTATAATTGTCCATGTCTTTAATATTATGTCTCTATACAAATGCATGTGGTTCAAAAACACAGTTCATTTCAAAAAAAAAAAAAAAAGTAAAAAAGAAAAATATATATTCCAGGTGCAAATCTGAAAATATTGCTATAAAACTGTGTCTTAAGCTCCATGACAGAGGGCATAGATGAAAACACCTTTAATAGAAGTTACCTTTATTCTAAATTAACATCGTGAATGTACTTAATTTTCAACAAACCTTATGACCCCTTTTGCTTTCCGTCTTTCTCCCGAGAAGACTGGGAGAAATAAACTTGTTACCACACCAGCTTTATCTTCCTGGCTTTGGCATTTTATATTGTGTTTCAGAAAACATGAACCGGGGAAAAAAAAAAAGTAGTGTTTATTTTAAAATACGAAACTATGTGGACAGTATTATTGTTGCATTTCTTGAAAGGTGTCCAGAATCCAAACCTGGAGGCAATAGACGTGCGAGAGTGGAATTGGCCCTAGACAGTTAATAAATTCTGAGCAGAGATGCATAAATCAGCGAGGGTATTTTTCAAACTTTTTTATTTTTTTTCCCAAAGGGTGGGCGTGGGGGAGGGAAACGTCTTCGGAGAATTGTTTTCTATCAGTTCAGAAAATAGAGAAAAGAATTCAGCAATACCCAGTGCTGGTTAGCAGATTGTCATTTTTGGGTTTGATGTTCCTGGGTTTAATTGTCTTTCATGTGAACAATGGCAGGAGCTCTCTAGTGTGCCATGCGAGCATGATAAAAGGGGGCCGTTCTTGCATAGCAATGCCTTTTTTTTATTATTAGCGTAAAAAATTAGCAAGCTGGAAGTCGTTAGAAGGAGTTCCATTGGCATTAATTGTAATGCAGCCTGAATTTGTTTGCAGACCAGTGCGGCAAGACAATAGCAGCAGGGGAAAAAAAGCAATATTAATAGCCTTTTACTTATTGTATCATTTTAGTGAGCCTTAATAAGGTGTCTGCTGTCAACTGGAATTTATTAAAATAAAAAAAAAAAAGACATGGTAATTGATGTATTGCAGTAAGTATGGATGAGGGCTCAACTTGATTAATGTATGAGTTGGCTTTTTAAGGCATTTTAAAAAGGCTTCTTAACTGGGTCTTAAGAGACTGGCACAAGCCCACTGTAAACTACCTCATTGCAGTTGGAAAACAGCCTGACAGCTGCTGATGTCTCCTGTGGCTTTGCTTTTTTTTTCTGATCAGAGAAAACTGAAGTAATATAGTCCTCGTCAATAATTGCAGTGCTTAAAAATCTTATAAAGGGATTTCTGTTCTTCCCTCCGGAGAAAACTTTTCAAAGGTTAAATTAGTTTTACTTGTGTGTGCTTCAAATATCTCGGCTCCCAATAAGGATCAAGTTTTGTTTTAAATAAACTGCTAGTTTGTGTGTTGCATTGGATTAGCACCTTGCTGAATGCCTTCTCCTTCCCTACGAGATGGACACTACAAAGCGTTCGCTTTAAGTCTGGCTGCCGTCCCCCAGAAAAGCTTCAAGATATTGACTCGCTTGGCTAGTTTAGTTCAGAGACGGGCACTCTTTTTGTTCGCGTGGGTTGTTTTGCCTTGTTTCGTGCTGGTGAACTTCACTTGAGTTGATCCGCTTTGCTGTGCCATTTTGCTGCTCAGCACAACTTCAAGAAGTAGTGGTAGAAAGGTTTGCATAGAGGCCCACGGGAATTAGGGACCCTGGTGTCTTTTGACTTCAGTGCGCACCTGATTTCAGGAAGGTCGCAGCCTAAAATATTCTGTCTGTCTAGGCTCTTCTCACGCTGCCAAAATGCTGAAGGATATATGATAACGGGAAGGCCCTAACATATGTGAGGAGGCTGTTTTATGCAGATTATAGGGAAACCGTTTTGTAGGAGTACGGATTATAGAACAGCAGTATTTCCGTAACTGTACATAGGTTTTTGTCTTAACCGACCTGTTTTGTCCTAGGTCAAACAACAAATATTTGGCACACTGTATAGAGAAGTCGCTTGTGCTTACCTGGCATTTCGGTTGTATTTACCAGGTAGTCAGTGAGCACGCAGAGAAATGCGTTGTGAAGAACAGATGGAGGTGTCACCTATAGAAATAGTTCTGTTAGTCCGAATAAATATATTCCGTATTTTCTATTGGGGTCACCATGAGCCTAAGGTGTAAGGTGAAGCGACAGCATCTAGTTTTATTAAAAATTTCCAGATTTGTCTCCTAGGCTATTAGGTGACTTTTTACTGGCTAGACTAATCAAAGTCCTTCTTTCGGTAACGTTGTCCCCATCAGTGCTGCAAATGTCATCCAAGTAGATACCAAAGTCAAAGGGAGAAAAACAGACTTTTAATTTGTTACAGTAGCATGTTGTCCTTCCTGATAGCTCCGGGCCTTTCCCAGAGGAAGCGCTCATGCTTCATTATGGATGTAAGCTTTATTAGTATAGACGTCATCAGGTTCAAGTGTTAGGAAAAGCCTCTGCTTGCTAACAAAGGCCATGGCCTCGGATAATGCAACTCTTCTCCTTACTGAAGGTTGTAAGTCAGTGTGGATGATACTCTACTCCTCTCCTTGTTCTTTTTGGTTGTTTGTTTTTTTTTTTTTTAACATCCGGCTCCTGCTTGGGATCTTGTGTGATGTGATTCTCCCCCTCTGAAGGCTAAAAAGGACAACTTGAGTGCTCCGCTTTCAGTACGTTCCTCTTGCTTTGGATCCAACCACTTAGCAGAGAAAAAGCCTAGTTGAAGTCATTTCAGAAATCTACATATAACTTATTGTCAATTCATCCGCAGACTGCCATATGTGAATAATACTTCCTTTAAGATTTCTTCTTCAGGTTTCAGATACCAGAAGTGCAGCAGTACAGTGTACGCACTTGTGAGAATTTTTTTTTCTTTTCCTTTCCCCTTCTGGCAAGTTTGCTATTAAATGAAGTTGTCACATAGCTCTAAATATGATTTTCAGCATCTTTTTACATTAGAAGCCTGAACTTTAACTTCTTTCTATGCAGGCTACTTTCTGCATGAAAGATGCAGCTGAGGGGTGATTTTTTTAGGAACTTTCTTTTCCTGTCACCTTTATTTTATCCAGCGACGCTTCCTTCTCCAGTAGCTGTTAGGTAAAACCTTTCTTTCTCCTGCTCCCTGCCATCGGGTGAGAGGAAACTGGAACGCATTGATAGTGATACAGCGCTGCGTGAACTGGAGCTCCCTCCCTTCCTTCGGCCCGTTGGCCACCCAGGCTTTCCAGTTCCAAGGAACACTCTAGTGGCTCCGATCTGCCATTGAGGATAATATATTTAAATATAGACATCTTAGATATTTACTCTTCTAGTTACACCACTGTGGCAGATGCTGCAGTGGTCCAGCGTTAATATCTCTGCGATCCATGCAAAAAAACCTGCTGTCCCAATGGTTTCTTCATTTAGCCTAACTCACAGTTTACATAATAATTCACTTCAAGGTCTGATTCACCTCGAGTCATTTTCTCCTTCTCATTCCCTTCTCTCCTTCATTTTTAGGCATGGGCTCTCTGAAGTCTGTTCCTGAATATACCCAAAGGTTGCAAGCATTTGAAAGCTAAGTGTGGATTCTGATCAAAATTTTACAAATGGTTTCCATTTTATTAAGGAGTCAGATTGAAGACCATTAATAAAATGGAAACTCTGCAGCTTAATCTAACCTTGATATATTTCCAGCCTAATGCATCTGCTTATAGCCCTGTCACCGCTGGATCTGAGCACCGAGAGCGTTGTTGAATACATTTTCATACCTTTGCATTTTTCCCCCCTCCTTTCCCAAGTTAGGCCAATTCTCAGCTGTTCCAGGCGTCTTTCTGTCCCTGACTTTGGCTAGGATTAGAAGAGCCATGCCAGCCTTTATCTGGTACCCTGTTTGCTGCTAGATGTACATTTTGTTTAGTAGAAGAGAAGTGATGCAGAAAGGAGACTGAACTTGAGGCAGATTTTGGAGGTAAATAAGACTGGGTGCTACACGGGTTAATTATCTGCAAGAATTGTTACGCTGATGAGCAACCCCATAGCACAACCATATCCAAATAATAAGTAGCGATGGTGACCACGCAGAAGTCTGCAGGCCTGACTCAAGATTTCACTTCCACAGAATTCAGGTTACCCACTACATTTGGCTCTGCTGAAACTTCTGCTTTACTATGAACTTTGTGTGGACCTTGCGTGCACCAATGACTTTTCTTCCTCCCAGCCCAAAAATTCAGTTTCCCCAGTTTGATGTATGGAGGTAACCTCATCTACTTAGGTTGCAGGTATGTTGCAAACCTGGCTGAATGGATTTATGACTGAATGGTGGATTATCCCTGAGTGGTAACTACTGCAGGACTGTAAAATTGAAGAGTAGGGATGTCGTGGAAGAGCTACGGGTGTCGTCTATCTGGACTTCTGTAAGGCCTTTGACATGGTCCCCCGCAACAATCCTTCTCCCTAAATTGGAGAGAGATGGATTTGATGGGTGGACTGTTTGGTGGATGAGGAATTGGTTGGATGGTTGCATCCACAGGGTAGTGGTCAACGGCTCAATGTCCAGATGGAGGTTGATGACAAGTGGTGTCCCTCAGGGGTCCGTATTGGGACTAGTAATGTTTCATATCTTCATTAATGACATGGACAGTGGGATCAAGCGCATCCTCAGCAAGTTTGCAGATGACACCAAGCTAAGTGGTGCAGTTGACACCCCTGAGGGACGGGATGGCATCCAGGGGGACCTGGACAAGCTTGAGAAGTGGGCCCGTGTGACCCTCATGAGGTTCAACAAGGCCAAGTGCAGGGTCCTGCACCAGGGTCATGGGAACCCCTAGTATCAATACAGGCTGGGATATGAAGGGATTGAGAGCAGCCCTGCTGAGAAGGACTTGGGGGTACTGGTGGATGAAAAGCTGGACATGAGACAACAATGTGCGCTTGCAGCCCAGAAGGCCAATCGTATACTGAAAGAATACAAAAGCATGGCCGGCAGGTTGAGGGAGGTGATCCTGCCCCTCTACTCCACTCTGGTGAGACCCCACCTGGAGTACTGTGTCCAGCTCTGGAGCCCTCAGCACAAGAAGGACATGGACCTGCTGGAGCGGGTCCAGAGGAGGGCCACAGAAATGATCAGAGGGCTGGAGCACTTCTCCCATGAAGACAGGCTGAGAGAGTTGGGCTTGTTCAGCCTGGAGAAAAGAAGGCTCCGGGGAGACCTTACTGCAGCCTTCCAGTACCTAAAGGGGGCTTATAAGAAAGATGGGGACAGACTTTTTAGCAGGGCCTGTTGCGACAGGACAAGGGGTAATGGTTTTAAACTAAAGAAGGGGAGATACAGGCTAGACATAAGGAAGAAGTTTTTTACAATGAGGGTGGTGAAGCACTGGCACAGGTTGTCCAGAGAGGTGGTAGAAGCCCCATCCCTGGAAACATTCAAGGTCAGGCTGGATGGGGCTCTGGGCAACCTGATCTAGTTGAGGATGTCCCTGCTCATTGCAGGGGGGTTGGACTAGGTGGCCTTTAAAGGTCCCTTCCAACCCAAACCTTTCTATGGTTCTATAAGATGTTATTAATTAATGTAATTATTTAATAGTTGTGATTAGAAAGTGGAGTTGCAGGTGTTACAGAGCAGGTTTTTCTTTGGGAGCTCAAAACATGCTTCTCCCAGATCTTAGTGAGACTGAACCTGACCCTAGCAAATGGGTTCAAAAATTGACTTTGCAACATGGATCAAAAATTTGGGGGTGATCATGAACTTGCTTGCACTTGTAATTTTCAAAGTGCATGCTTGAAAAAGCCCGGTTTCCTCTTTTGTTCAGGTACCGTTACAAAGCCTGGCGCAAAGTCCTTTCAGGGGCACCGAAAGAGGTCTCATCTCTCGCAGCATCAGAGCACGAATCTCAGATTCCCTCTTCTGAAAGTGGCCTCTAGTTATTACATGAGAAAAAATACAGGCGATCTCTGCCAGACGCGCACGGAGACTAGGTGTCTGTGCTGACACATCAATACAAAGAATTGTTATCACAGGAAAATTTCTCCTTCTAAATCTGGGCTTAAACTAATATGAACAGACATATAAAGGCCCCGGCGGGTGACCTTTGCTCACACGAGAATATGTCTGCTCAGGGATTTCTTAGTTCATGTTAATTGATTGTCTGATGGGATTGATTAACTAATTGATTTACTGTGGTTTGTAGTTTAACGCAAGGACTGGCCTAGGGTATACTTCAAAAGTTTTTGAGGTGGAAGAGAAATTTGGGAAAAGCTGGCACTAGCAGTGGCGGTCTTTCTGAACGCGACTCCAGCATCTTACGCTGGATGAATCCCATTGCTGAGAGTATTAATACTTAGCGTGAGTAACGCTCTGTAGGCTGGGTTAGAGCAAAGTGAGCTGAGGAGTGAATTTACAGCGTCGTGGTTAACCCGTAGTGATTTCGTGTGAGCCCACTTCTAGTGCGTGTTAATGATGTCGGGGTGTGAGGTATCCATCTTCCTTCCTACCCTTTTGCAGGCAAAGGGAGGGGGGCTACTGACAGGGTCTGTGCTCAAAATCATTGTCCCTTCCCTCCTTCTGCAGGGGTGGGCTCCTAATCGTTATTCTCCGTGTGTCTCTACTCCCCCCCTTCACTGTGGTGCATATATACTCAAGCAGCTCTTACCATGGAGGTGCAGAGAAAGAAATTAAAACCCTCACAAGAGACCAGCCTTTCAGCAAAGAATAATCCCAATGCTTTGGTTCACATGTGTCTCTGCTTCCCAGCAAAAAATGCCATTTAGTGTGAGACACCAGAACCAAAATTCAGATTTATATGACAATTTTGAAAGCGTGTTCTAAGTGCCCGGTGGCTGCAGCTGAAATGGCTTTCCTCTTGCTTAAATAAACTTGTTTGAAAGAAATCATGCTGTAGACCTACAGTGAGGGCGCAATAGACTTTCTGTTCACGCTCTTGGGTATTTCTTGGTACTTAGGAGACTCAAAAAAAAAAAAAAAAAAAATATTTCCTGTTAACCTGTTTTGAAAATAGTCTTCCCATATCAAAGCATGTTTAAAAAGCAGATTGCATTTGATAGCAGTAACTAAAATGCAGTAAGAAGCAGCCTTTTGATCTGTTGCAAATAAACTCTTTTGCAGATAAATACGTTACAAGTGTATTTTTGTTCATTTGCTATCAAATTTAATAACAACCAGTGGAATTGAGTTCAGCCAAAATGGTTTCCTATCAGACTTTGAATACATACTTTTAAATATTAAAAGATAATGATTTGTATGGCATTGCTATATAATGCATTTCTTGTCTTCTCTTGTGTGCATGTGACGAATTCCAGTCGATAAGCCCGGGACTCTGGAGTCAGTTGTCTGGCTAGTTATTAAGATTAAGATAAGTACTGAGAAGGGAAAGATACAGCGCATTGTACTGCCCTGCTGGGACGGGGCCACCTCGGATTCCAAGTGTAAACAATGCATTAGTTCTCCCTGGCTTATTTCAAACCCGAGGTGTACACTGTAAATATTTGGGAAATATGATGGAAAGAGTGTGGAAAGACTTTTTTATTTTTTTATCCGTTAAATGTCATTACTAAAAAGTGAACCTTCGCCCCCCCTCGGGTCCCAAATCATTACTCATCTGTAAAAATCCGAGACCAATTTCTGTTAATTACTTATGAAAAATAACTTTTTTTTTTTCCTTCTCCTTACCCAAGCCACAAAAAAGACGACAGATATTTGGACGGTGTTACCACTAGGCGCTTCGTGCTGAATGAAGCCCCATGCTGACGGGGCTTTGAGCAACCTGGGCTAGTGGAAGGTGTCCCTGCCCACGGCAGGGGGGCTGGAACTGGATGATCTTTAAGGTCCCTTCCAACCCAAACCGTTCCATGATTCTATGAACGTGCCACAGCAATAAAAACATAATTAACTCTCTCACAGCAAAGCTCAACTAAGGTTGCGGGGGGCGAAAGGGGAAGAACGGGCCTGGAAAGCCTGAACTACAGAATACTGAAGTCAATGCAAAGTCTCCTTGTGACTTCAGGAAACCTTGGATGGGGGCCAAGATGAACGTTGGTGAGGTCAGAGCTTTCTGAGCATGTTGGAGCTGTTGCTGCTGGTGTTTCTGTGGTGGAGTGAGTCCTAAGGGCATCACGCTGCCTTTTCCAAAGGGGGAGAGGGAGAAAGTTTTCTGTTGTTCCAAAATATTACTGAGATATTAAAAAAAGACAAATATTTCATGAAGTTCAGTTGTTGATTCTCACTAACTATAATAAATAGGAGCTTTGCTGCCAATTGGTGGTTGGCGCTTTCAAGACAGCAAAGTTTGACTTGTCTGCAGGATCACTGGAGGAGCGATAGAAAGCAGTAATTTAGAAAGTGTATTGCAGCTGCGTGCTGTGCAACGTAGACCACTGGGTCGCAATTAATTTTTGTTAATGAATTTAAAACTAGATGTACGGAAATGGTTATATAAAACGTATACACTGCTAAACAGCTAACTAGTCCTTGGGGTTTGCATTTTCATTATCTGCATGTAAATCACTTCAGCGAGCACGATCTAATGAGTCAAAAACTGCTCTGAAATTTGAATTGAGATTTGCAAGATACTCTTTTAAAAGTCCTCATGCCCTGCTTCATGGTATGGCCCTTTACAGTGAAGCTATGCCTATCCTCTGATTAATCACCCCTTAGGAGGAGATAGTTTGTAGTTTTTATTGTGTTTCAGAGGGTTTATTTCTAAACTCTGGGAGTATCCTGCATTAGTGGCGATGGGAAATTAAGGAACATTCAAAACCGTTCAAGAGAAACACGGAGCACAACTGAACGGTCCCCAGTGACCCCTCCTAAATCTGATGTTTCGTATGAGGTAGGAAATAAATAAATAATAATAAAAGATAGTTAACTGTAAAAGGCGATCTGACAAAACCATGCAAACTGCTTTTTCCTGAGCGTCAGAAAGTTCTGTTACGGAATTAGAAGCTGTCTCTTTCCTTCATATGCCGATTAAATCATTGTGCTTCCTTAGCTCCCCTAAGGTACACGCTACGATTTCCTCTTACCCAGCAATGAAGAATAATAGCTCCTGTATCTTTGCTGTTTACAGTTATCTTAAGCAAAACCAAAATTAAAGCAGAATCGCTGCAGCATCACAGTTTCTTATGGAATCCTGAATATAAGACAAGTTGGAATACCTCAGAAAGAACATATAATATATGAAATATAAAATATGTGCATAACTTGCATGCTTATTTATAACTTCAGTTACTAACAGACCTTGAAAAACTGAGTAATTAAAAAAATATCTAAGCTTGATGTGCTGTAACCAGATAAATGAAATGTACAGAGTGGACTGGAATATTTGGAATACCACGCTCCGTTTCCCACCCCTTTTTTTCACAGCGTGAGCATTATATCATGGTTGTGTACATTCCAGTTAGCTGCAAGTGAGAAATCACTGCCGAGGTCGCTGAAATGTCAGTGCCACATACGCTGAGGACAAAAATGGATGGAATTCCCTGTTATAACTCTAATTATCAAAACTCTCGTGGTACAAGAGGAAAGTGCATGTGTCCTGTGTACTGCAGCCGAACCGAGACGCTGCCTGGCCGACAAACCAACCTATGCCCTAACCTATTCCAGGTTTTTAAACATTTCATGCGCCAGGTGAGAAGGTTTAGTCTCCGGCACACACGTGCGGCTTTATGCTGTATATTCCCTGAATACTCTTGAAACTAGCAACGTGTTTTTAAAGCTCTTTAGCTGAAGCCTGTATGGTCTGAAATACCCAGGTAGTTAGCATTCCTGCCAATTTGATATGATTGAGACCTTTACTTGAACTGACCTCAGAAGGAATAGAAGACTAATTGAGGCAGCCCTAGTTCTAGCTCTCTAGAGGTGCAAAACACTGCAAATGGTATCTGGTGCATGCATAAAAAGGTTTACGTAGTGGAAGAGGCGTATGGGAAGGAAAAGACAGACACTTCTTCCTCCATCTCTCAGCAGCTTTCTCCCCCCTCTCCCCAAAGCTTCAAGAAAAAATAATTTTATTCCTATCTTAATGCCGTTGCATGGTAAACTAATAAGCAAAATAAAAAAAGGAAATGCACCCAAACAATGCAGAAGGTAAAATTAGGACAGTACTTGGGTGCCTCAGGGCTGTAATTAAAGCTATCTAGATAAAAAGAGAGATTCTGCCTCAGATTTATGTTCCAAGGGGGGGGAAGGCTGAAAGTGAAACACAGCAAAAGAAATTCGTAATTCCAACGTATTCAACTCACCCATCAGAAGAAATGGCATTAATTCAGGTACCCAATTACTGTAATGTGGTTCAGAGCACCTCAATAGGTGTTTCAATCTCAAGCCAGGACTAACATTTGTAATCCTTTAAATGCACTTAAGAAATTGATGTTACAGCCCCACAATCTGTTAGGGGCCTTGCTTCCTGGCTGATTGCAGAGTATCCCACCATTAATTGGATCATCAGAATGTGATCCGCGTTCTGGTCCCCGGATTATGTAAGACTGACTTTGCTCTGACGCGCTGAACCAGAGGCTTCTTTTGCTGGATATTTTGACCCTTAATGTAGATAAGTGGTATTTTTCATCAATCTTAGCTTGCATTAAAAAAGGGAAATGTCAATTCAATGTGGGGCGTTTAACTTAATTCAACATCTTTTAATTTAATACCTTGGAAAAGTTAGTCCGTCTCCGACCTGCCGGAGACTTCTGCTGATGGAATGGTTTGGGGAGCGGGGCTGGAGGCACGTCGTTCCCGCTCCGTAACACGGTCAGGTCCTGAAAGTCTCTTCATGCTTCGTCCCTGTATGAAAGGGAAAGATGGAAAAAAAAAAAAAAAAAAACAAAACCAAAACCCGAACGGCCCCCTGACCACGCTTTGCCGTACTGGTAATGAGTTTCCTCAGCTCCTTTGGACTGTTCCCTAATGACTGCTCTACGTGCCTGAGGGGAAAGAGACAAAAAAATTAATTCAGTGTTTACTGCCCTGTTTTCATCTTGGGCTTCAGGTTTTCTTGATTTTTTTTTGTGTTTGTTTGTTTGTTTTTAATTTTTTTTTTTTTGGTGAATCAAGGTGCTTTGATTAATTTGCTCAATATTCTTTGTGTTTTGGTGCTGCAATAACAGCTGGTTTGGAAATCCTCTGCATGCACTAGACCTAAAATCCTGTTGAAAATAGGGGGCATTCTTTCTGACAGAAGGAGACCTTATCTCAAAAAAAAAAAAAAAAAAAAAAAAGAGAGAGAGAGAGAGAGAAAAAAAATTATTACCAGAATAGGTACAGGACATGTCGTAACAACTTTTTTCTTTTCTTTTTTTTTTTTCTTTTTTCTTGTACTGCATCATAAAAGCCCTCCTAGTGCTTCACTTCCTCGCAATGAATGTGTTTGTCCCAGTACAGACAGAAGTTCAAAGGTGACCGCAACAAAGATTTTTACTTTTTTAATTTTTATTTTTTCTTCCAGTGAAAATAGTAAGCTTCCCAGTTTTCTGGGCGTCGCAACAAGCATCAGATTAATTTGAGTCTTATCGTGGCTTTGGGAAAACCATTATGCGGTATGGTGTCTCTTGGCCTCATGGTAGTTAGGAGTGAAGATGGTGAGGTGAAGAGAATAACATTAGGTTTCATGACCAAGGCTTGATGTTTCTCCTGGAGCTGATGCTTAATAATCCTGGGTACGGCAATGATTTCAGTAAAGTTAGTACCTGCTACCTACATATACATCAAAACTCGCTGGCAGAATCTGAGTTGTTCCGTGTTTCAGAAAAAGAGCCAGTTCTCCTCACCTGTGTCGCACAGAGGCAGAAGCTCACAGAAATCATTTTGCGGCTGAAGCTGGCTGACTTTGGTCTCCTTTCTTTTGTTTTCTGCCAAGATCTCAGTCTTATTTTTCCAACTCTCTCCTCTCCCACCTCTTTTAGGAGTCATTTAAAAATAGTGCTGTACTGCGGGCAGGAAAAACTGCCGAGGCACAGCAACGGCGAGGGAGCGGTTAGACTTCATGTTTCACTGCTGTCTTCTAGGCCGTGGAGATGTTTTTTGAGAGGTCCTTAGAACTTTACAAGTTGAGGAAAAATGAGCTTTTGAGGCAGCATCTTTGTTTCATGAGAAATGTTGGATCCCAAGGAGAATTGGACTGAAGAGGATGGTTCTTGCATTTCTCCCTCTCTCCTGCTGGCCAGGACCGATTCAAAGTCTGCCGTGTAGGGCGAAAAAAGGTCAAAAATTGAGGCAGGGAGTTTAAATAGGAGGTTTGGGACAGTCTCGTTAGACATTTCATCCGTACGGTTTTCGCAGTTGCTTTGGATGACACCCTGTGAGCTTTCTGAGCGTGTCAGAGAACAACATAGCTGTCCTCGTCTTTGGTCCATGCTGATTAGGTTTTGCAGATGAGCAGAATACCTAGGTTAGCCTTCTGACTGGATTTACAGCGGCAGCAAACACATGCACGAAGAGGCTTTTGGTAGGAGATACTTTTGTGATCTTGAACACAGACAGGAAGAGAACTGGTCTGGCATTTGGAGTGAGCTGACTTACTAACAATTAGTTGTGCACTGTGCAGGAGGAGGCAGAGTTTCTGGCGTTGGGTTGGGAGTTTAGGTCCGTGTGAGGTTGCTGGTACTCGTACAACGTATGTGGCTCATACGTAAGTGCCTGACCTTGCTTCCCCCCCTCCTTTTTTTCTTTCTCCTTTCTTCCTGATATGAATTGAATAGGCAGGTAGATATATACAGTTCTGGTCAGCCTAATTGGCGCTAGAGGTGATATGGTGCTACACTAGGACAGGATAACCTTTAGGTTTAGGCTCCTGACTGGAGCACAAGAAACACGTGCATTCGATTCCCAACAGTTCTCTGGCTGGTCTCTTCAAATTGCAGTATGTATTGGTCATGGTGGGCTTCTCTCTTTGCGCTTGTACAGCTCCTAGAGCAGGAGGAACTCGCCTGGAACAACAGATACCGCTGAATAAAAGCTCTGACTAGAGATTCCGATAAGCAAGTGACCAGCTTTCAAAAACAGAATACTTTTCTACCAAGCGTGTTTCATGTGACAGTATTTGAATCTCTGTGTTCTCCATGAAACTGCCCCCATGGACGAAGAACGCGAGTTTGTTCTGTAACGTTACATACTTGCCATACTAACGTGCAAAGAGAAGTCCAAAGATGTGTACTTATATATTATCCCTGAGGGAATTACACCTACTTAAGCTTAAATATTTTAACAAGCAGCGTTGAAGGAAGCTCGTTCGGCCACGTTCAGACCTGGTATAAACAGAATCAGCTTTTCTGAAGTGAGTGAGGCTGTACTTACTTCTGCCAGATGTACGTTTAGCTCGGAGACTTCCAGATAAGTACTAGTCTCACAACTCAGCTCGTTCAACGCTGATACAAAGCTCTTTTATGAAAGGAGAAATATAAAGCAATATAGGTAAGCCTATAATTACTTTGGCCATAGAACAAACATGTTGTTTCTTCCTGCTTGGAAGGGCCTAACCTTCTGTAGGGAGAGTAGGATCTGTGATAGCTCCGGTATTGATAGCGTTCCTGCAGCAACTGCGTTTTCCAGCAAGCTTTGTACTAGCGTAAGATGCTTCTGAGTTATTCCCCTGTATGGAGGGGAAAGGAAACCTTTTGTACCTTGTGGCGATGCCTTCCTGGGCATCTCTGTGTTTTTAAACACAGAGAGCGTATCTCGGGGTGTTTTGCTGTATGGAGCCGCATTGGAAGTGCGTCACTTCCAATCTGTTTAATTGGAGTCTTGGGTGACGCTTCTCTGCTGCTTTATCCCCAGATAGAAAGCTGATCAACGTTTTAGCTTTAAGTACACTACAAGGTTGGAAAGTAAAGTTGAGTTTGCAATGAAGCAGATATATTGGCTTCCCATGCTTTGAAGACAAATGGAGTCTCATCCATCGCTGCTACACCAGTATGCGGGTGCTGTTTCAGGCTGCTTTGGGTTAGGATTTCAGTTTGCCCTTCCTTCCTAATGGGGTCCCTTGGTGGAGAATGCCATCCAAGCGCAGGATGGATGAGATGCCCTAAGGACCTGTATCAGGCTTGCCTTTTAAGCAGTGCCTTGCTGAACTGTGAACTGGGCTTTTCTTGGAGTGCTGCGTGAGGATATGAATTCAACTTTGAGACAAAAAAAAAAAAAAAGGGAACAACCACCACATACAGCAGCATATGTCAGCCTGCAAGCACACAGTATTCGGTGGCAGTGTTAATATGCATCTAAAATGATTTTCTTCTGGTGTCTTAAGTATTTCCCAGGGGTTCCTTTCTTTGTTCTTAACTCCCTGTGGAAGGGGCAGAGAAAAATGGCTGGTGCGTTCGCTTCGGCCACTGTCAGCGGCAGGCTCGCAGCAGAATTAATTCTGTCCTCTCTAATGACCGCCAGTTACCTCATTGCCGGGGAAATGGCCCCCTCCGTCTGCAGGATCATAGCAACTGAGTTTCATTAGGCAGGACGACGCGCGTCTCTCCTCCAGGCTGCCCGCTTGCCCGTACGGCCGAGCGGCGCGGGTTTCTCCGTTCGGTAGCGCTCACCCGTCCCGGGGCAGGCTGTGTATCGACAGCTTGCGTGCCCGCTGCTTGGCGTGTTGCTGGCTTTGGCTTTCTCCGAAAAGTAAACCTTCGCACTGGGGGGAAAAAAGAGTTAAAAGAAGCGGGCAGGGTGAAACAAACCCACGCGCTGTATCCATCACGATCATGTCCTCACCTGGGCTTCTCGGCTCCCTGGGAAGGTGTGTTTGCAAGACCAGGTGGATATGTACAAATACTGGATGTTTTTGCATTGGGATGCATACTTTTTGGGGGCTGGGCTCCCGTTTGAATTCACAAGTCCGCCTTTCACACAGGCCCGACTGCACAAAATGCAGATACTTTTCAAGGCAACGTTGATTAATTCAACAAATCCAGACCATCCTACGCAGTGGTGCAAAACAAATGCCCTGTTTCTATTTCCCAAACTTGCACTCGCTACAAACTGTACTTGTGCAACTAGTTGGATGCTGTTGCTAAAAATGTAGGACAAAAGCGTCCTATAAAGCAGCACTAGTCAGCATATTTTGATAGGTGGTGAGTGATAGCTCACACGTACTAGGGTGCGAAGCTGAGCAAGTGTCTTTTAAATGGTTGATTTGGGTTTCAGTGTTGAGCCCAGCTGTTCCTTGAAACACTCTGTGCAGCACAGTAATTTAGAGTGTAATGGTCTTGTGTAAGGAGGCAGCTGTGAATCACAGGTGAACCACTTCTCAATGATGACAAGGGTGTGAGCACTCTCCCTGCCCTTGTCTTTCCCCTCCCAGACTCTCATTCTCCTGTATGTATTTTCTTGATTTCCTCCTACCACGTCTTTGCAATACGGGTAGGCACGTTCCAGTGTGACTCTGAGCCTGCTATATACCGGTTAATGGTTCTTGTGTTTTGATTTTAATATCTTTTTTCACCTTGGCTACCCTAAGAAACGCATACTGCCTCAAGTAGCTTTGAATGTACCAACAAGTGTATGTTGTGGAGCGAGAAGTGAAACAGAGAACGTGTCTTCACCCAAGATTTGGAAGTGGTAGGAAATGACCTCTTACACTTCTTTTGCTTCTTAGATCTTTAAGCCCTAAGCCACCCTAAATCTACTGTCCCTATAAAAAGCTGCATTTTAAAAGGCTTTAGGAGGCTTGCTGACCTTGCAACCTACTTTGTAAGGAGTCTGCACCCACAGCTATTAAACAAAATTAATTTCAGCACTTTTAAATTGTTAATCTTGCAAAAGACAACTTGCTTGCTCTCCAGTGATCCCACAGGTCGTCATTCTGTGAGCTGCAAGCCATCACCAGGGTTCATGGCTCTGAACATCATCAGTCTGCTTGTGGTCTCCCAAATGCCTTGCAAAATTAATTCCTCTGCCCACCACTTTTCCTGCCCAGCAGCTCTTTGAGATCCGGGCGCTTGGCGAGCTCTGTGTGTGTAGCAGTTATTCGCCAGTAGCCACGCCACAGATTATTCTTGGTTTAAGGTTACTCTATCCTAAATCAGTGCTTCCAATCCTCAACTGACGGTAACGAACTTCGGGCAGCAGGACATGAATTCAGGTAGGAAATGACAGTTTTAGTCTTTGGGGTGTTAGGGTTTCTATTGAAAGGGCTACATCTCTTGTAAGTTAAGTTTCTCCATACCCATGGGGCAGATGCTTTACTAGGTACTAATTTATTTTGAATCTTCTTAAGTGTATTTTTTCTGCCTGGCCACCAAACTCGGAAATGTTGGCTTTTTTCCTCCAGGTAGCGATACGCGTGAATGCCTTGGGGGCGGGGGAGAAAGTGTCTGCTGTATCTGGTATTATCGTGCCTGGTTGTCCCTGCTCCTTCCACCTCTTTTGTCTCTGCCACTCAAGCCAATTTCAGCCATCCGCCGACTCTCATTTGGGATAATAGCCTCCCTTTTTACTGTTGTCTTGTCATGTTTGATTCGGCAGCACAAGGGTTTTAAATTAGCCAAAACGTTTGCATGCTGGGCTTACTCTGCTGCCACTACCAGTTGCAGAGCCACTAAACCACTTGATGCTGAAATTGATGATTGCTCGGAAGGAATAAGAAATGGTTGGTGGCTACCGGGAAGATTCATTCACGCCGAGCCCCTTTTAAGAAACCTAGGGGGGAGGGAGAGAGAGATTTCCTTCATTTTCCTGCTGCCTGGCTGGTGGTCGCATTGTGCTGGTGCCAGGTTCCTGCTGAGTGATTACAGCCTTGCTAGGCTGCGTAGTTCCCGTGATTTCAACATAAAAACAGAAGACGAAAAATACAGAGGGAAAGGAAGGGGGGGATAAAGCTCCAAAGACTTGCAGTTCCATTCAGTAACGTAGAATTGTGATGTTTTCACTCACTGCCCACTTTTTGGGTTTTGGTTTGGTGGGTTTTTGGTTGGTTTTTGTTTGTGTTTTTTTTTTTTTTCTTTTTAAATCTAATTTATTCCCCCTGGCTAGAACTTTACTTGTTAGAAGTTTTACCTAGTAGAAGACTCTCTGTATCGGCCTGCCTGACTTGGTGATGCTAAACCACATCTGGGCTGTAGGCAGTTTATAAAAATGACCCATCGTTAATGGGATCTGGGATCACCAAGAAACTACAAGACTTCTAATACCACCTCCACATCCTCCCCAAAATGCCTTTTACTTGTTTATATTAGTGTTTAAAGATATGGAGGGCCAGCATATAAAGGGAAACAAAGATGATAGTGCTTGAGAAACTGTACAAAGAGAAAACGAATGAAGCCGTAGAATTAAATGTGAATGACTAGGGTCGTACGAAGGGTGTAATTATATCTCAGAACTATATACAATCACATATGTAAAGTGAGAGGCATCTTTTATTTCCATTGAGTGGATTTGTTTTCTTTTTGAAGAGAAAGTATGTTTGGGGTGGTTTTGGTTGGGTTTTTTGTGTGGTGTTTTTGGTTTGTTTTTTTTTTTTAATAATCCAGCACTAGCTTCTGGGTTACGGTGATGATAGGTAGTCAAAGGGTCAGGAAAGGTCAGTAAGTGTCCCATCTACAATGGCTCAGGATTACCAAGTCCAAAGACAAACACCATCTAACAGAAAATAGTAGCAACTGTGATTTAAAAACAAAAGAAGCAAACAAACCAACCCAAACCCTCTATTAGCCGTATATGCAAGTTCCCAGACACTTAAGAGCATGGCTTCAGAAATACGATTCATTATACAGTGTCACAAATAAGACCCTAAATATAACACGGGGTGGAAATACGATTGCATAGCATCCAAGCCAAGAAAGATGTTCTCATTTGATCTAATATTGCTAACATTAGTAATATTCTAGCACTTTTTTCCTGATTACTAAGCCACATGTTCTCTTGCATAAAATGCCCTTTTTCTGCTTAACAAAAAAAAAAAATGTGTAAATTTGAAGGTGTTGGCATCCAACTTTATTCCTCTCTTGTATGTAATAAATCTTGAAGAAATCATGTGAATGACTAAAGCTCTAAAAATACAAATCTAACTAAGAGCCCGAGTCTCTGGGGCCCAGCCGTGGCGTGCTGTTGTGCGAGCCTAGCTCCAAGGGCTTCCGTCTGTGCCAATTAACGGTAGATTGGAAAGCCAGGCAACCATGATGGGTTTAGTCCTGTTATCTGTCTCTAACTGCTGCGCTCTTCAGAATCGCTGATTTCTCTGCAAAATCATGACAGATGTATTACAGGAAAATGTATTGGTCGAGTAGCTAGTGAGAGAGTTAATGCGGAGGATAATAAGTAGCTAAGGCTACGTCCTCCAGCAGACTTTGATGCGGTTTGATAATATATGGGATGGGTCAGTCTGCCCTATTAGCAAATGTAGCCAGTTTATGCTCTACATACAAACTAGAGATTTGATAAAGCACTAAATTAGTTTTCACAAGGTATTAGATGTTAGATACTTAATGGGATCATCATGCTTTTGCTACACTTGGTTAAGATGCGTTCTGTAGCAGAAGCATGCGGCAGCATGACATTTCACCAGGAAAAGAAGCGTGTCTTGTGACTCAGTCACGAGCCTGGGAATTAGAACGTCCAGGCATCGCTTGGCTTCCGAGTTACCGTCTGTCTGATGTACCACAGAGGCTTCTCTTTTCACATCTGCAGAATGGGACCGTGTCCTTCCCTTTTCTCTTTGCCCTCTTGTGAAGCTTAAGCCACCAATGCTTGTCAAGTGTTGGGTTTTTTTTATCCTTGGATGCAAAGGGTGCAAGTAATCATAATTCTGTGAAGCTTTGGTCGCACGAGACTAATACTGTCCCACTCAGTAAGAACCGGGAAATTCCCTAAACTTGACAGCAGAGAATTTACAGGTTCAGGCAAATTTGAATAAGAAACGTTAGTAGAGTGTGAAAGGAGAAGCTCGGGGTTTTGATGTAGTGCTCCACACCCGCGCTCTGCATTCACTCCGTGCCAGTGTTCGACTAGTATTTAAAAGATGAAGTAAAACCTAGTTCAGTGAAGCTAGTAGCATTTTTGTACAGCCAAAAATCCATTGGTAAGATATGTCGCATGGGGACGATGTCCTTGCCTTCACGCACTTGCACTGGTGGGGAACGTGGGCGAAGAAAGTGACCTTCCCGGGGCCCCACGGCAAGTCGGTCTCCGAAAGGGTCCTCGGTGTGAGCATCCCCCTGACCTGAGCTCATGTTCGGTCCGCTAAAGTGGGCTGCTGCTTCGGTTTGCCGGTAACACTTTTATAAGCTTGTTTCTTCACTGTCAAAGAAAGGGCTGTAAAATGACTTTTTTTTTTTTTAAGGTCTGTGGTTTTTGTCTTGTTAAATAAAAATCTAAAACTGCTGACAGCAGTGTATGCCCACAGCTACCTTCAGAAAACTACGCTTTAAAGCCCGTTAAGCGTTTTGTATTTATCCCATGAATCTAATTTTTGCTAACGTTATTTTTCCCTGTGTTTACAGACAGTTGTTAATTACATTTGAAATGCATCTTTTTACTTTCTCTAACATCTTACTACTTATGCACGTAGCCGGTCCTGCACGACCACTGCCGGGCTTTGCACTTCTCCTAGCGCTAGGGAGACATCCCCACCTTTTTGTGAAATGCAGCAGGAGTGTCATATATAAAATGATCCTGTTTGAAAGGATAGAAGCCGCATCCCAATATAGATCACAGTGGAAAATGACTCAAAATTACATGACAGCTTCTCCCCCGTTTGCCCCCCTCCTTCCCTTTCTCAGCCCGTCTCCCAGTTGGGCTGTGGTAAGAAATGCGCCGTGTATTGTGACATTTTAGTTTACTGTTACTAATAATCCCTCTGCATCCTTCATTAGCGTGTTATTTATAGGATCGCAAAAGGGCACGGGTACCGCTCGGCCTCCGAGGTGGTGCTGCTGGTGTCCCAAGGACTGAAACGTGTTTTACAAGCACCGGGTCGCACCTTGGCCTCGGCGGCGGGCTCGCCTAGCTCCGGCGGAAGCCCGTGCCACGCTTTGGGCCGAAACCCCGTGTTTTAAAACCCGCCGAGGCCAGCGTGGACTTGGGATGCTTGGATAAACAAGACGACTTTGCCTCATAATTCCTCCTAAGCCTGCACTTGCAGCTGGAGGGCTGCGTTTCCCCTAATAAATTCCTTTTTGTGAACCCACTTGTTAGTCAAGCGTTGTGCACACTAACTACAGCGAGGGCCCTGTGTCTTGGGCATAAATTACTCTCGCGTGGCACTGTCTCCGAGCAGCCCCCCAGTTATGGATTACTCTGTTCTCGACTTGACAGGAACATAATTAGAACTGTTGATGAAATCTACCAAATTGTTCCTCCGTGGCCTCAATGGTCAGGAAATTTGGCTGAGTCGTATTTGTCACCGACGTAAAGGCTCTAAACACTTCATATTAACTATGTTATTAATGTGCCCTCTAATCTGTCCGTGAATTGGTAACACTTGGAGCGAGCTTGTGCTCTAATAGCACCTGGTGATGAATACATTGGAATGCTGTTAAAAAGTTTCTGGAGGGTGGGGGGAAAAAAAAGCAACCCTTAATAAAAAGTGAACATTTCTAGGTTGTTTCTTTTCTCTGTATGTGCATTTTTATGTTATACGGTTTTGTTTTGTTTAACTGGAGATTCGTTTAGGCTTTACATTGACAGACCGTTTTCTGTTCTATAGGATTTGCTGACATTTGGGCTGTTTCATTGCCAGAGGAGGCTTTGTGTGTCCCAAAGGAAGTGAGTGATCTGGCCATAACAAATCCTGCCAAAATATTTTAACACCGTTACGATTTTCTAATGCAATGCGTAGTGAATGTGACTAGGAAAGGATGGTGAGTCCACGAAGGGGGTTCGCTCCCTCTCCTCTGCAATTTGTCTGGCGGAACGAGCACGCAGGAGCTGCCGGGGGTGGTGGGAGATGGCAGCCAGAAGCGGGGGGGTGGTTTGCCTCCTGAAGCGTGTCGCTTCGGGCGCAGCAGTGGCTCACGCTTCGTCTTTAAGCCAACCTTCCAAATTTCGGTCCTGCTCTGGAACTCTGAGAGAGTCTAGCGTGTTCAGAGACAGAGTTTTAGTTACGTTAAATAAGTGCATTTTGGCTGCTGTAAATGCGCAGTAGGTTAAAACAAGCAAACGCGTGTTAGACACGCGTAGATAAGAGGGAGATTGGTGGCTGAAAGTCCTAGAAGTTGACAAGCTGCTGTCTTGGGTAAAATGAACCTTTCCCTTCAAAACAAAGGGGGATCCTGTACTTCAGCACGGTTTTGAAGAACACTAAGGTGGCTCTTAACTATATAAGCAGCTGTGCTTAGATGAAGTGTTAGAACACAAAAATAAGAGTTTTCACATGCAGCATTCAGGGGACGAAGACAATTCTGACAATGTAACGTTTAGCATAGAGCTGGAAGTATGGGAAAACAATAATTTAGATCCCTGAGCTGTTCTCTAAAGCAGCAGGTAAACTAGCTGCTGTTTTTCTAATACCTTGGTGATTTGGTTATATTAAATTTAACACTACTCACTCACCCTCACCCCCCAAAAAAACCCCATGGCTGAAGTTAGTGTTTAGTAAACAATTTAAAACCTAAAACCAGCAAGCAGTTCAAAATGTGCTGACTGCAGAGTATCAGTCGTCATCTCTTACGCCCAGCATACGCCGTGTTGGATTACTCTGGCAATTAGCTTCTGTACCAGGGTAAACTCACGTTTCTTTGGTCATTTTACATTCACATACTTAAGAATAAACAAAGTAGCTGACCTTCTGTACCAGCAAGTTTTGCTGAAGAGAGGAAAGCTAATGAGAAATGGAAAAGTTGAGCACGGCCACGTCTTTGGAAGTTGCTCCACATGAGCAGATCCTTCCGCTTCTACCGAACAGTCCCAGGTTTCTGACTGGGTTGAGCTGTTTGCCCCTGACCTGTGTTGTCAGGTGCTCAGGTGGATGTAAAGAAAGTCGGGCCTTTCGCTGTTGATGGTGTTTCCCACTTAGATGTTTCTCTCTTTGTTTGTCTTTGAATACCGAGCAGAATTGCCCACTCTCATGCTCCTCTCCTAAGCCCTCCTCCAGTTTTTGCTGGGCTCACCCAAACCTCTTCCCTGTGGCCACTGTACGTGTTATTTCCCGGGTCCCAGGGGCAACGATGCTGTTACCAACAGGAGGGAAGTGTTGACCTGGGAGTTAGGACTTACTTTGAGACTTCATTTTATGACCTTAATACTCGTAAACGAAATGGGAATCAAACTCTGCACCTTTCTCATGCAAATCACTCTATTTCTAGTAATGAGCAATTTAAGTATTTTTTTTTTAATATGTAGTTGCCATCTCTGGAAATCAGGATCAGAATTCAGGATGCTCAAATGAGGTGTTAGTGCATACAGATACTCTGTTGATGAGTCTATTATTAGAATAAAGCAGACCAGTACTTTCCCTGGATCTGTTTCTTTTCACTGCTTTTGTCTCTTTTCTCTTGCAGTTCATCTTGTCTAAGTTTTTCTTTTGTTCTTTAATTTCACCCTTTAATTCATTTTGACCAAAGCCATGGGATCTTGAAGGGCTTTCTAAATAATTAGATCTTGTTACTTATTTGCAGTGTGCTCCAGCCTGGATTACATTTTCTTTTGTCATAGTCTTGTTTTATCACTGTTCTAAAATGGTACGTTATTTGGGATGTTCTTACCCAAAAGCATGCTTTACGCTGTCTTGGCTGCACTTCATCTGTCTTTCTAATATACATTCACTACTAAAAGTTTTTCTTTAAATGACTGAGTACTGTATTATCTTTGAATGCTAGTAGTTTTCTGTTTTGGAGGAGGGGGTCAGTTTCCAGTGGGAATGTCCTGATACGCGTCCTGTAAATCTAAATCTGACTTGTTTCATTCAGTAGAACAAAATGCATCATGAGCAGACCGCCCCCAAAATTAAGCTTAATCACCATTTCACATTTTCTTTTTAAGAGTAGGAAGCAAAAATACTTCTGTAGAAACAAAAAAAAACCCCACTTCCTCAGATAGGGGGTGGGGAATGGGGATTTAATGTCAGAATTGGGCCCTGGAATATTACTTTGATAAAACTGTATGATCTTACCGTGTCAGCTGTGGAGAGCATATGCTAGTAGATGCGCGTGTTTGAAATCAGGATTCATAGTTACTCGTTCTAAGAAATAGACTTATCACTTCATAAACTCCAGGAAAGAGTATTTTCTTTTCCAAACATTTAAATTACTCGGCCGTTTTATACATTAAAACCCAATTGTAACTTACAGGGTATTTCGAAGAATTTTCAAAGCTGTTTCCTTTAGGAACTGTACATAGACTGAGGCTTTAGCACTGAATAGTTCGTGATCTCAACTGCATCTATTGTTTGTTTGTTTGTTTGTTTCTAACAAAATAAGGTTTCAAGAATGTTCATTGCCAGACTAGGGAGCACAAATCCCAAACAGCCAGTACCACTTTCAGAACATGCGACATGTCCCCTAAAACTAGCGAACTGAAATTGCAATGTGGCTAATGAGCTCCAGAATATTAAATATATTAATATAATAATAATAAATAATATTTAAAATACTTTTTATATATATAAATAATAAATAATATTAAAAATACTTTATTTCCTTTCTCTAAGGTGGTAATGACCAGGTTAAAGTAACAGTTTATTCCATCACCTCTCTTGTGCCACGTTATGCAGACTGCATGCAAAACACATTCGGAGAGAAATAAAAGTCAAAGCACGCTGCAGGGTTTTAGGGAATGAGCTGTACCTGCTGCTGAGTGGAAAAGCTTCTTTTAAGCACCACCTTCTTGGTTCTCAGGGCCAGCTTAATACTTGAGCTGGACTGGCATACGTCAGCGGCATTCTCCTTCCGAAAGCTGCCTTTCATCAAAATGCATAAATCCGTACTGTTGCTCGGAGCGTAGCTACTATGGCACAGCACCCTGATTTGGCCGAGTCCAGCTATGAAGTTGCATGTTACTTGACCCATACGAAACCGTGACGTTTCAAAAAAATATACTGTCCAAAGCTACAGAATAATCTTTCAGATCATTCATTTGGACGCTGATTTCTCAGCGGAAAGGTAGATGTGGATCAGATCACAGTAACTAGGTCAGGAAATGAGCGGTGTAATTGTACGTAACGCAGTACCCAGAGAACCTTTTGTAAGTGTGAAGACCTAAAAGATGCACGTGACACTAGTGCCTTTACAAGACTACTTACCAAAAGCATCCTTCTACTGAGCATGGCAAGCTATTCCCACAGCATTATTCACCTCTTGGGAATTAATAGGACAGTGTTTGGTAAGTGTTATATTCCCAAATCAAGGCTTGGCTCCGCATGGATAGCAAGGAGTGGAAAAGGAGGTTTGTAAAATGGAAAAATCCTACTTTAAAGGCCAAAAAAGAGAGAGAACAACATTTCAAAATCAGAAACAGCTTTCTAAAGACTACGGTGGGTCCAGGGTCCCCATGTAGGAAAAAATAAAGCCGTTTGCTTTAACAAAAAGAAATAAAAGGGGAATAGGCGGCTGCTCGCCCCTCTCACTCTGAATCTTGCGGTGGAGCTGAAGTTGAGATAAGAGCCTGGTGCTTCTCTTCATGAAGAGACTGTATGAGTGAAAGTTCACAAAGATAGTAGGATTTACTAAGTAAAGTCATACTTGTCAATAGCTTCTCTTGCTAGATATTTAAAGTTCAAGTGCTTGTTTGCTTTAGTTAAGTGTTCTGAAGTGCTTTAAAAAGCGTTGGCCCATTTATATAAACAGAGAAACTCACTGACAGTCTTCCCAGTCAGTGTGTTACCCAATATTTGGATATCCTTCCTTGGGTCTGAAGAAGATTTGCACTAGTAACTTCTAATACATGTTAGTCTTTGTTAATGGAGTGCTGTATTATATTACATTATTTGATCGTAGACATTGCCTATGTTGAAACACAGTTTTTCTCTCGCACACAACCATGAAGAAATAGAGGGGAGTCGGTAGCTCAGAAACTTGTTTATCCGGATCTTAAATGTGACTTGAGAGGAAGAATCAGCTGGAGGCCCGATTTTCTTTTGGCATATTTGCAATAGAGAAGTAATACTTGCATCTCTCCCGTATTTTTCTTCCTCCTGCTCAGCTGTGCTAACTCAGGAATGTCTTTTAGTGCTGAAAGTCAGGCAACCAAATTTAAACACATTCTCAAACCACGGGAAAATCCTGTTCGCACACGTATGAGCACTCCCAGCAAGGAAGGAAACTACCAACACTAGTTGGTAGCGAAGGTGAAGACTGGTCTGGTATTTACGTGCTTCCCCGCAGTGTTCCCTACCGGTGTTGTAGTGCTTCCCGCCCAGTTGTCCTGCCAGTAACAGCTGGACCATCGCAACATCGCTCCTCTGGAGTAACGTCCTTTAACCTAACGATACTGTTGTGATACTGAAAGCCTAGGAATGTGGTAAAATTGTGTATTGAAAGTTACCGTCTTTCATATGTATGACAAAATAAGCATTAGTTGGAGGAATCACTGGATGTACCTTATCCAGTAAGGACAAGGCAGTTAGCTCCAGAAGAAGTAGTAAACTGAATACCAGAAGCAAGTACCCCCCCAAAATGCAGCACAGTGTGAGCAACAGGGTTGTAGCTGGGTGCTATCTTAAAACTAAAATGGCATCCTTCATTTAAAAAAAAAAAAAAAAAAAAAAAAAAAAAAAATAGTAGTTTGTCCTAATAGTTTTGCTCTGCATGTGTTTTCTTCTTACCGACCTCACGTACTCTCCGTGAGATTCAGGGGGTGTCATAAGCAGGTGGATTTAGAGCTGTTGCTAATTTAAACTGCATTTAATAAAACGCAAGTTTGAGATATCTTACAAATCAGTGAATGTGGCATAGTTTGAAGATTGCTTTTGCCAAGTTTGATTAACTCAGAGAAATCTTTTCTAAATATTGGTTGTGAGATTAATCAGGCAATCTAAGACCTTGAATTATTCCTCATCACAGGAAAACAACGTAATGTATTATCTCATTTGATGACCGGGAAAATGTAGCTTTTGAGGATTTAAAATTCATGTTTTACACATTGAACCCAAGGAAAAACTTTCAGGCTGTTCTTTTTTTCAAGTGACTTGTAATTTTCCATATTATACTTCACTTTCTATAACGTATTCCCATATTACAAGCTGGTAGCACCAACATCATTACATTGAAGGATGTTCTCATTATTGACTCCATTCTCAATTAATTATAAGTTTGTCATGTTTTAATGAGTAGGATTAAACTTTCATATTGCAAATATGTGTCTCGAGTTGCTTGCTTAGAAACTTTCTGAAGAAGGTGGTTGAACCATTTCTCTGAATGAGTATGAGGAAACAAAATATTCCTTGTGCACATCAAAAAAGCGTTTGCCATGTTTACAAACACTTGTAGAAAAGCTTTAGTAGCTCTGTGCTTTGGAACAAAGTTTTGAAATTTGGGAAAAAGCTTTCCTGTTCTTTTCTAGCCTTCTCTGTCGCAAACAGCTGTTGTCTTCACTAAAGTAAAGACTCATATAGGCCCGTGTTATGTCCTGTAAAATACAGGATAGCAGAAGGAAGAGTAGCACTAATGTATTTCAGGCATACCCTAATTTTCACCGGGTGCTCTTTATCCCTCTTTAATAAATTCCTGCTTTCTTCTATAGCCTTTTTTTTTCCTCTTCCCCCAAAATGAAATGGTACTTTGTACTTAATTGCCCTGTCTTTTAAAACCACGATATGTTTACAGCAAAGCTGCTGCCACCTGTGCCTTTCAGATTCAGATTTGGTCCAGTGCAGCTCTGGAGGGCACCTGTCAGCCTTTCTCCCCAAACTTCAGGGTGCATTAACGGACCCTGTTTTATTCATCATATTTTCTAGCGGAAGTTTGATGTTCATTTGTCTTTTATTTCCTCGTACAACTTAACACCTTTCTCACTAGTACAGATCAAATCCTTTCTAAGAATGCTTATTCTTTTGCTTATGTGCCTGCGATATATACAAATGGGATAGATGTATTCTAGCCCTGTTGTTGCTGGACTGTTCCTGCTGATTTCAGTATGATTATTTTTCCCCAATCTATCAATAATAATTAAATACCTGTAAGCAATAAGCACCAATAAGTTTGGCCTCTGTGTCAGTAGATGGACATCACAATATGGGCGGGTACAGATGTCACAGCTGCATAAATCACAGCAGGTTCTTACCAAAGAAAAGCAGCTTCTTTGCCAAAAAGAAAATCTTTCGTTAAAAATGTTTTACGTTGCTTGTTTAGTCTGTATCGAATTAAAACAGTAACATTGCAATTTGAATAGCAATGTCAACTAATTATCACAGTTTGGCTCATAACACATGAGCATGATTTGAAGGGGGCTAGATCAGTATGTCCCTCACCGGGTAGAAACCCGAAGTCCTGGTAAAGGCTCGGCAGCAACCTACGCCCCAGGGCCGTTTCTCCCGAGACCTGTTACTAGAAAAGAGCGTGTAGCTGCATGTGGGCATTCAGGTTTCCACAGGCTGTGGCTGCTCTTTCTCGCTTACGGGATGGCTTTGCAGGTACCGTCGCCTGTCCTAGTGCTCCTTCGCCTCCCTAACAGAGTTGTGACAAGAACTGTCGCGATGGTTGTTGAAAGTTGCTTTCCGCATGTGGCCACCATAATTATCACACATAGAATCATAGAATAGTTTGGGTTGGAAAGGACCTTTAAAGGCCATCTAGTCCAGCCCCCCTGCAATGAGCAGGGACAACCTCACTAGATCAGGTTGCTCAGAGCCCCGTCCAGCCTGACCTTGAACGTTTCCAGGGATGGGGCTTCTACCCCCTCTCTGGGCAACCTGTGCCAGTGCTTCACAACCCTCATCGTGAAAAATTTCTTTCTGATTTCCAACCTATATCTCCCCTCCTTTAGTTTAAAACCATTACCCCTTGTCCTATCCTTTATTTAGCAAGTCCGCGTGTATAGTACTGTTGCACATGTCTTATGTTTGGGTGCGTTCATTTTATATCTAACCCGTCTGTGGTGTTGATGTTCTGCAGCCTCATCATAGAGTTAAACCTGCGTAAAACCCGCTTGATCTCAAGATCAGGTTTTATATGTCTGTATGATATGGTGTGAATTTCTTCGTACTCCTGTTTAGAGGAACATCTATAACTCAGCTGTGGCTTTGCGCTACTTGAAAGTAATTCAGTAATCTCATGCATGGCAATGGAAGTTTTATACTACGCCTCCCCATCACCCGTCCTCACGCATATTTTCTACATGTATCATTATTATCATCAGCATCTGTCTTTTGAGTGATGATTTATTCGTCTCTAGGTCTCTGTCCCTTTATACAATACTAGATCTAAAATTACATCTGTCTAGAGAGAAAGGCACGATCTCAAAGATTTAATACTGGTTTCAAAATTTTATTGCCAATAACTAAATATGAAATTGCTTTAAATTAACTAGTAATTATTTAGAATGAAGTAGGAAAGTGTTAAAAAAAAAAAAAAAAAAAAGAAAAAAACCCCCTTTCCCAGACAAACTGGGCCCCCTCCTTCCAACAAAGCTGTTGCAGGAGGTTTCAATGGTATGAATAAATGTATTTCTTTTAACACTTTTGTTGTTTAAAATGCTATTGTTTCATCTGAGGTGTGAGGAGATGTGCTAACCTTGTCAATGTGGGTGCAGTAGAGCAGAAATGATAACTGTATATACTTTTTTTTAACAAAAATACAGAGAGAGTGTGTGTGTGAGACAGAGAGAGACAACTTATTTAAATCCTGAATACAGTCAGACCTCATATGCATTGTTAAAAAAAAAGCCCTAAAGAATTGCATATGGATTAGGGGGATGAATATTCTATTATTTCAGTCTGTTCTGCTGATCTTCTTATTGTGACTTTGCGCTTCAGAAATCTGCCAGGAATTTGGCTTTGCTGTACTAGGCAGTAATTTTAAATGTGTATCAAGCACTTGATAGTGTATGATTTGCGTGCTGTTGCATTCCCATTCCCTAAATTTTCCACCAATTTATTACTTTTTTCATACTGTTTTAATATTTCAGGATGATGAATATATACAGCATCATTAAAGGTAAATAAAAAATGCATGAAATTAAAAAATGGAATATTAGATGTTTCTTTGCTGTAATCCCTAGGTCCAATAGGAATGAAATGTCTCTGTTCTGTCAAGTAATCCCTAAACATGATTAGGGACCTTGTAGTTTCCACATAGCCCACATAATATTTGTATCATATAAGCCTATTTATGTAAGGTTTAAGGAAAAGTTGTTATTAGAAGACCTATAAACCTATTTTACAATTCAAAAAGATACGCTTGCTCCTTAATTTCTCTACTTTTATTATTTTACTGGAGATGGCAACGCATCCTTCATTCATTCTTCAGAATTCTGTTACATCTTTTGGGTACTTATATCATGTATTAACGATCCTAATGAAATGTATTTTTAAGATAGAGGACCGAGTTCAACAGTTCATCTACTTGCGTAGCTCGTCCTTAAATCCGCGTCGGAAGGAACGTGCGCTTCTTTCTAGGTCTGTTCTTCAACGTCTGGGTTTAATCTGAACTGGGGGTCAGGAGATGTAGATTGTTTTTCTGATTTTGGGGAAGGGGAGGCGGAAAGAGAGAGAGGGGATTAATTTTCTTGATTTAAATCATGGGATAATGTATAGGTGCTTCCGGCAGCATCCCAGAAAGTTTTAGAATTCAGCTTTCGATTTGCCCAGCCAATTGCAGAGTTTTAGGGAGAAAAACCTGGAAAGAAGGAAAGTGAGGAAGAGTTTTGAATGACAAAAGAATAAGACGGGGGAGATAATAGCTGTTCCTTGTGACACGGTAGCGCCGGGCATGCGACAGCCCAGAACCTCCATTCCTGCCTCAGCTTCTTGCCCGGGCAGCCGAGCTGCTCGTTGTTCCAGCTCGTGTGTCGTTAGGCTGAATTCATTAACGTTCAGAGGTATTCAAGCGCCATGGTAACACAAGGAAGATCAATAAAGAAATAAGAACGGTAACTTCCATACTTCTATGGTTTGAGTAGACATTCACTAAGAAAATATTTTCAAACGATAGCAGGGGTCAGCCGTGGCAAATCTGTATTTCCCATAAGGAAATTTGAGATTATATTAACCTTGGGCTATCTACTCAAAAAACCCTGTGGAAATACACCTGTATTGGTTCCACGCTGCGCTGAAATCTTACTTTTATTTCATTTTCGGCAGTTAGGGTGGCATTTGAGCAATAGCTCTATTCTTGTATTTATGAACTGAGAGAAGCAAAACTGCTCACTGCTGAGCCCAGGGATCCTCTTCCAGGAAAACTGAGATCAATAACTGTTATCAAATCTTCATTTATAGGGAGTGTTAAATGACCGCAAAGTCCTGATGTTCATCAATTAATAGGGTGCGCTTAAAACCGGGCTGTCTGCCTCCCCCAACCTGCCATCGTCAGAAACTTTGGTCTTTGTTATCATTTTAAAAAGTCGCTTTCAGTTACTAGAATTTCTTTTTAACTGGAGGTACGGATTACGGTAGTGCCGGTAAGTTAAAGGTAGGCGATGTTTTCCCTCGCCAACCTCCTCCTTCCTGCTAGCAACGGGCGGTAGGAATAAGATGATGATACCCGAGGCTCCTTTTGTGATCCAAAGCAGGGAATTACAATTGTTATTGCAATTATTTTTGCGTTTGGGTACTCAGCGAGAAGGCAAGTGCACGCCCCAACCGATGCAGAACAAAACCTTGAAAACTTGAAAATAAAAGCCTAACGCGCAGATGCGTTTTCAGATGCCTTTGTTGCCTCAGTTTAAGTGGAAAAGAGGGATTTGGAAAAGAGAGAGCTTAATTTAACAAAATAATATTATGCTTTCGATCCTTAAAAATGAATGAATTATTTGGATACTTAGCGGTATAATGTCTTTGAATAATGCTGGTACTTAAGATAGAAAAAATGATATTGTGAATGTGCTGTGTTTGCCTCTTCTGATGTTTTTACCAATTTGGCGTTTATGGGAAGCAATATCATCGTTGCAAAGTTTCCAAATTGCTTTTTACGCAAATCCGCAGAAATTAAATCTCCTCCTTGTTATGAAAATGAAGTGATGTCTTGAGACACTGGCATATTAGCGCAAATCTGCGGAGACAGTAAGCCTGATTCTGCTCGCAGTTATTGTGCGTCCACTCTTAATCGCTCCAAGAAGCCGTGTTAGGTATCGGCTGTCACGCGGCAATGTAAATAAGTAAACGCTTAAGTGTGTAGCGTGTGAGCAGCAGCAGAGATGTCTCATAGGACCTCTTTTGCTTAAAGTTAAGCCCACGCCTGACCGCTTCCGTGGTGAAGAATTTATCCCACGACGTGGAGTAGTGTGTGGTGCAGGAATAATGGCAAATTATGTAAATTGTGAGCCTTCAGAGAGAACATCGCAAATCAATTTCGAGCTCAAAGAAAATAACGTGAATACAAATTGGTGCAGGCCACGGGAAGGTTTCAGGAGACGCCATACCATGGGGTGCAATGCAGACTGGGCCACTTGTGGAGGTCCTCAGCAAAAGCCTGCTGGCGTTGTTCTGGTTTCTCTTCAGAACAGCTTCAGGAAAGGCCACACGTTTGGTCCGAGAGGTGGCAAAACGTAGCGGTACAGATCGTACTACCACAAAATCCCCCCACGTGTAGTAGAAACATATTTTGAATAGTAGTAGTAAAGCTGAGCTCTGAACGACGACGCCAGGGGAGGACCGTGCCGGGTCCTCCCTAAACCCCTGCTCAGCCGTAGCCGCCGACGAAGGCGGCACCAGCAGCGCTGACTTGGGGAGCAGGGCCTGCCTGCCTGAGGGGCTTTCGCCTCGTTAGTGAGAGGGAAATGACAGAGGCAATCTAACATCCCAGCCCCTTTCCCCATCCCCTTGGATCGCGTGGCTCAATACGCGTTGGAAGGGAGCAAACACAACGTGGGTGGGAAGAGAGACCAGTTCATGGACAGTCCAGATGACTGGCATCACTTCCAGGCGAGCCGCCATTTAGTGGGGCGTGACGCAGAATTATTTTAATTCATTTATATCAGAACCATAACGGGTCTTCGTAGCTGAATTTAAACTACCTGAAAATGCTGTATGTGATGCGTTTAAATTCATTGACAGAATTAAGGCAAGTGCGTGATTGATTTTTACAAATACAAATGGATCTAATAGGTGGAAGAAGGCAAGATGGATCAAATTTTGAGACATGGGAGCTGATTTACCTACCTCAGATGTTTAATGGGATGCTTAATTTGATTGCTTCTCCAAAAACTACTCACAATAGTCAAGCCGCTGACTAAATGTCTGTGTAATCAAGGCCTCCGCGTGCATCTACGTCTTGATTTCCACGTACAAATAACCAGCGATTAATGCTGCTGGTTGACTGCAGGAAACAGTTCGAGGTTCAAAATGGCAACTCTAGAGTTCTAGGGGTCTTTCAGCATTATTTCCCTATGTTTTTAGAAGTGAATATAAACAGGCTTATGCAAGTCTATGTAAACAAAAGCTTTTCAACTCAAGTTGTTGAAGGTTCTTCATGACTATAGCTAGAAAACATCTCTCTTCAGCAAGGTTAGACGCTTTTAATCATGAGAGTTAGGCTCTTTATATTAAAACCAACATATTAGCCCTCTTCTGTGTAGCCTAAGGGTCCCATTGGGTAGGTTTGTATTTCCATATTTAAAAAAAATTCAGGAAAAATGTTTGAATGGAAGGATGAGAGCAGTTATATATATTGTGTAGCAATCGCAGGCACTGTATACTTTCTTCTTTCTTAGGATTGAACATATTTCTGAATGGAAAGTCAACAGTGACTATTGGCACCCTTTTTAAACTATTTTTTTAAGTCTATCTCATTATAACGTATATGAAGGACGTTAGAATATTGGACCGAGATTCTTGAAAATGCTGGTGCTTCCTCATTATTTTTACTGTAGTATTTCTACAGTAGTGAATTATCAATTACATTAAGTCTTTTTATTTCCTATGGCACAGCTACAACCACTAAAATTAAGGGTGTTATGCTCACAGTCTCTTGCACCACACATTCTACTATAGGCAAACTTTTGCTGTTTCTCACGGTAACCTTTACAACGCAACCGATAAACATTATTCCTGTTTTAATGACTCCCAAATAATGTCATATTTAAATGAAATGCAGTTTGCCTCAGCAGGGTTCTTTGAATTTATGAGCATTTTTGTCCCATATCCTACAATAATGTGACAAATATTATTTGCATTTTTACTGTTTTCTTGAATACTTTTAAACAGCCATTTTTAGGAGACCTCAGATTGCTTTTGAACATATTTGAATGCATTTTTAGCTATCACCAAGCTTAAAATAGGAACCCTTTTTTCAGCTTATCTTTATTAAACACCTGTAAAAATCAGTGGTATTTCTTTTTTCTTATAAAGCTTTCTTCCTTTAACGAATGCCAGAAATGCTGCACAGTTTATTCTAGTATGGGCTGCTTTTCTTGGCGGTAATGGGCAGTAAATGGTCTGGTAATGTCTGCTCCACACACGCACACATTTACCTACTTGAATGTCATAAATAGAAACTTTACGTTGTAATGTAATGCGTCTGATCTTTAACTATCATCAATTAATATTAGAACTTTTAGGCAACTTTTAGAAACTATTACCCAGAATAAAGTCTTAGAAATGAATCATTCTGTACAAATGATCATGCTTGCAATAAACCTGTGATCGAAAGAGTAGGTGGCCAGGCATGACAGTGACCAATTAATTATATTTTCTTATCGAATATTCACTTTGCATTTTTTTAAAACCACAGATTTTTCTTGTTGGGGGGTTTTATGGTGTTTTGGGGGGGGGGGCATTGATTGGGGTGGTTTTTTAGGTAAATACTTACTTTGGAAGAAATTTTATTATTCGGCACCTTTATAACCTAAAGGTGGACTAGCAGCTTAATCTTGCTGTTCTTGGAGGCAGATGGTGCAATGCTTTCACAAAGTTCTTTGTCTTGGCTGGGTTAAGTTTTCTGTTTTCCTTTGATGCTTTTTTTTTTTTTTTTTAAAGAATGAAAATTGTCTGATTATTTTTAAGGCAATGTTTCATCTGTTGAATCAAATTAAAAAAAAAAATCAATCAAAGTAATTCTTGTATCTCCATGCAATCATACCAAGACTTCTCTAACATTCATAGAAGTCAGTGGGAAGGTTTCTTTATTGTTGTTAAGCTGCAAAAATAACTTCTGTGTATGTCTTTGTGGTCAAAAGCCCAACCAAACACCCTGTACAGAATTTTGCAAGTGAAACCAAATCGTTAAAAATAAGATTGCGGTCGCTCACCGGTCTCCATTTGAGCACTGTGCTAGACGCCGGTTAAAATTAGACCTCCTTAATGGACTAACGAGGGAAGGTAGGAGTAGGAACAAGAAAAAGATGACAAAAGTAAATATGCTCGTAAATAAGGAAACGGTATGTTTGCTTTTGCGGCCTTTGATCAAGCCCAGGAGTTTATTTTCAAAGGACATCGCGGGACGCCTGGGAAGGGACCAGCCACCCGGCGTAATTGGAAAGGGGGGGAAGGTCTGTAGCGCGCCGGCGGCTGCTGCTCCTGCCTCTCTGATAAGATTGTAAGAGTTGCCGATATCAGTATTCAGACTTGTAGCGTGTCAGGGCGCTTTCATGTGAACTGAACTGAACTGTCTCCGCGCGCTGCCTCCCGCTCTCCTCCCGCTCTCCTTCCTGGCGCTCGGCGTCGCATTGAAGTCAGGGGAGAGGAAAAAAAAAAAAAAGATTTGAGGATCGCCCAATTTGTTCTGACATAAAGAGATGTTTAGCTCTGTGAAAGGTGGTGGAGGCAGAGTGCCTGACTGACATTTCAACAGGCTGTCTGCTGGGATCGCTCACTTCACGTCCCTTCGTATTCCTGCTGTGTCCTGCGCGAGTGCTCTTGTCTAATCTTCACAGTGAGAGCACCAAGAGTCCCCTGGGCTTCGGTGCTCAACACCTTGTTAGAGGGGGCGTACGGTGCCGTAGCTCCTGCTTTTGTACTTGCTTTTGCTCTAATGTTTCACGCTTGTTTCAAGTCCCAATGATTTTTTTTTTTTCCCCAAGGGGTTTGCTAAAATAACAGCGTGTATCTCCTAATCACCTTGGTCTTCTCTTGGCAGTGCTAGATTTGGGTAATACCAGGTAGAAACAGGCGGAGGGAAAGAAAATAAAAGACCGCAGTAAGTCAAAGCTTTAAGTGGCGTTCTGTGCTTTTGTTTTTAAATGAAGATGCATTGACCTGCTTTGGCTGGTTTAGAAAAGAGACGAGAGAAAATACTCATTGAACAACCAACGGGAGGTATAACATGTTGATAATAAAGGTAAGACAGTGTCTGATCAGGAATGCCAGACTCCCTACCAGGGGCTGCAGGGAAGTTTAGTTGTTGAGGGTTTGTTTGCTTTTACGATTCTGAACACATCGTGATGCATTCTGGCATGCCACATCCTGTTACATCACGTCGGGTCAGCCCGTGATGCCGAATAACACGAAGAACATGAATTAACGAGAGCTAATGCTCACCTCGTATTGCAGGAGCGTTATCAGGTACCTTGTTAGCTACGCTTCCTATCCGGATTCAGTCCTCCTAAAGCAGAGCTGATATGAAAGATAATACGTATTATGTTTTTAACAGATAGAAATGTTATTTTTCATTAGCCTTCTCAAAATGCATTAATTAATGGATGTGGTTTAATCCCTGTTAAGCCATTAAAAATAATCCATGTACTGCACTCACGGTCCTCCTGATACCTGGTCACACGTTTCGTTTGCTAGGGACCAGCAAGGACTTCTTTTCCTGAGACAGACGGACAGGTAGATAATAAAACAATTTTTTCATCATTTCTGTTGCATCTATAGCATGGAAGAGCTAGACTTACGTTATGTTAGTGCCTGGTCACAATTAGAGGATGTTGTAGAGGTCTCACCAGGGCCCAGGCTATTCAGAAGACCAAATTCCGGTTCTCAGAAATTAAAATAACCGGGGAAATAACTAGTAAGCTTTTTGCTGTAGGTAAGGGCCAGATGACATCAGAAAGTGTCAAAAAGTGGTTTGGTGAATCTTGGACACTTAAGAAAAGACTCACACGTACGTAAGGATCAGATCTCTTATTATCCAGCATGGCTAATAACCGGGCCCGTGCTGTAGCAGATATAATTGATGCCTGGATCATATTTATGTAAGAGCTGCTGTCACGCTTCATTCCCGTTTCAATGTGTCTGTCTTCATTTTCCCTGTGAGTTGGAGTCAGCGCAAGCAATCATTAGCATCCCTTAAAGTACATACAAAGGAATCACGATGTCTGACACTTTCATTGGGAGAACGTTATGGGTGTACTCTGGCACATGTAGCCTGATTCTGTCAACTACCGAGACGATAGTCGGTGTATGTACCGTGCAAATTCGTAGGAGAAAAGACTTTGGAGGACGCCCAGGCAGGCGGAGGGGGCATCTCATCACGGGGCATTTGGAAAAGAGGATGCCAAGGAAATAGCGCCAGTTGTGCCCATCTTCATTGCTCAGGTACCCCAAACTCCTGCAGACATCTCGCCGCAAAGAAGCACGTTGGCAAACTGTCTCCGTACTTCAGGCTTGTGGTCCAGCAGTTTGTGATATATGTCTGATTTAAACGTGTGCCTAATCCCCGAGATGCTCAGGGACGAGTCCGTGTAGCGTTACTCACGTGTAGTGACTTACTGGATTAACTGCTGAGTAGAAGCCGTTTGCTCCCCGGCAAGTAGGTAGGCAGCGCGCGCGAGACGTTCGGAGTGCGCACGGGCACACGTGGTTTTGCGTGCGTGCCTACAGGCTTTCTCTCCTCCTGTTTGCTTTTGTGTGCCCACGCGTGTTGTTATATAATGTTTCATCTATATCAAGAATTTAATTGTTTTGTAAAAGTCGTACTTGTCTGTACAAGCGTAGCAGTAGAAGCCCGGACTGTTACCTCAGGTTGATTGTTTCCAAACAGCTGGTCACAGGAGCGCCCATTAATTTAACAGAAGTTGCATGTGTTTAAAAATGGACTTAAGACAGTAAATGACTCAATGACTCATTAAATCTATTTAAGAATTGACTTAAAGTACAGTAAGTGACTCATTATATTAGGCTATAGAAAGAGACCCAATAAAAAGAAGAAAAAAAAGAAACCTGACAGGAAGTTGTAGTTTAGTATCCTGATTTATTTTTGTTAAGAATAAAATGGTCTGATTACCAAAAGTGGATGCAAGGGCATCTGTCCGAGTATTACGAAATACTCAGGTACCAAAAGCACCACCGTAAAGTAAGGAGCCAAGTATCACTGAACTATTTCCCTGTGTATCAATAAATGAAGTTTACAGTAATGATTTAGCTGGGAGATGTTTAGTTGCGTACCTGGATACTATTAATTTACTAGTATCGAGTAACTGTTCTATACGTCCCTAGATTTGTTGAACATAATGTCTATATGTTAAACAGTTTTCTATGGTATTTAAAAATTGACATTTCAAAGAGTGTAATAGCATAATGAAATGTAAACTGAAAACAGGAATGAGTTAATTAGACTAATGATCCCTTGACTCCTTTATTAGCCAGCTCTTTAGAAATTGGGATTAGCTTTGTTTTCTCTGCTGAATAAAGACAGGAAGGATGATGTTGATTCTAGTAAATGACAGCACCAGAAGAAATGAGTGTTTTCCTGTTCGTTATAGGTTTCTTCATTTAAGATAAAAATTTAGCCCTCCTGCATGCATACCTAATTTTATGACACTTTGAGTTCGGCTCAGATTGGAAGAGAGAAATCAGGATGGTAATTTAGGAATGCTTACTGATTTCTTATAAGCAATGATTTTAAAAGTGATCCACTCTGTGTCATTTTTTGGACTTGAAACCTTAAGATTCTTTGTGCAGACCTGGAGTAGACTGGGTTTCAATTTAAACTCAGTCTTCAGAAAACGCAAGCTTGACAACTTTTTGATCTAGGTTTTGAACACTTAATTTCTCCTCTCTATACGAGAGTGATTTACACGTCTCCCTTGCTTTTAAGGGCTATCAAGAAGCATGAGAATTATCTCTATAGTGGTTCAAACCAAGCATGCACAGAGAAACAAAATCGTTTTTACGACAAAAAGGAGGATTCGTAAGTCAGCAGCTGTTAGTGAAACAACATCATTAAAACTTCCAGCGATTCCAGACCTTGCTCTCAGGAGTCGCCCAGGCCAAGCAAAACCTTAGATAAAGTGCTGAATTATAGACAGGAAAAAGAAAAACAGAATTTAAATTGGTAGGAATTAGCGATGATTCACTAAGCTAATTTCTGCCCTCCGTTACCCTCGCGTGACGGCGTTGCGGCGTGCGGAGCGGTGCCGGGATGGGAGAGGGCAGAGCGGGAGCCGCTGACAGCCGGCTTTTAAGTTCGGATTCTTTCTGGTAGATCTTTATCCTGCAAAGTAATGAGCTCCTCTGCTTCCCCTGAAACCTATAGGTATAGAGGGCACCCAGCGCCGTGCAGGATCAGCTCTTTAACGAATGCCTGAGGAGTGCAAAATTTATCATACAAATGAGGCGACAGAGAGGAGGCGGCGGCAGCTGAGTTATGAAGGTTTTTACGCGCAGGCAGGGTTCGTTGGCTGTCCCGCACGCCCTCGCTAAACGTTCGTTGAGCCCCGCGCTGAAGCACAAGTAATAACGTCATTTGTTTGTAGTTTAGGCTTTTCCACTTTCTGGAGGGAGCTTTCGAAAAGGTGCGACGGAGCAGTTTGGGGTTGGCGGGATGGCACCTGGCACGCTCGGGCTACCTCAGGGACTCTCCTCCTTTCCGGAAAGGAGCGTCCCGCACCGACCGAGTGCCGTCCGTTGTTTCGTAGGTGCTACTCGGCAGCTCTTTGGTACGAGATTCGCTTGATGCTTAATTTTGTCGTGCCCCGGGCAGAGGGTGCAGCCCGCGTGTCGCACACGGAGGAGTTGGATGTTGCTTGTAGTCCAGCACCGCGCCTGACCTTGCGGCTCAGTATTAATTTGAAGTAGCGGAATTAAAATTTTCCATTCTTTTGCGTTGTCATGCCTCACGTTGATAAGCACAAAGAAATGTAAATAAAAGAGACCTATTTCACAACCCTAGCTGCAACCTTTTTGTTTTATGACAAAAGATAGTTAATTAGCATACTAGCGGTAAGCAGCCTTCCCAAACTCGTGCTAATTATGTATTCTGTTGACCGTGACTCCAGTCATAAGGTAATTGGCTTGCAGCAACATGACATTTCAAATCATCTCTTGAAATTACATCAAAAAGCCAGCCTGTTTTGTTTTGATAGGGGAACAATCAATTTGATAAGTGGTAACACAGCTCATTGTTTCACATTAATTAGACTAATTGCAGCATGTTAGCCTCTGAAATAGACAGAACTTGGAGAAGACAAAGGCTGTGGCCTTTAGCATGCAGTGCATGTGGTGGTTCCACTTGCCTGCACATACTGTAGGCAGAAAACAGAGTTGTTAGGATTCAGCCTTGCGGGAGACTGGGTGTTAACAGTGGTTTGATGTGTTGTGCTTAATCCACTGGCTTTCAATTATAAGATCCAGGTTCAAAAAATCCCAGAGAGAGGAAGAGGGGGGAAAAAGCTGTTTCAATATTAATGGTGCCAAAGTTTTTGGTGATCGTTGGTTTTCTGTCTCCTGAAAGACGAAACAGAGATCTGGCCATAGGATGTCTTAGATGTTTGTGGACTGCAAGGCCTTTCTTTGAGGCGGCTTCACTTCCACTCTTGCTTTTCCTGCCCGTTCCCATTAATGTTTATTTCTTAGTATACCTCAGTTGGGCTATTTTTATTTTCACTTTTATATTCACGTAAGGATAGCGTATTAAAAAAAAAAGTACTTAGCGGATGGATTACTGGAGACAGATAGTAGAGATGCATAACCCACCCACGCATTTCTAATTTAGAGCATCTTTGCCTGCTATTGAGATTACCAATTGTACTTAGCTCTGTGATGATTTTTATGATCAAGCTATGTCATCTGTAGATTGACATGACCAAATGGATTTTGCTTGTGACCCAATTGAAATGTAAACCAAAGTTTTAAGAGATGAAAAGTTTAAGGGGTTATTTCAGTCCACAGGCTAGGCTAACTCCGTTGCTGTTCATAGCTTGGTGCGGCGTTTCTTGCACATCAAACCCAACATCGGGCCACTGGATGCGTGAAGGCTGTGGTCTTTGACCAATACGTTGCTAGTATGTTGGATAAATGGGGTCATAGTTAGCAACTCTCTAAGACTGGAAAGCATTAGAGACTAGATTCCAAAACTTGTGTGAATGTTGATGAAATCATATGCTTGAGACCAACTCTGACTTCTCTTCTACAGCTCTCTGTTCTGCCTGGGTTCAAACTGAAGTACCATCAGAGCATTTTAACTCTTTTAATTACCTCTATTCATTAAAAATTATCCACAGTTAAAAAAAAAAAAAGATAGAGACAGACAGATGGGGGCAATTGTTGATAATCATGGAATTGCTTACATGAAAGCTGTAATTCCTCAGTTGCTCTCCATGGAAAATGGGATTTTTTTTTTTTTTTTTTTTTTTTCTTCAAGTGAGGCAAGGAGATTTAGATATCCACATATTTCTGCTGAGCACAGACTTCACTTACGCATTTTTGTTTCTGTTACCCCCCTAGTCGTTGACTGCTTAGACAGTAAAACCTTTGGGGCAGAGATTTTGTTAAATTTGCCTCTAGTCTATGTTTGGAGAAGTGTAATTTCGTTTAAATCAAAGAATTTGTTCCAACAGATTAACATTATCATTGCTCGTGGAAGCTATATTTTTATTAGTTTTGCTTATGCTTTATGTTGGCCCCTTAGCAAATGGTCATAAAGTCTATTTTAAATCCAGCTACCAGTGACTTCATACTGCTGATTTATTTCTATCATTTACTGGCAAGAATACATTTTTAAAAATGTATTCTAAGCAATTCATCCCTCTCCACCTCCTCTCTTCTGTACTTCCCTTTGCTTTCCTCCTTCGACATTTAAATCACCTTTTATTGAGCTTAAAATTATGCCCGGATTAGCGATGTAACTACCCTAATGTGCCGCTTTTACTAAGAAGTCCCGGGTTTGTACAGGAGGTGAATTGGAAAGAAGCAGAAGATTGAAGCCTTTTAGCATTCAGCTTAAGTGCCGGTTCCACTTGCCTGAGCACAAGCTGGAAACGGCGTTGTTAGGATGCGAGCCTGCACCCTCGCTGTCACCGCTGGTCCTTGTGTAGTCAGGTTCCTGCTTGGAGCAGAGCAAATCTTTGCTCAGTTAAGCGAGCGTCAGTCACAGGCAAGCTTGGCTGCCAGCCCAGGGTTGTTAGACTTTTCCGTGCTACACCTGAATGAGATATTGAGGAGACACGGCTACCTAAACAGAGTCGAGAAGCACTAGATTAAAAAAAAAAAAAAAAAAAAAAATTAAATTGTCACGGGGATGACAGCATAATTTTCAGAATGTAACTTACACTTCCAGTGCTCACTTGGGAGGCTTGCAGTAAGGAGGCTGCGTTACCCGCTTGGCGACAGATCCTCTGCGATCTTGTTTAAATACCTTTCTCTGTTTTCTTGAAATCCAAGACTAGAAGGTAATGCTGACTTCCGAGCGAGAAACAGGGGCATGGGCAAATCGTAGCTTAGCAAGCTGAAGCACATTGATACCATCCTGCAAGGTGCTGAGCTCTTTCAAAGGCGCTAAATTGCTGGTTTCAGCTTACGTCAATAGTGGGCACTCAGCTACTTGTAGGATTGCGCTTTTAAGTTGCTTGGTCATTATCCAGTCAAACAAAATCGACAGGACCACCTTCAAGTGGAAAAGGAATGGTGAGAAATAAAGTTGCAAGGTTTTGGGTTGCGTGAAGGCTCTGGCAGTGGGTATTCTGCACAGAGGGTAGAGGAAAATCGGGGACAGAGTAAAAAGAGATAAAATAGGAATAGTTTTTAAATAGGAATTGCTGGCAGAGCTATTAATCACGCAAGTCTTTGAGCTCTAAGGGTTGCATGAGTGGAGCTAATACGAAAGAAGAGAGAGAATTTGCCGATACCTTGAAATACACTATTAAAAGCAACAAGTGAAATTAAAGGGAGATAATGTCTGAACAGATTAATGACGTGTAATAATAATTAAAAAAAACCCCAAACCTACAGACAAAACCCAAGTATCTTCAGAAATCCAAATCCCCTGTGTGACTGTTGTTTTGTATGGGGTAGTCTTTTAATAATCAATTTTGCAAGTCCCTAGTCTTGTCATACAGTCCCGCCTCTGAGCTCTAACTCTGATCTCATTTACGCCAGTACAAATAAATCAACATTTCTGCCATTTCTCTTCCTATATGCTGCAACGGTGACCAGAACGTGGACTCTGCTAGAGTCTGTGGGGTTTTTAGCAGGAGATTTCACAGCGCTTCTGAAGCGGGTTAGAAAAGGAAGGGAAAAATGCATTTTTCATTGCTGTCTAAGGTAGGCCACCACCTGCTCTTCGCAGACTGCCACGCTAAATGGGATCTTGATGCAAGGAGAGGCTTTTTGTCTGAAAAGAGGAATCAAGAATCTGTGAATGTAAGAGAGGGACTTCAGACGTAACTTGTGGTATCGTATTTCTTTTCAAAATCTAGAGCATCATCCTTTGAAATGATGTCATCATTGCAGTCGATTCAGGGCAAACCGAACACAGGTTTAGAACTTTGCACAGAGGAATAATCTTTTCCTCACACGGGATGATAATTTTTTTTTCAAAGTCCTTTTCTTGCTGTTTCTATGACCTTCCACCCCTAATGCACAATCGTACATGTTTAATGAAAGAAAACAAACCTGAATTCTGCACTGACCTGGACTGGTGAAACAACCAGGTTTTTCAGTGAAGCCTTCATGAGCTATAAATCAGTGTAAAATTTAGCTCATATTGCATTCTCATTGGAAATGGGTTATATGATAATTTATGTTGAGCTGATCATAACTAAGCACCTCGTAGTCGTGTCCTTCAAAAATTTTTAATCAAGATTGTCTTTCTCCCTCCACCTCTCTTGGTGCAATTTCAAGAGGTTTATTTGCATGTCAGTCTGCGCGTGTTACTGAAGTTACTCCACTGAAGCAAGCACAACTGCATCTCGGCTGCGTATGTGTTTTACAGCAGCGTAATGTCAGGTGACTCTTTGCATTTATTTCTGATTTGTGCTAGTGGAATTGTCAGGCCCTTAATTCTCTTAAGCCCTGAAGACAGAGGTATTTCCAAGAGCCTGTGTTTTCCAAGACTTTTTGTGCTTCGCAGTGACTGTGCAATGAACAGCGTTGGGGAAGAAACTGTTGATCCTATGAAAATCACTGAGCTGGTCCGACTTTTACTTTTAAATCTGTGCTAAAAAGTGTTTCTAAGTATGCTTGACATTTACTTTTGGATGCGTGTTTTCTCTTGAGGTTTTTCCCCTGTTTGTTGCATGGTGAACAGCAAAGGGTTTCCAGCAAAGGGGCGTCTTGGGCAGCAAATACCAGAAGAGTCCTCTCCAGAGCAAACTTGCCAAAAACTCTTTACATCAAGGACTGTCTTATTTTACGGTACTTATGCAATCTCTAATATGATAGGGTTCTGCAGTGAGGACAGAGTTGCTCCATAATTGGTGATAATAAACAGTTTCCCACCTAAGTACGTATAATCGAGACGAACAGGGTGGGGAGGGGTGTGCTGGTAAGAGCGGGTGTGTTGATGTCTCATGCAGGCTTTTTTTTCTTTTTCATAATTAAAGGCTTATGTTATGAAGTTACGCATGGGTGGACTCCTGGTAGAATCCTAGAAAGGATAAACAAGTTTTAAACAGATTTTGAATGGATATTGAAGACAAAGATTGTGAGCTATGACCAGAGAAGTTTAACTCCAGAAGCCCAGCAGAGCATATTTTTAGTTAGACTAAAGCTTTAAGCTTACTACGCGTCAAGTTTGGCAGCCAAGATGTAAGTAGTTTTCATGCCGTGGTGGAGCTTTGGATTTGAAGGTGGAAGACTCGGGATTTGTTGAGGAGTGACTGAAGGGGAGGAGTAGGAAAACCGAGGTACAGAAAATATACTCGGACAACGGTAGCTGCAGCCACAGCAGATGAAGTGAGCTAGGGGAAGCCGAGACAACTGATGTGGGAGACTGTGAAGGTAGCGATGTTGGTTCTTTGGCAGATGCCTTTCAACTTGCTCCGTATGGAAATGTCAGGAGACGCTCGGTACATTTGCCTCTAGATCCTGCTAAATTAGCAGTCGCTACCAGGCTTCAGGTTTCATAAGTCTCATAAAATTAATGGAGATATTGCCACAAACCACTCTCTTCTCTCTCCCACCCTTTGCTACGTGTCGTGGTTTTTTTTGGTTTTGTTTTTGTTTTTTTTTCTTTTTCCTGCCAGTAAACATTAAAAGTTGAGGTTGAGGTATTTCCAAATTATCTTTTCCTTCCCACCAGTCATTTCTGGCTATGCTCCAAAGAGGGAGAGAAGACGACAGGTTTTCATTGGTCACTTAATTGTGTATGTCCATTGGTTTTTATGACTTCCAAATTCATATTTTCGTGTGCTTAGGGGGCTTTTATGACAAGGTGCTAATGGGTTCCTGGCTGGGCAAGCACCTGTGTCAGAAAGTGTTTCATTGTGTGCCTTATTTTCCAGCTCTGACTGCTTCTATCAGCTTGCATATATGCCTTTATTGCAAACCTCTGATGTACTTTGGGGGGGGGGGGGGGGATGTTTGTGGAATATAATCTGCATGTGCCAAAGGGAGCCGTTATTCTTGTGTGCAAAGGAAGCTATTACTTTTAATACAGAGAGAAAATGGGAGTTTCAAATGTGAGCTCCACTTGTACGTGTGCCTGAGAGACAAGAAATCTAGGAGATACAGAAAAGACTTAGATTACTGACCTGTCCAGGGATTTTCATCGTATGATCTGAGAAGTTCTGCAAGGTGGGCTGTGGGTAGCTGGTAGGTATCATGCTGCTGGAAAATCTCATTTCCAGCTGTTAGGCTGCATGAAACGGTAGATAACAGTACCCTGCATGGTTTCCTAATAAAGTGCTTCCAAATGAATTCTTCTTGTAGCTTCTCCAGCCTTATGATTGTGAAAGTGAAGAGAAACGGTGTCTGCGGCTTTAAAAGAGAAGCAAAGCATCCACAAGATGATGTCTGTATTAGACTGTAATCTACATTAAGAAGACGACCTTAAGTCCCCTCAGGATATTGTGTCTAAACCTGCGTGCTAGTTGCAGCAATGAATATCTTCTGAAAAAGAAGATAAAGACTAGCTTTTCTTGCTTATTTTGCTAGTACTTCCTATAATACAAGTTATTTATTGATGGCCTGGTGCATTTAGGGGGATAATATTGGTTTCTCATCTTATGTCTATGCAATAATTTTAGCATTTTATTCCAGTCCAAATGTGGACAAAATTTGTTGCAGATTTTGGCCATTTTAGCACTACCAGCAAGTAAATCCAGTCCACGACTGTTACACAGTATGCTGTCCCATCTTCTAAGGAGCCATTTCCATGACATGGCTGTCATCAGCTCTTTTAATGGAAAATTATTAGACTTTTTTTATGCTTCCTCGTTTGCTCTTGCACGTTGGTTTGCCCTCTGCACTTCTCCAAAGTTAAAGGTCTAGCTGATGAACTTCTAGGTGGGGAAAAAACAAGGTATGGCAGGTTTGGGGTTCACTAAAAATAGCAGTAGAATAGATTTAGAAATCTGTTTAGTTAAGAGACCTTCTGAAACTGAAAACCTATATGAATACAACAAAGCCCTTAACTTCCAAATCTATAGGACAAGATATGAACAATAAAGGGTCTCTTGAGACCCATGGAATGCATCCTGGCATAGGTCTTACAAATAGTTTTTGTATATTAGTTTATACAGTCACGTTATAAGAGAGAGATGGCCAAGAATAGAGGAACAGGCTCTATAAATGAGATTTTTATGACCCAAATGTGCATATGCAGTGTAGGAGAGACTGGATTCAAAGTCAGTTCCCTACTGTGGAACCTGCCTTTAGCACGGGACTTGCAGTATTTTCCATTGTGCTCCAAAGACAAAGGCTGTATCGGGCTACAAAAAGATGCTTATGTCTAAGCCTATATAAATTCAAATATATCTATTATTTTTCACTCCCTTTTCTAGACAGATTAGCAGAACTATCTATAACTATTTTTCCTAAAAGGAAGATGTCCTGATACCTTAAACACCAAGTGTGTCTGGGACCACTGCCGGTCTGGTGGTGATGCATGGAAGCTTTTGTTTTCTCTGTACAAGGAAGAAGAGAGATGATTTTTCTGGGAATTTCCTGTCTCTGTGGGTTTTTTTGCAAATGTTATTTCATTGGAGGTTGGTCTTATAATTCAGGAGTGTATTATAAAGCTTGTCTGCGTAGAAGCCTTCCATCTACCCCGGCTAATAAGACTGACAGCATGTTGGGAACTCGGTTAACACACGGGCTGGGCTGCGAGCTGTGCTCTCCTCGTGCTGCTGGGAGAGCAGCTGCCAAGGAGTCTTCTGAGACTCTGGACTGGCTTGTCCTCCATCCCAGCACCGCTGCTCTTCGGAGCCACTTTAGGGCTACTCTCTCTTTGTAGCTGGGTATCTTCACGTGATACCCACAAAGCCATCACATTACAGGAAAAATCTGTATCGGTGGCTACTGCCCAAACCCCAGCACAGTGCCGAGGAAGCAAGACAGCAGCTCTAAATCAGGATGGATATTTGGGGCTTGAATCTTGCACCTTGAGTCCTCGTAATCCGTTGTCCCCACAAACAAATTCACCTTCCAGATATGCTGCTGTGAGAATTTGAGTAATTCAATGTCATCAATTAAGTTATTCTAGAATTACTCCAGTGTAGCTGAGAACAAAATTAAGCCTCTAGTCTGTTCTGGGAAATTAGACAGATATGTTTTTTTCTAAGTGGTTTCTAATACATTTCATTAGGAAATTGTTTGATGAATGTCATTTAGGCATTGGGGATTGGTATAGTGTCTGGGGTTTGAACAGCCTGACAATTTGTAGCTGGCCAAAAGGAAATGAAAGGCTAATATCTTCACAGAACACTTCAATATTTTTAATCTTTTTTTTTTTTTTATTCCAAGCATTGAGTACTTCAAAGATGTCATAAAGACATGGAATAGGAGATTCATTCCTAAGGATCTGGGAGAGCTCCAACTTATTTTCCTAAATGAGCTTGGCTATCTTAAAACTTAGCCCTCTCATGGTATTAGTTTGTGTCCGTGTCAGTTGTAATTTTCACAAGTAAGCAGTCTGCAAGCGAGAGGCAGAGATTCAATTGTACTTTTCTTAAATTCCATTTAAAAAAAAAAAAAAATCACCTAGATGTTGTTCTGCCATGACTTCACCATTTCTAAGGTACCAGAAAAACTTTATGCTAAGGCTGATGCAATATTCTTGGCCGCAGAACGATTTATCCGAGTTCACTGGAAACCTGAAGGGAGGTGAATCCACCAAGGTCGGTGGCGTGATGATGTAACTTGTGCATTGTGACTAAACAGATGTTCGCTTTCAGGGGTATTCGCACCTATAGTACGGGACGTTAGGTGAAGTATCTCAGCCTACGGATGCATCTAAAACAGGTTTGCTGCTGCCGAAGACATGGAAAACTTTTAAATCCCGTTGGATGCTGACATAAGTGCTGTGTATAATTCACTGTTGTTGATTTTCAGTCCCGTTTTGCTCATGTTTGGAACAGAGGACTAGACCTGGCTCTTGGTTAAAAATGCCGTCTTTTTGTTTTTTTTTTCTTTTAATATTAGTGGGGTACTTTGGATTTTTGCAAAGACAAGTGAAGTCTGGCCCACTGGGCCTCTGTTGAGTTCTCAACCTAGGACTTTATTAAAGGGTGTCATTAGACAGTACCTGCTGTATACAGGAAAGAAAACAGCTACTCACCCAAGAAGTGGTCCTCGAATTGTGCTTTGGGCCATTTTTTCAGACAGTACTACTGTATATTACCTTAATCTTTTTTTTTTTCTACATCAAATGGATGTGTTGGATTTTCTGGTTTCTCCAGTTATTCTACATCACAGTGATGCTAAAGAAAAAACCTATACCTATTTTGGCTGGCTATGCGCCTGTGTAGGTTCATCTTACGCTGTCAGAGCAATGCTAAGCTATTGAAGTGTACCTGTAATGGCGTAATGAACTCTTACTGCGTTTAACACATGAGCTTATCGTTGATATTTCTCTTATTTCTTTTAACCTCCCTCGTGTAGCTTTTACTCCTCTCTTCTGCCGTTCTGTTCTCAGGTCTTGGACAAATTTCTCTCTTCTTACACGTGTGCCAGATAACTAGCTCTTCTTCCTTCATAAATATATACCTTACAGTAGGCGTGTTCATGCCCATCTGCCAGAGAAATGACAAGAGGGGTGGAAGAGGATCAGGATAGGCAAGAAAGTTAGAGAGAGAGCCCGCCGGTCAGTTTGTCTGTCCAGTCTCTGTCTTCTAGCCTAAACTGTATTGACCGTAATCTTGAGCATAACTTGTTAGCAGCACGAAGCGATGTTTCAGCCGCGCGCAGAAATGCACCCGCCTGGCCTCGCTGGCCGCTACGTTACAATGACAGGGGCAGAGGCACAGTGGGGGAATAACGAGAGATAAGTAAATGGAGGATCCTTTTCCGTGTACGAGATGTTATTATTTCTTTCTCCCGAGATCCAAATGTTAGCCTGACAGTGGTCAAAGAGAGGTGTCAAGAAAAGAAATGGAAAAATTGAGAGTATTGTGCCAGTACGTTGATCTCTTACACACTCTGTGTAAAGCCAAGAGAGTTCAAGCCTATTAACTGAAGACTTTAAATTGTATTACTAAACATCAGTATAATCCAGCATAGTTAGAGTCTAACCACACCTGTATGAATATCTTCAGCTATGTTTAATCCATTTCTTACAAGAAAACCCCCACCCTTTGTGTTTTTATTGACGCGCTTTGCCTCACTCTGTGCCGTTAGTCTTCAGTCTCTGTGTTTTTATGTAATTACCAATAGCACCCGGACAGTTGTGTGCAAGACCTTCTACTTAATGGCCACAGTGAGGTTTACCAAACAAAGTGGGCACACTATGGTTAATAAAGACGTTTTCTTAAAGCTTAATGAGGCTCAACAACAAATACAAATTGAGGAATTGCCTTTCCTTTTGCCTTCCTTTGAAAAAGTAGGAAAAGCAAAAAGACGGTTTGTCCAGCTAAAACCTTGTTACAAGTATGTTGGGGAGCTGCAGAAGGAAAAATTAAATGAGAAGAAAAATTCTAATTTGTGATATTCATAATCCTCGTATCAAGGAATCTAGATCACTTTAGAAACGTGTAATTGGTGAAGTCCCAGTGAAACATGGAAGTATTGTTACCTTTGCTTTTACAAGAGACCACTGGAGAGGCAGACAGATTAAGGGACTGTGAACGGGACCCTGGCGTCACTCACTTGTAAAATCAAGAACAAAGGAAAAATCTTCGTATTCATCTTCTGTTCTGACCCACTTACTGTGTTGTTGCAAACAGATAAAGTGAAATAACTCTGAATGTGATGTTTAAACCAATTTTCCTGAGGAGACATGAGCCCAACTTAAAGCTGGCCATAGCTAAGTGAATTATTTCCTTTTTTGACTATGACAGTTATCTTGAAATAGCCCTTCGATGAAATCCTCTCCTCTTTCAAGTCCTTGGAAAAACTCCTACGACGAGATTCATTTCACCTAACTTTAGACATCTCTAGTGTAAACTCCTGTATCGGAGCTCCCCGTCCTCAACTGTATAGCTGGTGGAGAGAAATGGGGCCTTCGAGGGTACGATTCATCGTCCTTGTTTCAGATAGCTGCTTCAGAAGAGAGAAATTCAACCCTGTAAGTACCTGCCTCTCCCTGTCAGCTTTAAAGAGACACTATGTGAGCGACTTCGGTGGCATCACCCTCGTCTAGTCAGAAGAAACCCACCTGTTGTGACTTCAGAGGGGATCTGGACGCCCACATTTTTTACTTGGGAAGACGTCAGTAGCTGCATGTGGGAAACGCTGAGGTTCTTGCAGATTGGCAGTACGTTGTGGTTACGCTCTCAGCTGCTTTCACACCTCTACCTGTAGTCTCAGAGTTCTGCCGCGTGAAAATACGTTTAACTGTAGAAAAATCTGCTGGAGTTATATACGGGGTGTTTAAGCTTACTCTCAAAGGTGCTGCTTTTCTGTACCTGCAATGTTTTCATTCCTCTTCCTAAAACCACGGGTAAATGCTGTGAAGCTGTGAATTCAGTCATTCACCCCAAAACATTCTGGGAAAACTTTAAGAATCCATTCAGAGGAATGCTAAGAGGAAATAAGTTACTCTGATATCTCTTCTCTCCTTGTGCCAGTAGTCTTTCCATTCCTAGCTGAAGGTAGAGATGAACCAAGGGAGAAACAGGCATGGGCCGTAATGCAAAGTGGAAGATTTAGGAAGTCGTGTGCAATTGCTACGTGGAGATCAAGAATAACATTGAAAGCATGCTAAGCGGCAGCCAGTATGTGGCAGCTCTTCTGTTGAGCTTTATTACAGTGTCTTGTGAAACAAATTTGATCATTTAAAGGTGGGAATTAGCAGTTTGGCTTTTTTTATTTTTAAGTGAAAAAGAGAGACATGCTGGGATAATACTGCAGATGCTGTTTAGGTACTTTCACTGAAAGTGAAATCACTTGTTCTGATTAGCCCTTTTTTAGGATGTGTTCCTTAGCAAAGGTTGTCTGTGCAGGGATAGAATAGAATCAAGGTAAAAATGTCCTGTGTTTGAAATGGTCTGGTACGCTGTGACTTGCCTTTAGGTACGGTGAGGGGGTTGGTGGCATAATTGCTTAATTCACGGGGCTTTCTTCACTGAGGGGTGGGTGCGTTTCGGAGCGCGTTGTCTCCTTGCAGGCCAGGCGGCTGCGTGGAGGTTGGCGTGGGGCTCCCTGCCACGGCGGTCGCCTGGGCGCTGAAGAGCTGAGACTAGCGCCGAAAACGGCTGCGTTGGTCCAGGGGCCGTCTCCTTGCTTTGGTGTACGTAAGTCAGGGTAGCGTGGCTGATTTCAGGTCTTACATGATCACTGACAGTCTAGCCTGCAATGTTTCGAGACGGTTTGCTCTTCTGGGTGTTAAGAAGTGGATACGGTTGACTCAAAGGAGCAGTTTCTCTGTAGCTGGAGCGCGTGCGTGGAAGCAGAGCGGAGGAACCCGTTGCGTCCGTGGAAGGATTTGATGTGTGGGTGGGAAAGAAGAAATCGGAGCCATGAGAGGGTCATAACAAGACAGGGACTGTAGGAGGAAAGCAGGAGAGAAGTTAGGCTGGCAAATGATGAAGGAAGAAAGAGTATTTAAGTTGTCTGTAACTCCTTGGAACCTCGGGGATGGAGGGTCATTCTGTCCATTTACATACACATCAATACAGAATAATTTAATTGCTGCTGTCTTCATGTTATACTGATGTGAGAATAGAGCTGATGAAGCTGGGGCTGATGTTGTTTTGTCCCTTGAAAAGGAATACTTAGATCACTTTTCATCATGTTATCACCCGTCGTGTTGTTTTGGTGGGATCCAAAAGAAACTTCACCAAATCTGTGTGTAATAGTGGGACAATAATATGTCTTGAAAGGAAAGAAGAGCCTTCCATAAGAGAAGGAAAAAAAAAAAAAAAAAGACTTGGTGAAAATGACAGGTTCATGTGTTTTGTATGTTTGCAAAGGAGTAAAATAATAAACTAGCTTTATTTTTTTTCATCTGTACATAATTAATTGCCTTTTTTGGGTACTCAACTGTAAAATATTTCAACTATTTTAGAAACTAAAAACATGCTTCCCTATTCTATCTGAAGTGTTTTAGGATTTTCTCAAGATGAATTGTGCTACAGCAGTTGTTTAAAACACTATGTTATTGGTGCCCTGTGTGATACCATTGTGTCCCTTCAGCTCTGTCAGTCTTCCTCTTTCTTCCCCCGTTCTTTCTCACAGCAAAAAAGTCTACTTGTGGTTTTGCTTCAGTGGTGTTACTTAGCAATTTTTTTCCTATAATTAACACATCTGTATGTACCTGATCCAAAGGCAAGTGAAGATGAGGGAATGTTTTCCCTTCAGATCAGTAGATTTCAGATGTGACCCTCAACAGATTATCAGATGCTGAAATTCATATCTGAATAAAGGGGGCTGTGTGTGTATGCATGTCGAAATGCTTTGTTTAGCCTAAGGGATAGCAGTCAATACAGAAAGTGAGATGAAAACTGAATTTTTGCAGAATGGAGATTTCATTTTAACTAAGTGTTTTTCCCCCTTTATTCTTGTCCTCTCTGTTTGAAAAAATGTTAAACACGTTGAGTCAGGGAGACGTTCCTGTGCTGCATTAGAATAGCCATCAACGTCAGCCGAGACCATTTGGATCATGTCACTTGTCCTAAAGTGTGTAGCTGTTTTTAAAGAAAGAACATGTCATGTTCTGTACAGGGATCTTTTAATGCATGAAACTTGTTTGAAGCAATAATAAATCAAGTCCTTGCTGCTAAAACCAGTGTCTGATTTTCCCTCATAACAATCTCTATCTTTCCACGTGTAAAGCTGAGACAATAGCAAGAACAATTCTGCACCCAGAAGTATTGCAACTAATTTTGATCACAACTAACTAAATACATACATCTAGCAAAATAAAGAACTGAGATATAAATGCCCTATGCGTTTGCCACAATGTTTAATAATGTACTCTTTTTCTGCAACCATCATTATAGGAGGTTGCAAGCTGTGTAGAGATATTTTCATTATTCATGCTCTATTGAGTAGGCAGCTCTGCAGACATTTTTCTCACCTCTACTAAAAAAGTGGAATAATTAAGACCAAGTAGAGTGTTTGAGTCTTATTTGCCTACCATTTTCCACTCTCTTACGCAAGTATTATTTCTATTAGATTCAAACCAGTTACTGGTGATGTAAAGAAAAATCAAGCTTTTGCATTTTACTCTTTATTAATTACTCCTTTTGACTGTGCGTAGCCATAACTAATATAAGTAAAGGAAATGTAAACGCAAATCCATTTAAATTAATCTGGAATAGTTTAGAATTGCAGGCTATTTTAGCAGCATGACTTAATTTCAAAAGGCCTGTGAGAAGATGCTGGAAATCTCAGTCCTGGCAAATGTTATTACTGTCTACAGTGTACAGTAGGGTAATCATAATTGTGAATGGATGATGCCGAGATCTCCATTTGGGCTTCGACAGGGGTTGAAGCTTAATCGGACAAGGGGTTCAAGGGCCTGATTCTTTGCCACCTTGTAAAATGCTGTGCTCTTTCCTCCGCTAGATTCACTGGCTTTGGATTTGGGCAATAAATTATGAGTATGAAAATGTTTTTTCATACAAAATACACAAAAAAATGTGTATTTTTTTTCCCTTCATGTACAGAAAGTAAGAAAAGCCCTCAAAACAAACGGGAGAAGAATATCAAAGCGGCAGCACTAAGGGCTGGGGCCCCCGTAATGGGAGAGAACCGTGACCAGAAGCAGAGCCCGGCCAGAGCAGCTCCCGACGCGGGCGAGCTGTCCCGGGGCGCTCAGGGAGCGCTGCGTCGGTGCCCACTCACTCCTCCTCCGAGAATATCAACAGAGGTGCCAAGCAGTGCCAGCTGGAATGATCTTTGCTTTTTAAATATCCGTGGGCTCCAGTCCACTAGGGACTGCAGAGGGACCAGAAGTGCATTTTGCATGGGCTAGGATTCGAACAGCAGGTTGTAATGACTTTGAGTTACATCGAGAAAGAGCTTGACTTCAGCTGGTGACCTTGAGCTGGAAAACGTTAGCCTGTTATCAGCGCCCCGAACCGTGAAGTCTCTTTGTATGGTTTTGAGTGGTTCTGCTTATGTAGATTGGTTTGTTTATTTTTTTAATCTGGTGCAGCAGAGTAGAGGTAACCATCAGTTTGTTATAAAACCAAGTGCTCCGTTGACCTTTCTCCTTCCAGTCCGAGCGCGGTAGAAACCTGAGGTAGCCATCGCTTGTTTGTTGTTCCACTCGCCGGGCTGCTCGAGAACTTCCAATTTCCAACAGCTCAGCTCTGAGGAGCAAACTCGAGCACGGAGGCACAACATGTGAAGTGTTGTGATTTGTTGCCATGATGACAGTGTCAACTTAACTACAGCTGACAAACAGTTTTTAAATAGAACATTTCAATTCATTATAGTATTCTCCATCTGTTTTTTTTCACTGTCTGCATACATGCAAAACATCTGAGAAATGCTACCACAATGGTTTGGTTTACTTATCTAGCCACTAACATTAATTAGTTGTTGAGAGTGGTAGTTTAGGGAGCAAGTAAAATGATGACACTCCCCCCTCAGTAAAGGAAGCTCTTTTATTTATTCAACAAAAGATGCCCAGTAGACCTGCTTCCACATTTAGAGGGAGTTTTTCAAAATTGATTTTTTTGAGCATAGGTTCTATATTGTTGGGGGTTTTTTTACTACTTGGTTACCTCTTGCTTTTGCCACGTTTTACTTCCTTCCCAAAAGCATTTGCCACTGCTATTTCCAGTGTGGAACTGGTAACAGAAGGGGAGCATCACTTCGTAATTAAATCAGGCTGCTGGGGTCAAATTTAGAGGGTTTTATTCATGGCTTTGCCACTGGCCCACTCTATGACCTTGAGCAAGTTGCGCATTGCTGTATCTCAGTTTACCTGTAGGTAAACTAATATTGACTTCCCTTGAGGGGATATCATGAGGCTTAATTAAGTGTCTGCAAAGTTCTGTGAGATAGAGGACTGAAAGCTGCTATAGACATACAAATGACGACGACGATGATGATGATTTGTGCCCGATTGCACCGCTTCCCACAGAACTGCCACCGTAGCTGCGGCGCGGATTAGTTGTCAGGTGAACTATGAATCTATCAATTCATCCATCATTCTCCCCCTTGTAGATTGAGCCCAGCTGGCTAGCTTTGCTTATTAGTAGCTTTTAATAAATCAAATCATATTTGCTGTTTTAATTGTATCTTAAAGGGTAGCGTGGCTCTTTGCTTTTAAATTAAAAACAGTGTGACAATGTAGACATTTGAAACTGTGCTGCTGCTCTTGTACTCTGCTGCTCTAATGTTGTTGACATAAAACTCGGTTAAAAATATGTGTTTAAGGAACCTCATAATTATAAAACATGCAACTATTAACTTCTGGCAGAGGACTTTCTCTGGATGCCTCTTTTGCAAAGTTTGGGCATCCTTGTTCGTAAATCTGCTTGGGGAACTGTCCTAGTAACCACATTTTGAAAATTATAATCTACTCATCCACAGGAATCCAAGGTGAAAGTAGTTGAGGATTGCTGTTTGTTGACAGAAACAGCCATGTCCATACGAAAAAAAAAAAAACACCACCCAAACCCCAAATGATGTAAAATCAGATTAATGAATTATTCAAGCTATACTTTATTGTGATTTTTATTTTTAAATAACACTGGCCAAAAAAGCAATGGGAATAACAAACTGACATGTTTTATTTTTAATCTAGGGCCAAAACTGTATCTTACAAATCTCATTAAAATGGAGTATATCCACTAAAATATTGATAACATAATTTCCTTTAAATTTGGTTCTCAGTCATACGAAAAGCAAAGGGTCTACATGGAAATGGATACTCTTAGAGGAATCCTACTCACTGAAATCAATGGAAGTAGCCCAGCTGGCTACTTTTGCCCATTACTAATTTATAGTAAATCAAGCAATACTTCCTCTTCCAACATAACCTAAATGCCAAGTCCTATAGGAATTCCTCACCAAGTGCAGAAAAGGGTTAGGGTTAAAAGCAGCAGGAGTTTCCCATTGATTTCAGGTAAGCTTTTGCCCAACGTCTTACTGTATTTTAGATCATCAACCTTGGAGCTTTGTGGACTTTGCCTTTCCGTCATATGCAAAGTTGGATTCAAGGGTGCCTAGTAGGTAAAAGTGAAAAGGGGCCATTTGACTCTTCAGCCATCCCAGACAAACTTCCCCCTCTGTAACTTTACTGTTTCTAGTGGAATTGCATAATGATGATAATTCATTCCAATGGCAAACAGGAAAATCAACACAGCATGTGCGGTCAATAATTTCTAACTCCTGCGAGGAGATCAAAGAGGAAGGCAGCAGGGAGGAGGAGTAGCCTTATATAAATGTAAAGGAAAAACTCTCCGTAACTGAGATAGCGCTATGAGGAGATAACAGAATTCAAAAAGATTTATTAAAAAAGCAAACAAAGAAGTTAACTGGAGAATTCAAGTACTGGAACATAAACTGAGCATGCTAAGCGGAGCAGTAAGCTGAAGCAATATATTTTTGGACGTGCTGGTCTCGTATTTGACCCAAAGGCCTCCTTTCACACCGTAAAAGGGTGTGAAAAGCACAGACGGATTTGAAACCCTTACCACCATACTCTGGCGATAGGCGGAAGCATCTCTGATCCTTCAGTAGGGGGACGGGCTTGGAATAACGTGCCGAAGCTGGGCTTCCCGGCAGGAAATTGCACAGATTGCTGGGGATCCTCCTATCCAGGCCCTGCCTTCGCAGCTCGTAGCTACTCCGTGGCCTTCGAGGGTAAAACCCGAGCACACGCCGGGTCCTCGCTGGCTGCTGCCCTGATGAACGTTGTGGAGGAAAGGCAGTACGGCTGTTAGAGCCCCTACTATTCCTGCGGTGAAGCGCATGGCTGAGCAATGCAGGTTTCTTTGGAAATAGCTTAAGCTACTGTTTTTCTCATCTAGGTATTTAAAAACAAAACAAAACAAAACAAAATGAGGTAGAGCGGCAATGAAAAAGGGATGTTGCAACATCTCATGTAATGCGTACGGCGCATACGGCCACATTCAGTTCTTTGAAATCAGTCAGAATTGGGTTTGAACACCTGTCAGAAGGGTTTAAGAAACTGGAAAGGTGAAATTCAGTGAGAAAGTCTGCACAAGAGTTTAAGATGAATATCGAGGTAGATTGGCAAAGGAGACATTGGTTTGGCTAAAGATGCTTCTGTAAGGAGCAGATGAGAGAGTATAAGGAAAATATTTTTGTCTATGTATTAATGTCCTTCTTGTACTTTCCCCCTAAAGTTCGTTATAAAAATATATGTATACTAATAGTGGGTGTAGGGATGTGTTGTATTTCTATCATCAGTCTATAAATTGGAGGGCAGTATTTTGCGTTGAAGTATCTTGTCTTTTCCACTTACGGAAAATTTTCCTCTTGCTCCCTCCCTGACCTCTGTATTTTATTTCTTTATTTATTTTCTAAACCTGAACAGTTGTCTGAAGTGACTTCACTCCAGGATCCCACAGTTGGATAAAAAGAACAAAATACGGAAAGATAAGTTCTTAAAACCACTCTGGGCTTTCTTTAATGGTAATCATTAGCCCTGTTCTGAACTCTATTGACAAAATGCTGGAGTAGACTTGAAAGCCGAGCGAGTGCTCTTTTAAAGGAAGAACTGGTTAATTAGAAGATCTAATGCAAGTGACCTAATTCTGCAGCTCAGCGCTAACTTTTCTAACACACAATAATGTAAAGATTGGAAATGATGCATATTGATTCATGTAAGTCAACAAGTTGGAGTCTTGATTGGAAAGTTAATTTCTTCATAGCTATTTAAAATTATCATCTTCTGTCCAGACCAATACTAGGTATTTTTTGCCTGCAATTTGATAACCAGCATGGCGCTCGCGTATTAATATGTACAGGGAGCCACAGACACACAGAGAAGATACTTAATGGTCAAAGAATGAGGCAACTGTGCCGTTAGTCGTAAGTGCCACAGCTGTGAGTTACTAAGTCATCTTGTAGCAAGTGCAAATGTCCTTCTCGTTTTCTAAAAAAATAAATAGGAATTTACTTGTAATCACTTACACGGCTATTGTTGAGGATTGCCTCTTTTAAAGGCAACACTACTTTCTGTCCCTTCCCCTCAGCTTTAAGTAGCAAAGATGCGTAAAATAATTTTTCTGGCTGCAGATGGGTATTTTAGACATAACTCAACAGGATAGTATAAATTATTCCTCACTAGGCCTGATAAGATTAATGTGTAATCTACCAGCATTGTTCTGGTTTCCTTTTTCTGTGGAAGGGATGTTGGTAAATAGTGATTCCTTACGACGCCTTGCTGTAGTATCTCACCTGAACTTCAGGAGCAGTTGTGCTTCTGTATGTGTATGAAGGCGCGCTGCAAAGGAGGATCTTCGCATCCAGCTTCAGACACCCAACTAGGGGGTGTGAATAACCTTCTGGAGGACCTCCCTCCTCCATCCATTGACTGTGTTTGGATGTCTGACTGTCTGTAGGGGCTCTGAACCACACCTAACCTAGACATCTATGAGGGTGGGTCCAGAGGGCTTTCCTTTCCATAATGTAACTGCTGCACGTTTACATATAATTTCTTTTTTAATTTCTGGGGGAGTTTTGTATGAGTAAGATGTACAAGATTTGTCCCCAAAGAGGAAGTATTTCAGCTATAGTAGGGTACGCTGGTAGTGTATTTAGATGTGGAAGTGCTAAGGTGGCAAAGGCTCCAAAGCATTGATACGTGAATGCTAAGAGGTCTGCAGATCTGGTAGCAGTAAGAATAATTCCAATTATTTTTATACCCAAAATGCCCTATTTCAGAATAATCTATCCAAAGTACTAGGCTCAGTGAAGGTCCTAAAAAGTATTTGTAAATAAAGATATGAGATTCTCTCACTCTGGCAGCCCCTCAGTACTTTTATATTCAGATTTAATTGTGCTGTGGAGTATGTACCCGCTCTCCTCTGGTGCCTGGAGAATTCATGCACTTAACTTCATTTGATTTCCTGGAAGAAGCTTTTGGGGCACCAGGTCAAAGCAACTTGTTAGTCTCTTGTGACAATTAAGAATGAAGATTTTTGGGGTCTTTTCATTAAAAATGTTGGGAATTTGGCTGTAGTCTAGACTAGTTCTTATTTCAGGCTGACTTAACGGTTCCATAGTGCAAAGGCCGAGCTATGGAGATAGTGACTGAGTAATGCAGAGAAACTGGTCATCCTGAGGAACCGGAAACCTTTTTTTTTTTTAAGTCAGACTCTTTGATGATGCTGTTAAATAAATTAAGTGAGCCTATTTCAAAGAGATAATTTGTGGGGATCATATGTATCAAAGAGAAGAGCTAGCTGAGAAAAGAAGCACTGAAAAAAACCCTCAAAATAAATGGCAAAAAATGTTTGATTCAGTTTTTCAGTTGTGAGGAATTAATGTAATATGAATACAATGTAACTAATATTCAGCATTACTATTTCATGACTGCTTCGTAACTCAGACACCAATGTCACATAGCCTGATGCTCATCTGTGACATACACTGGCGCACCTTGGGTTAAGTCATTGTATCTCCTTGATCCCTGCATTGCTGCCCATAGTTTATTCTTGTTCTATAACGTATCAGTTAAGAGAATAACTTTTTGACTGAAACTGGAATAAGCTGGGGAACAAAAGGCGCGCTGGTTTGTCATGAGAGATGGGACCAAATTCACATACGTGGATGCTCCTCCAATAGGAGAGATTCAGACTACTTTTATTTTGAAGAATTCCAGTGTGTTGAATAATAATGACGGCAATTGAAGTAAAAATCCAGCATACTGATTTCAGCAGAGTGTAGTCTCTTGCACAATATGGCAGCATTTACCTCTAATCAGTTTTAATTCAGCTTCAGTTTGTAGTAACTGAATATGATTTCCATCTGATGGAGGCTTAGGTGACTGCTTACATGAAGGGTTCAGTTGTAGATAGATAATTCTTTCCTGTGTAATAAATTTTTCTCACCTAGTTGGTAGTTTCACAGGAGAAACTGGCATGAGCGCTCCTGTACCTTCTCATCTCTGTAAGGCTTTATTTCTAGACAAGAGTTGAGCCATGTTGATAATGTAAGGAAGCTGTTGCATGTCTGTTGTTTTTTTGTTTTGTTTTTTATCTGTAAGAATGAGCTCTGGGAAAATTGGCAGATGTAAAATTATTTAGTCAAATCTAGATGAGAGACTGTAAGGAACTTCTGAAGGACTTAACTGGCTGCATAATGATACCTAAAATTCATCGATGATAAATGCAAAGTAATGACCACTGGGATGGAAAAATTTTTCTAATTGCCCCAAAATTTTACTGTTTTTCTAACTGGACTATAAAATAACTATACCAAATCTGGAAAGAAACCCAGCCATCTATACTGGCGGTTCCTTGAAGACATCTGCTCAGTGCACAGCTTCAGTCAAAAGACAGGTTTAGGTATATGAGGAAAGGATAAAGAATATGGAATTCCAGAATACTGGAAAACACAGTAATGCCATTATGCAAATGGTGCCGGTTCATCAAACGGGTGACACCATCTCAAATAGGGTATTACAGTTTTACCAGGAGTTCAGAGTGACGCAAGAAGAACGATCAAGTGTATGGGAAAACTCTTCATAGGAGGAGCGACTGAAAAGACTGGGACTGCTACCTTCGAGAGGAGATGAATAAGAAAGAACATGATAAGAATCTACCATTCATTATTTTGCATAGAGAAGGCAGTCTGGGAACAGCTTTTCTCTGTATCTCATGATACAAGAACAAGGGAACACTATAGAAAGGTGGCGGATAAATAACAATTTTTCACCTGATGTACAATTAGGCAATGGACTTCTCTGCTGTGGGAAGTTGCTGAGGAATTTAATGTGTTCTAGGAAAAGGTCTGGCAATTTATATGAATGAGAATATTCTGTGTTGTTATTATCTATTAAAAAAAAAAGACTACTAAAAGAGATCTGAAATGACGTGCTTTAGTTTGCACTCTAATTGGTAGGAGACATTGCAAGGACGCTTTCTCGGGGGATGGGTTATCCCAGATCTGCCTAGTGCAGGGTTTTTTTGCATTTTCCGCTGACGCATCAGGTTCTGCTTATAGTTCTAGATGAAACTAGATTTGAGCCCATGTGGCAATTTCTCTGTTCCTGGTTGTTTCATTGTCAGGCTATTTCAACGGCTGTTGATGCCAGCTCAAATTTACAGCCATATTACATTGTGCAAGCTACTTGTGGCTTAAACTGTCCTTTTGTTTGGAACTTCTTCAGCATTTACAAGACAGTGGGTCATGGTCTATGAGCACGGTTATAGGCACAGTGGTAATACAAACAACAAATAGTAATTGTCCATGTGAACATTTAGAAAACATCTTCAACTACAAAAATAAATTACTATTGGTAGTAGCAGTTATGCATCATATATGGGAATTGTTTATTATTGCAATTGTTACGCTTTCTTCTCTCTATGCAGGAAAGAGGTTATGGCAGGAGAGAGAAGATATTAGTGAGTAAAACGTTTCCCCTTGGAAACCAGTGTCCAACTCCACCTTGAGGTCCTCACTAAAATAAGGTTTGTTATTCTTGCCTAATCCCCAACTGTCAGGACTTCGCATTGCGAAAGCATCGCAAGATCCACTTTACAATCTTGGCTCAGTATTTGAGTTAAGTCAAGGAAAATGAACTACTTTTGGCCTTCAGAGGCTCTCGCGGCTGTATCCTTCCCATGGTATGCAAGTAGCAGTGAGTCATGCTACTACGGCGTGCCCTAGAGAGGAGAATATAGTCCTTACAATATTTGTCCCTTCACTGTTTTCCTAGTGATCGGTCAATTATAGAAAAGCATGATTATAGAAAAGCAGCCTGTAGACTACATGCACATGCGCACAACTGTATGTACATATAGGTTTATGTGTATATATGCACATATATATATGTACCCTAATATATAGACAAACATCTATATACATCTGAAAATTTTTGGAAGGAGAGGACCGCCTCCTGCTGTTGAAAATTCTTCAAGGGAACTCGACGCACCAGTGCGCAGTTCCAAAATAAAGCACTGAAAATCTCGGCAATCCTACGAGGTTAATAAAGTTCACTGTTGCTCAAATTAGATCAGTGTAATTAAATTTGTGTTTAAAACTAAAGAGCAAGCTAGCCAGGTTCAGGAGCACATTTGGGATGCAAAGTACATTAGGCCTATTGCAAGTCGGTTATTGCTTTTGGTGCCTTGAACTCCTCAGATGAAAGTACTCTACGATGTAAGAAGCTGCTTGTGGTATTATACATACCATTTATTATCTGGACTCTTTTTTTTTTTTTTTTTTTTAAATTCTTTCCTCTCAACTCTTTCGATAAAAAAGGAGGCGAGAAATTGGAGAATGTTTTTTCAGTCTATTCAATCCTTATGGCAAACTGAGATACAAACCACCAAGCCCCCTCCTTTGTCCAGATAGTTACCTGCATTGACAAGCAAGTTTGTGGCACTGCTTTGATTCTTACGCGTATACAAGAGCGAATCAAATGGGGTTGTTAACACAGCCCATAAGAAGCCATCAAACTTCCCATCTATCTGACATAAACCTGGGTGTTTGCTGTTTTCTGCAAGCAGTGTAAGAGATTTCTGTGGTGTTCTGGAAATGGATGCACAACACGGCCAAAGGATTTTGTTTTTTTTTTCCCCCTCCTTTGAGAATGAATATGTGGAGCTTTCCATGGAAGAGCAGCTGTGGTTTGTCATCAAACTTCATTATTAAAAATATAATAGCATTATGGGTTCTAAGTACTGGCAGATTTTTTTTTTTTGCTACGGTGCTACTCCCTGGTAGATGGCACTAGGAAGCTGGAGATGAAACTACTGTGTGCAGACAAATCCATATTGTTGCTGTCTGCGTGCTTGCTGTGAAACTGCTCTACAGCTATACAGTTTGAAAGCAGAATCTCATGAAAGTAAAATCAGCATAAAAGTCAGGTTTAGACTTCTGTATTCATATTTATGAATTTGAAAAACCTCCACCATGATCTTATCTGGAGCTGTGGTAGCAGTTGACAACAAATGTGCCCTTGAGAAAACTGTGTACGGTAATGCAATGGAATCGTGGCTGTTCCTTCCTAGCACTACTTGCTTGCATTGATGTTGTTATTAATAACAACAGTGATAATTATTATTAGAAGCTTGGGTGAAGGTTTCTGCTGGCCTGCAACTATTGCTTAGCCAACTGGCTTTGAGTTTGTAATAACTACTGTGTGATGGATTTACCTTTGTACTCTGTTCACAACGCGGGGCGACTCTGTTCTCCCAGACTCTTGTGTTTATGGGCTGCTGAAAATTCAAGGTAATTAAATTTGTTCTTCTGAAGTACTCAGTTTATTGCACTACTACTGTTCAAGCAACATTAGTTTGTATTCATTTCTCAAGCAAAGAGTCCCCACTTTCCCCCCCAGGTTTTTCTGTAGCTCCATGACCATTCTAAATAAAACTCAGTCTTTTTTAATAAACTACAAATTAAAGTTCCTCTTGCCCCTTTTCATTATTGGGGTAAAAAAGTTCTGGTTTTCTGCAGTTACTAATACTGTGTTGAGGTTTTTGAGGTAGTCAGGTAAAGATGCCTTGGAGCATGCTGTGGTGTTTGGCAAAATCGGGCAAAAGAAGTTCGTTTTTTCTTTTCTCGGTTACCAATCTGTATTGTTACCTGAAAAATGTCTTAATATAAAACTTGACACAGGAGGCTAATTCAGGACTAACGGGCAGAACGTTCCACAAAAGAACATGCTCTACAGCGAGTGTAAATACCGCAGTGTAAGAATAAGAAAAGATGGTAAATCTCATTCTGATTCAACCTATATATATATATATATTTTTTTTTTTTTTTTTAATACTCATTTAAAAGACACAGCATTGTGGCTTATGGGGTGAGTCCTCCAGTCTCTGGACAGGAACCCATTAAATTCAGGCCCTGAAGACTGGACAGTTTAAACCATACCAAGACTAAGCAGAGACAGTTTTGGGGGTTATAGTGACAAGGTAGTAGTCAGGAAGGAGGAACATTTCTTATAATACTTATAACTGTATTTCTTGTAATAATAATTGGGACTCCCAGTGAACAGATTATGAAACCTTCTTTCCTATGGGAATTTCATTCATCGAAGGTGTTCAACTGATTAAGTAAACTGCCCAGAGTGCCAATTAAAAGGGTAGACTTTACTTAAATTTTCCATATTTGCAGTGCTCAGAAATCAAAGCCAGCCTGATCTGTATGGCCACCTCTGTTACAAAGTCCAAGTGTCTACGTTGTTTAAAGGGCTTGTATCTCATTGTTTAAATAGCCTCTTGATAAGTAACAATTTAATAGTGTTGGTGATTTGCCTTCAGATTAGCCTATCAGATGGCCTTTTAGGCTCTAGTCCCGAGTATTTCTTTTTGCTTTGTACCCATATTATTAATAAACAAAGCACACGGGTCTTTGAACTTCCAACCAGCACAAACGCCCGTGTGTTTGTATGCGTGGGATCACGTGTTCGTGTCTGTGTGTGGCATTTTGGCTTGGGGTTGCGTTGCTTTTTAAGTGGAAGTGGTTGCTGAATTAGAGTATTTGGTCAAGGTTTTTTAAGTTAGACTTCTGTAATTCAGATTTAATTAAAATTATGGGTCAGGCAGAGAGGAAGCCGTAAAGGTAGAGAGAAAAAAAGAACGAGAGGAATGAATAGAGCGAAGTAGGGGGAGTTAATATGTGAATAAGATACAAAGAAAAGAAACCAAGAGGAGGAAGAGCAAGAACTGAGAAAAGGAAGATGAGAGAAACTGGGAGGTGATTATTTGCAGAGATTATTTTATTTGCAGAGTTACTAATCCCAGTGCTCCGAGTTGTTACTTGTTTGGCAGCACAGTGGCATTGTTGTTGAGAACGAAGAGTGTGGCATAAGTTTTCCAGGATGGATGCAAGGATTTGTTTTGTTATCCAAATACAAATAAATCTGAAGCTCATGGCGATCAAGGAACTTTTTGTGTTGCTTCTGCTAGGAATTGTCCTTTGGTTCCTTGTTGTAGTTCCCCCCCGAACAAAGTCTTCACGGATGTCTTTACGTTGCCGAGAGAGGGGAATAACAGCATCGCCCTGCTGTTGTCTGCTGAGGTTTTGCTCCCGGCTTCGGTAGCAGGCCTGCTGCCCTCCCTTTGTACCTGCTGGGGAAGACGAGTCGGAGTCTGTGGTGGGAAAGGCAGCTGGCAGGTGTGTGGGGTTAGTCTGTGTGACAGCATTTGACATATCAAAAAAGAAGGAAATAGACCTTGTTTCTGATCGGACTGTAAATAAGCTCCGAGTTTGGGATTAGGTCTGCAAGATCTGCAGAGAGCTGTTGGTTGTTGAGTTTATTCTTGCCAGAATATATTTCATCTGACCTGGATTGGCCATTGAAAGTGGAAAGTCTGCACTTGATAATTACGGCTTTATTTTTACTGGCTCTTTCTATAATTGAGCTTTAAAACTGGGTGCAAGTTCTTGTTAATAATTTCTGCTTTATAATCCTGATACATTTGTGCCTTAGGAGAGGCACCTTCAAACAGTGACTTTTCTTTAATCTGTGAAGTATGGGGCACACCTTGTAGCATGGTGAGCATAAAATACCACTGCAACAGTACTGACTCCACTTGTCGTGTTCACTTACGGGACTATTATAGGACAGGCACCGCAATACGCTTCTGTGAAAATATGGTTTGTAATATTATATGACTCGTATAATCAGGAAATATTGAACATTACGGAGCATTTAGTATTTGTGTTTGAATTGCTATAGACTTGAATACCTCAGATGCTCAGAAATAAATCTAATGAAGAAAAGAAGAAAAATGCTGGGATCGATGTTGGTGGCCGGTACTACGAGTAAATAGAAGTACGAACATTTATTTAACTGTTTCTTATAATCCAAAGATCATCTATCAGCCACTTGGGTATGAACATGCTTCTTTCTCTTTGATAAAAGTACTTTTTCTTAAAGGATCAATTAATTGTCCAGTAAAATATTAGAGATCAGGTTTTGTAACTATACAGAGTTATATGCCTCTTTGCCCCAAATTTTGGTGCAGAGAGACATTAGCAGTTATTTTTTCTTCTTAGCAGTGCTTTGATGATTGATCTTCAGAAGAATTTTACTTGGGAATCAAGATTATTTTTGAACACAAGAGGGGACGTATACCTGCCAACATTTCTCCTCTCTGAAAAAAGATATGTAGGAGATGCATAAAGATACCACTTCTGCCTTGCACTGTAGAGCTTTCTGGAGGGGTGACAGGCTGGAAACATGGCAGTTAATTTTCCTCCAAAAAACCAAGGTTTTGAAACTGACTGGTTTGCGTGTGGTGTTGCTTCTTTTTCCTTTTTTTTCTTTTTTCTTCTTTTCTCCCCCCACCATGAGATGGCTCTGTGGAATAATAAGCCTGGCCAGTTTGGGATCTGAACACAATCTCACTCACTCTCATGTTGTTTGGCACTTGAACAGGAGTGACAGGCTTTGGTTCCTTTATCAAATAACTCAGTGTATCTATTTTTGTAAGCCGTGTCATTGGCTGAAAAATGCAGGTCCCTCTACAATTATGGGGCATGACCGGGAGGAACACAGGCAGCCGGGCTTCTCTTGGACTCTTACCAGTTAATTGAAATTCTACTCCAGCCAGTTGAGATGGGAAGTGATATGAAGATGTGGAAAAACCTGAGTTGAATTGATTTTTTTTCCCTCTCTTCCCCCCCCCCCTTTTTTTTTGTTTTGTTTAAAGAGAAAAGAAAAAGACAATTGTTCGTGTTCATTAAGGGACTTTGACACAAGTGCTGAGGGACAGACCACAAAAGAGTGGGGGCTCATATGTATTGCTGGTTTTGTTTTCTTTTGCATTTTCTAAGTGAAGAGAGGGGAAAAAATTTGCATAGTTTCACCACATCGACGTCTCTCTGTAGCCCAGCTTGCGAAGTTTAGCCAGGGAATATATACATAAACTATATAAGCATTAGTATTGTGGCATTTTACAAGAAGTTTTTGGTATACCTGCACAATTTTTGTTTACCTCTATGAAATTTCCGAGGTGAACACTAATCCTGCTTGACTTTTTTTCGTCTTTTCTTCTCGATGAAGGAGCTCAGGATTCTTCCACCATCAATGTTTTTCTTCTCAGGGCCTAGGGGATGATGCACTGGTAACAATAAGGCCAAAAAAATGCTTCAGGCTTTCCTAGAGCAGCAAAGCTCTTTTCCCCGCCTCCCACCACGTGAGCACTTGCCACCAGAGGTGTCTGTCCTGTTACTCAGACCCACTCATTTGGGTTACGACCAGTTCAAAGGAAATTTTTTCTTCTGACTTTTCAGGAACATAAGTAAGCATTTGTTCCACATTTAGGACTTTGAAATCTGTGCTAGGCTCAGGCAGATTTAAAGAAGTGAGAAGAGAGTTAAAATCTATTGTATATACATACATCATACATATTCTTTCTATATTTTCACCAATACCCTTGTAAACAAGTGGTGTAATTTTCCTAATTATGTAAGTTGCCAAAATACGCCTACCCCCATGTACCAGCTGAGGGTGTGGTAGCACTGAAAAGTATATGGGATAAACTTCTCATTTTTCTCAAGGCAGAATATGGTATGAAGCACTCGGGAGAAGCTGTTGTGAAATTTTCTTCAGCACTGGGTTTGGTTGTTGGTTCTTTTAAATGACTGCTTCTGCTATAAATTTGATCCCATGAAGTGACAGGCAACCTTTACTTCCAGGGAAGTTAATGAACGTTTAAGGGGATTGATACCCCTTTGGATTGGGCCTTTGTATAAAAATCCTCAGTAGTTATAAACACGTGCCATTATAGGCTTAATCCAGAAGGAATGATTTTCCAGCACAATTAGGTAAATCTCCAAGTTATCAGTTCACCTGGCTGATTAAGCTCATTGAAATACCCTTGTGCACTAACTTGGAAATAGTTTGACTTTGCTAATATTGAAAAATAAGCATGAAATGGTGTAAGCAATAAATAAATACGCCTTAGGCTTTGGCCACAATTTAAGGAGGAAAAATCTTTGGGAAAAGGCTGGAAGCATGATATTAACTGGGTTTGGTTTGATATTTGGACAAAGAAATCACTGCTCTGAGCTGAGCAGAGAGATAAGCGCCTTGACTTGCAATAGATTAAGAGCCCTGCATTGGTTAGAACAAACCATGTTTGAGACTCTCCCCAAGTGCCGCCACGTTTAGATTTAAGATTAACTGCAGCAGAATGGCGGAGCGGCTGTTTGTTTTATGAAACAATCACTAATGACATTAAACAGACGGTGCCCCTTCCAACACGATTGTTCATTTGCGATAAACTGAGAGAAGCCCACAAGAGATTGGAAAAGAAAACTCATAAGTGCTTCATTTTCAGGCTCTTACAATGTCCTATTGGAGGTGACAATTAGTGAAAGAGAAGAAGAATCTAACTCCTAACACATTTGGATATTTTTTTCCCCCAAATAATTTGTAAATATTAGCTTTACTCTATCTTTATACCGAGGAGCTGAATGGGAATAATATAACGACAAGGTTTTCTGTGCGGATTTTTTCCAACTCTCTCCCTCCCCTTGCTCCTGTCTGTGTGAAGCCCACACTAAGCATTAACAGTATTAAAAAGAGTGTTATCTATTAGTTCAATTAGACATCAGACATTTACTTTTCAATGTATTTGAAGACTGATTTGATTTGGGTCCAGTCATTTAAAAATAAGAGAGCAGAGCTGTGTACAGAGCTGTGTACAGATATCTGTAGCTCTGAAGTCTTAATTGCAAATTCAGATAAGGATTAGAAGGGGCTGTATCTCTGTAGACCAAAGGTATTTGCTAATACCTGAGATATAAAAGTGGTTAAATTCAATATTTACTAATTTAGGATTTCCACTTTGGATTTTGATTAAGCTTTTTGGTTGAAACCCCCATGTTATTAAGCTGTGATGAGGGAAAAACCAGCCCTTTCATCAGCCTCACTTTAACGCTTTATTTCAAATAATTTATGTTGGACCTTCTAAAAGCTGCTGCGGTACTTCATTTAGAGAAAGACAAACCCAACGAAACAAACAAAAATATTGCCAAAGGCCTGTTGTGGCATTAAGCTTTTGTTTTGTACACAAAGAAATATATTAATAAAAAGTGGTTTTAAGTGCTTATTACCGAGATGGTTTGTTTTGAAACACAGGCTTTTTCCCAGCAGTTTTTACACTTCATTGTGTACTATGAAAGACACACTAAGTAGAGGTTGTCAGGTTCCCATCTGAAGTAGACTACTGCTGGGGAATGGAGCCATTTATGATGCCACTCAAGCAGGACTAATCTAGAGTAGATCTCTTATAAATAACCAGCCAACAAAAATACGAAATCGTTCCCCGCTTCTGATTGAAGCGGGCAGAATTGCTGCTTTAAAGAGCAGGAGATGCTCCTTATGGAGACGTACGGAAAGAATTAGCGAATCCCCTGAATACGGTTGCACGTCAAACCTCAGCCTTTCTGGAGGAATCAAAGCATCTGTTTCATGTAGACTAGTGTTGCGAGAGTCGCGCTCTTCTTTTCAGGCTATTGTTTGATAGATAGGCGCTCTGTGGTTCTGTTTTTTGCGTTATCAACTCTGGCTGTTGTAAATCTCCTGTTGTAAAACTTCGCGCTATGTCCTACCTTGCTGTAAGTGGTCTCCCCACGCGGTGTAAATGCTGATTTATGAACCCTGCCTTCTCCGGCCAGGGTTCCTGAGATCGCACCCTGCTAGCAAGGGCTGGGCTAAAATTGTCTTTTGCTCTTTAAGATGTGTTTTGGCAACATGGTGCTCAGTCTTCCAGACCTTTATTTACATGACTAGTCCCTCTTATGAATAATTGAACTTCTCTATATTGCTTATGGAAAAGAAAAAAGAAAAACCACTTCAAAGTCGTGTCCTTCCATTAGGAAATAGGTTCCTGCTTAAAAGGAAGGATATTCATAATTTTTGGAGGCTGGAGCGGCCTTTCTGTGTTTATGTTTAGGCATCAGGAGTACGTAATTATTTTTAAAATAATAATTCTGCATTATTGACATGAAGGACTGGGAGGGCGAGTAGGAGAATACTTTTTTGGCTCTAAAGATATGCTCTGCAATTTGCTGATTAACTTGCCTCTTGTTTTGAAAACTAACTATTGCTTTAGGGATTCCTGAAATGTGAAACGCGCTTACCGATTCAGCGCTGCAAGTCTCGCTGGTACAGAGAGCAGCCGGCGCTGACGCCAGGCATCGGTAATGGCGCGCCTTTGCAATGCAAACATCTGCGCGCTTTGCTCCTTCTTTTCTCTTTTGGAGGAAAAATCCCTGGCAAGAATTAATCTCAGGATGAATAGCTACCCCTCATGCTGTAAGGAGTAAGAGAGGTCCAGTGCTCAGCTAGTTTTAAGGCTAGAGAAGTTCTGTTGAGTTTATTTCTGCTTCCATCATCTTGAATTTATTTTTTTTTAAATCTCCGATTGGTTATTAGCATAGTCCCTTTTATTAATGAACCAGGACAGAGAGAACATGATTAGCTGCAGAAAAATTTGAAGGGTGAATGTGAAGAAGACGCTAGAAACGGCATCTATAGCTTTCCTGCAATAATGTTTACTGGCTATATCTTTATATCTGGCTGTACTAGATTAAGTATCTGAATTTGTTCCACAAAGATGGTCTAAAAGTTCTGTGAAAATCATTATGTGGGCGATTATATATATGTTTTCTAGGACTTCGGATGTTTTCTGGAAGTTGCTAGTGTCTAAGCAGTTGTGCATAACTGTAGTTTAGGTATTTCCAAGCCATGTTGGTTATTATTCCAGGCAGGTCAATAGTAAAAGGAAAAGAATAAAAATGACCTTGCTGGAATCGTTGTTTGATAAAGGTCCTTTCTTATTTCGTTAGTCTCCAGATTAGTTTTCTGCTGGTATGAGTCCATTCTAACTCTATTGAAGTAAATCCTTTTGAGTCCAGATTTAGTGATGTAACTAGTAATAACATTTGGCTCCATGTAGTTATAAGTATCCATCCAATAAAAACTGTGGATTAGGAACCAGTAAATTCTAATACCTGTGTCGAGATGGCCTCTGGATCGCTTTGCATACAGTATTGTCTAACATGGAGAATGAAAAGAAAATAACGTTGAGACAAGGACCGAGACAAAGACAGTGTTTTGAAATGTGGACAACACCTTGAGGAACATGTAGAGATGGCATCAAGTAGCAGAAATGAGTCATCCCATGTGTCCTTAAGTATTTGGAATCTCCAGTTTTACATATCCAGCAGTTTTGTGATAAACTTACTTTGTAAGTAAGGAGGAAAGAGGAACGCTAAAGCCAGCATAGCTTCTGACCTAGGCAGGGGCTCCAAGCAATGGCTGCAAGACAGCCAAGTGTGACATACAGGCTGATAACGGGGGTAGTAGTTATTGCTGAGCTGCTGAAGGCCAGGCAAGGAAATTTTATGATACATGGACAAGTGGCAGAAACTTGAATTTTTACGCAATATTTTTTCTTTCCTTTTTTTTTTTTTTTTTAAAATCTGTGGGTTTAACGCTCATAGAGAGCTTCTGTGATAAAACAGCAGAGTTTGAGTTGTTCAAGATCGCATCAAAGGTTCCTGTTTTTATCCTATTTTTAAATGTTTCTTCTTTTTCATGTACTCTACATATTTATTATCTGTCTGTGTATTCCTATGCCTGTTGGCCCACTGCAGGTTTATTGTATACAAAATGTCTTGGCATCCAGGGCTCTGTCTCCCGTTTACACTTTTAGCATAGGAATAGGCAAGAATTTGTCTGTCCCCATGGCCAGAACATGCTTCCTTTTGTGCGGGGCAGCATCACAGGTAGTGTTTGTGCCTGGCTGCTACTTGTCTCTCAAGCTAGGCAATGATACGCAATTGAGTGTCATCGGTATGATAGCGCTTAATATAATATGCTGAATTGGAATGAGAATCCCTCGTAGCACAGTTTGTATTTTACCTGTTAGTTTGCAACGTCTCTTATGACTGCTTGAAAGAAATGGAGAAATATGCAAAGGCCAGTCTCTTGAATGGCACAAAAAAAAAAAGATACAAAAGGCAGAATGCTTGTGTTAAGGTCATATCTAAAAAGAAAAACAAAGCAAAAAAACCCCTAACAAAACCCTTTGAAGTTAGGGAATAATCTTTTGACGTCAGAAGTCTCCAGTGAGGGTTGGATGAATAGTGTGTAGGCTTTTGACCTTTTTGGTATAGTTAAATAAAGAATATCTAGTACTTGCATTGACTATGTCAGATCTGTGGCCAAAAAGTCTTTAGAAGTTCCAGATTGAAAGGTAGAAACTCATTATATTTCATACTGACTCAGGACAGAAATTTGAGTTATTTTCTCTAATTGTGTGTATCTTGCTTTTGTAGTGGAGGTAACTTGAGTCCAGCTTTCAGATTTGAGCCTAGCTATTAACATGGCCTTACAGCTGTATCGTTTGACTCAGACAAGATGCTAATATCGTAAGAGCTGCTAGAGTTTGGTATCTTTGAAAAGCTGATACATCGCTTCTGAAATTGAGGAGTCGGAAATTAAGCCATACAATTCATTAAGACTTTGCCGTTTGCAGTGTGTACAGGGACGTATGTTTCATTTTTCATTTAAAATACGTGCTGAAATTACCGCACCAGAATATTAGTATTTGTTATGTTTCTCCAGATAACAGTTATTCTGAATTAATCAAAGTGCATTTACCAATTTTTCACAATGTTAACGTCAATCTGTTAGTTGGTGTTTGGTATTTAAGCCTCTCTTGCCAAAGTTTCAATCTCCAAGGCTGAGAAATAAATCTGTTTCTTTGAATAGCAATGAGAAAGACTGGTAAGCATTTAAAAAAGGTAGATGGTCTTCAGCTACTAGCAGTTCTAACAAAGTTCTTATCTTCTTGAGATTCATTTTGGGAAAAAGGCTGGACTGGTTTCTAAATGGGTGGGTTTTAATGCTTATAGAGAAAAGGTAGTTTAAGGTGCGGAACCTTTCTAAAATGCTTGCTCTGCATCTGCCTTTCAATAAAAGTACCACTTCCAGTAGCTGCATCTTTTCAGCGCTAAGTGAAACTGCTTAAAATGCTTTGATGGTATAAAAGCCCCCGATAAGCCCTTCTAACTAAGAGCGTCCAGGTGGTACCCCAGTATCTCTCAGCTGCTGATGTTAGTAGCCGCAATATTTCTACGTTAGCTTGCTGGCAACGTCGGTAACGCACATGTTAAGCATCCTTTGGCTTCTGCATTTTATCAGGGGAATTGCTTTACCTCGAACTACTGTGCAGAGCTACAGGTAAACAGGGAAGAATGTGGTGAGAAAGTACACACAAGAGGGATCTGTGTGAGGAAAAGTTGCGTCTGCTTTGTTCAACGAACAAAAGAAAACCACACTTTGAAAGGCTGCAAGTATTAGCGTGTTGTTATCACATCTTACTTTCTGTAGGCAAAAAAAAAAAAAAGGAAGTTTAAAGGCCAAAAAGAACTTTTCTGCGAGATAGAAATTCTCTCTCTACTATCTGCGTATTTAGCATAGATGATGGGGTTTGTGTGCTACAAGTACCACCGCTGTTTTGTCTGCCTGGCGCGTGATGCGTGTGCCAGATTAGAAGCATTAGTGCCCTCTATTGTTCATCAGAGAACTGCAAATATTTTTACAGATTATGGTCCTTATTATCGCTCTTGGTATCAAACAGATTTTAACAAAACCCACGCACATTGTAAAAGCATATTTCTATAAGCTAAACTGCTTCGTCAAGAAGAGTACATATGTTTTTTTCACTATATCAACATTCTGCAACTTTTTTTTGCTTTATGAAAGGCAGTAAAATAAATTACAACCCCCATTAGGGGAAAATGTCTTGAAATACATCTAGACATAGATATTCTTTTTGCTCACGTATTTGCTGACAAGTTCGCTTCTTTCTGTGTGTAATTTTTTAGCGGCAAAGATATTTTTAATTAAACCATTCTCCAGTGTCCAAAAGGAAGGTGTTTTGAAATAAATATTTGGTCCTTTGCCATTTTTTTTTTTCTTTCTCAAATTCGGGTTTATTTTCTAGAAATCAGACTTTTATTATCTTGATAGGCTAGTGGAAATACAAGAGTGTGCAACTTTTCAGAAGAACAATAGAAATATAACACGGCCAAGCTGTGGGTTGGTTTTTTGGTGGGTTGTTTTTTTTTTTTTTACTACATTAAAGTGAACTGCAAGAATGACAACTTCATTCAAGCAGATCATTTGGAATTACATTAAACAGCTGCTATTAAACAGCTGACAACAAAGGAGACCATTTTGATCTCGACAGCAGAGAGATGCGAGCAGCATGCTCCCTCAGTGATGTTATGAAGAACACATTGTGCTCTTGTATACCAACACACAGTGTACTCCCCACTGTGCTTGTTGCCAAACACCGTTTTTTTCAAATCACTTTGTATTCAGTCAGGGATCCGGGAAGTCCAAATCCAGCCAGACAAATGCAGAACAGCTTAGTTGAAGCAGCTTTAACAGGTGCCATCAGCACAGACTTGCCGAACCAGAGAGACAACGCAAACAACTATGGAATGGTGGTCAACAGGGTGTGGATTTGCCCCACTGCGCACAGCGGCACGGGGTACTAAAGAGCTTTTTTTCCACGGAGGCTGGTTAATGGCACTTTGGTAAAGGGGAGGGGATACGACAAGGAAAATCCGTGGCAGCTCCTTAGAGACGGAGTCTGCTAGACTTTTATGCTCATATTAATTTGTTCTTCTCAGTCATGCCACACTCCAAGCGGACCAGAATAAAATGAGCCTACCTGGAAAGGGATAAAGGGAATGAATGTAGGATTGATTTAGGAGGGTGCTTCCCGTGCTTGAGATAGTTGACTGAAGGATGAGGAATAAAATAAGAGTAGAGATAATTGGATGGGTCATTGTCTTGTGCTGTCCTTGTCTTTCAGGGTATGAGAGGCATCCCTTCATTATATCATTGTAATCTGCTGTTGCTCATAACGTGCCACGTGTGTTGCCCACTCAGTTGTGTTACCCGTTCCCGGTGTGTAGTTATCCTGCACTTTTTCTGCCTTTTCAGCTGTAACCTTGACCCGCTCCGTGCTGTTGACCTTCTTCTGTAGGTGTAGATTTTTTTCAGGTGGTGTAACAGAGACAAAAAATAGGTTACAGAATTTAAAACAATTGTATATTCTACTATTTTCTTTAAGCGAGGACTTTGTGTAGTGGTCTCTGAATAACATGAAGGGACATAGTGGCTGAGAGGGTTAGAACATATTTTATTGCCTTCTAGCAAAAGAGGGAAATTCCATCAATTGGTTTGTCTAAATGATTTGAATTTCAACTTGCAACATAATATTTACTGCGCTGGAGAAATATGAGACTTTACTTCCCTGAGAAATTTTGCAAGGTGATAAAATAAATTTTCATGTTATGCTCTTAGTTTTAATTTTGTATTTGTATTTATGTGAATAGTCCTTTTGACTGTCACAGAAATGATGTGAAAGAAGATGTGTGAAGAGTTGTAGGATGGGGTTCTGCCAGTCACAGAACCATTTTGCAGCCTTGTTTTAAAGAATGCATAGTATTGGCAAAGAAAAAAGTTTAAACCATGCATTCGATGATGCTTATCTGAGCCAGAAACTGGAGACTTGTCTCTTTTACTGTAAGAAAAATTATAGCTTTATTATTCTTGTCCTACTAAAGATGGGTAAAAGCAGGAAGGTGGCCTGGACAGAAGGGTTAGAAATTAATGATTATAAAGGGTGCCTATCCTCTGTTCTTTGCCACATTGAATAAAAAGTAGTGAATTGGGTTGATGTTGGGTATGTGCAATTCCAATGTAGAAGCAGCTTGTCAAATTTGAGCTTAAACGGTACTGTAGTGATTATCAAGATTGACTGTATATCACAAGTCAAAAACACTTCATATGGAAACTTCTGAACTTGGCTTTATGCAAAACAATTTAAGCTACATCATACATTTTAAAAAGCACTAGTGTAAGGAAAACATTAAGAGATCTAGAATCTACTACAACCCGTAGGTACCTCAATGGTCAATACTCTCCTTTTTTCATCATATCTCTAAACTGCATTTGTCTAAAGAACTGTCTGGCCTGAAAACCTTCGTCGTGCGTGCATTTTGTGAATTTTCATCAAGTCAACTGTCTGTCTTCGCTAAACTAGATTCTTATGATATTTTGTTAGGCTAGATTCTTATGACAGTGAAGTTATACCTAGTACTCTGCTGTTTACAGTGATGTTTCATCTTACTTGAAATACCAGAATAAGAAGTATTTTCAAAGAAGGAAAAAAAAAAAAACAACAAACCCCCACAAAACAAAAAACCCAAACAACAACAAGAAAAACAACCCAACCCTCTGTCTCCAATTCTAAAGCAATAGCTACAATTGCAATTGAGCATTTAATGATTTAATGCCGCAGTTGCTTTTAATTGCCTGTATTGTGTTGAAGTATTGTACAGAGGGGGAAGTTTCTCTCAGGTGAGACGGTGAATTAAACCAGTTTTCCAGGATATGAATGTGGCTTGCCGTTGGTGGTGTGTTTGTGGAATTGAGTGTTGTCCTTAAAAACAATGGGTCTCGACTGGCGGCGGGCACGCAGGTCTCTTGTGCTCAGCCTCAGGGGAGGCCCTGCCTCCGCTCCGCTCCAGGCAGCGGGGGGCATGGGTGGGGTTTTGCTCCCCGTCTTTGCAGAAAGACAGCTACGTGTTTCTGATTTAGTTTTGACTTCTGTCCTGCTGCGTCCAAGACATTGCTTGTTCTGAGCTGGATTACATTTAGTGAAACGCGAGTCCGTGTTGATGTGAAAAGGAAGCACTTGCTAAAGCCAAGCATTAGGCATTCACGTTTACAGAGGTCTGCGTGCGTGTTATGTCCAGGACTGTGCAATGGCTCGTGCAATGGCTCGTACGCTCATTTTCAGCCAGCGAGGAAAAATGCTGTAGAGATGACATCAAAACTCAAGTAATGAGCAAATAAAAGGAAAAATAATCTAGAAAGAGATCAGAGTGAAGCTGAAAACGTCCAACTTTAAAGCAGCCTGGTTTCTTTATGTGCCCTTGTATTGGCTTAAAGTAATTTGTCTTTAACTGATACACATTCTTTTCAACATATAGCTTAGTGTTAAGGAGCTGACACTCAATGGCAAGCCACAAGAAGGCTGAAAAGGCAATATCATGAATAGTGAACTCTCTCTTGGTTTCCTTGACACCTGCATAGTGCATACTGCCAACTATGATAAATGGAGCAGAAACATAGACACTTACTAAAAAGATGGAGCAGAAGTTAAAGGCTGGAGCGAGAGACATAGAAAGATGTATGCTTGATCTCACTTGGAAAGAGAAACAAATGGGTAGGGGACCAAGTGAAGTTGAATGACATCTTGAAGACAGGAAAGGACTGAGGCTGAAGTGGCAGGAGGCCAGCAAGAAGAGCAGATGGGAGGTGGGACAAGTTTATTACCAAAGAGGCCATTGGATAGCAACAGTGCACATATTGCTAGAGAAACAGATGAGGTGAGCTGATCGTTTTTTCTGAATTCTATCTGAACGCGTCTCCTATTCAGATTCCTCATTTCTTGAGTTGGTGTACTGTTTGGGAAACTTCCCTGGCAGATGGAAGCAAACGGTGCCATGCGACGCTCAGAAAAGCCATCATCAGAAAGACAGCAGAGCGGGGTGGGGGAACAGGGCCATGTTCCAGAATATTTGAAGTTGTGTTCCAGAATATTTTCTTAAATAGGAAATACTGTGTTCATAATTCTAAACTGTTGCCCATGGAGGAGCGAGGTAACATTAGAGAAGCATATTTTGATAAAGCTGAATTGGCCTGAACAGTTCTGCCCTTACTGTGGGAATCAGACAAAATATACCATGTTGTTTGGCTTGATAGTGAGGACAAATGAATTTTACGTGGCCACTGTTGTCTTACAAATCCTGTGTACGTTGACAGACGAATGAGTCTGACCTGATGCTGGGGGGGGGGGACCAAACAGCTGACCTTGTAAATGCCCCAAAGAGCAGAAGAAATGATGTTTGGCCTGCAGGGCTCATGAATTAGTTGAATTTCTCATCTAATCCTTCTGGGTCAGCTGCGTTGCTTACTCTACTCCAGAAGAGACAGGCTTGTAGAAACCCTCATGATAGGTATCTTCAAGATGCAGTGCGCGGGCATAAACTATGCACGCAGTCAGCAAAGCGCAGCCTGCAACTTCTGTCCTCGCGTGTTTAGAGGGGGCAGAGGTAAGGGGCCATTTCCATTTGGACAGCTACGTAAGCCTGTTAGATGACCTGACTTGAGATTCAAGCAGACCTTGGACCAATGTGTGGAAAATGTTTTCCTTGGTTACTTTTCTTCTTAACTACCCAGCTACCGCATCTCTTCCATCTGTACTAGTTGTTTTTTTTAATAAATCAGCAGACACGAGTAGTTCCAACAGTGTAGTAATATGTGATATCTCATAATATCTCCAACACTACAGTCTAGAAAAATGTTTTAAACTATTGACATGTTAGTAGCAATTATTTAATTTTGTTCTATGTTTTATTTTCATCATAGCAAGTTTAAGGACTAAATTTTGCTCTGCACTGCACCATATGCACACGCCTTGTATGAAGTTCGCTCATGTGCCTGCACGGTTGAGGGTAAAAGTGATCTGTCACCTTGACAGCATTTGAGGGATCTGCAATGCTTTAGGAGGTGTGATACCAGGACAATCGGTAGTTTCGTACCTCCTCGGCAATAAAGCCATTTTCAGTGCTAAGGATAATAAAAGTTGGCTGTTCGCTCACTAGCACTTGAAGAGGCAGAATGTACCCTAACCTCTTGCTCCAACTCACATAAAGGCAGCAACAACAAACAGCATCGCTACTAGTAAAATTAAAAACAACGGGCTGCTTTAAGGAGCTTCATGTTTCCTTTGAATCCAAGTAAGCGTTCTGCATTCCTCACTGTCTCTGTGCTTAACTGCCTTGTTTTTTGGCAATAATAATATCATTTTATGTTAACGTGATGATATTCATGCCTGTAAATCTTCAAAACTGTGTGAGTGAGAAAAAGATAGAGAATCACTACTCATTGCAACCACCTCTGGGGAGAAATTCAGCATTTGTTCAACAGCAAAGAATAACCTTACCTGGAAGTTCAGGACAATTAAAGTATGAGCTAGCAATGTAAAATTCGGTGTGCTACGTAAAACGTATATTGTGCTTTAGGATATAGTAAGTAGGACAAAAAGACAGCCACCCTCCCACCCCCCTCTCCATGCTTGCTACCCCAGATTACTTCTGTGTATGCGAATAAACATGTGGAACCCCACCCCCCCACCCCCCCCCCCGCAACCAAGTTTTTTGAACTCCGGATTGTGTGCACAAAGCCCATTTTGTTACCCGGAGCATTTGAGAGTGAGGGAGAGGGCCAAGAAGACAGATACAACGTGTACATATATGTATATATATCATGGAAAGCCAGACTAAAGCCAAAGTGTCTACAGAACTGTCTCGCTGTAATTTTTTTTTTTTTCCTGCTGCTTAAAGCCCTAGCCTGTATTATAACTGGCTTAAGTCTTGTCATAACACAAGTTTGATCTGGAGGTTTCAGCTCGTGCAGGGTTTTCTTGTGTCATTTCTAACTTTTAAACGAGACGATATTAATTTTGAAGGAATTAGCTGGAAATTTCCTCATACTGCAATGAAATGGCACGAGTTAGCCAGACTAGCTCCTAAAGGTTTTCTAATGAAAACTAGGGTGATAGGAAATTTCCCTGATAAAAGGATCTCTAGATTTCATCTGCTGTATTAAATGCCGGCCTAAGAGGGACAGCGGGCGTCAGGAACGGTTGACTAGATGCTATCTACCTTGACATTCCAGGGACACTCCTTGACTTCTCCGGTACGGTCAAAACAAAGCCTGAAAATCTTGAGGGTCGGGACTGTTTCCTTCCTCGAGGCTGGCAAGCTGCTTAAAAGTCTCGATAGCTTTTTATGTCTTTAATTATTATTTTAACGGGTTCCTTTTGGGGTAGCAGGGGAGGGGTTCGGTGCGGACAGCTGTTTGTGCGCCTGCATTCCCCACGGGGCTTGTGGGGGGGCACCGGGAGGTGTTGAGTGCTGAATGTTAAGCTCGTTCCTTTGTATGGCTTGGAAATCTCTGTTGTCCAGAATTGTACAGATAAGGCAGACCCATTTGCTTCATTGTCAGGCAATGTAGCTGAATAGAAATGCAAATGTGACATAAGGGGACTGCGCTGGGGAGGCGTTTGCTGTTACCTACTATAACAGTGCTCCTGGCTGTTGGAAAATTCCTGCAGAATCCAAGGGAGGGGGTGGGGGGGTGTATTTATTTATTTTATTTTTTTTATATAATTAGCTACAGGTTACAGGGAAGATTCTCCAAAAGAAACCGCATCTCTCTTGCAGATGCCTTTTATTTTTATGCAGCGGAACGGCTGGGTTTTAACTCCCTTATCAAGAGCTGCATGCACTGCCCAGACTAAATTGGGAGCATCTCCGCACTGTTTGACAAATAGATTTTTTTGTAAACTGATTTAGCCTTTTCATTGTTTGCATTTCATTATATAGCAGCCTTCATGTCACAAAATCGGTATTCATTCAAAATAGAGAATTTAGAGATAGGACTGTAGCCAGATAAAAAAATATTGCACAGGTCAGGTCTATTAACCATAGAATAATAGCAAGTCAGTGATCCAAGGGGTAGTTCTTCTGCAGGGAAGGGCTAACATAACTGAGGTCAGGAGTCAGACCTCAGGACTTCAAATGTGGCTGTCGCCAGATTTACAAGTAAATCTACTGGGAAAACGGGGAAAATGAAGGGACCTTGCAGGATAAGGAAAGTGAAAGGCAGCCCAGCTCTTTCATCTTAAATCTCAGGCTTCTCAGTGGATGAAGAATAAAAGTCTGATTTGCTTAAGTGCTTCACTTTATTCAGGAACTCCGAGTTGCATCTTCCAAAGCATGATTCAAGGATCTAACTCAATCAGGTTTAGAGAATTTATTTAGAAAAATAACATTAAAAGAGAACTGATTTCTTGTTTCGCTGCCAAATTCGTTATTGAATAAAGACCGTTAGCATTCTGAAAATATATGTACCAAATGCAAACGGTGCTAAAGAATATAGATATGGCCTTTAATAAGACCGGAGCACTTTATGTTAATGCCTCAGGAGCAGATAATCTGAAGTTGGAGTAAACAGGTCAGCAGGAAGACCGAGTTGCAACTTTTCCTTTTGATATTTTATTTCTAAAAGCCTTTCCAATTTTTTAAAGCCTGTTGTTTCCCTGGCAGTATTAGAGAAATTCTTGCCTGTCTCTTAACAGTCACGTTGTAACGGCTGCACGCAGAAATTGCGTCAGATTTTCTTATTATAACAGGTCCCTGCCATCGTCCTCATGCTTATAAACTTCAGCAGTTTTGAACGTAGTCCCGGGCGGGTTCAAGGCAGGTGACAGCACGGGTGTTCCCCTGGAACCGGGCGTCCGTTGGGTAGTGTTGTTTGAACTCCTCTTCAGATAAGTCGTAACTGTGTTCTTCTGGGTTATCTGGTCAGTGAAGGTACTATATTATGGTGTCGGTATTGGATCTGTTTTCTAGATGCACAAAAACGGATGTACTCTCAGGAAGTAGGAGATTAGGAACCTGTCCTACAAAGCTTCACGGGGGGGGGAAGCGCTACTCAAGTTAATAGGAATTTGTCTGAGAAAGGGCTGTAAAATCTGGCTCTCAGGCGAGAAGAAGTAAGGCGTGTAACACACCGTCACTTAGCGTGCTTTCAAATCGGCTCACCTGGCCGCTCCTTAAGCCGAGAAGCAGGGACTTTGGAGCGACAAAATTAATGAAGTTGCTTCTAACTAGAATGGAAGATGGAGCCGTTCACTTCTGCATACATGTGGGGGTTCAGCTTACTTCTTTACTACGTATCTTTGCGTGTAAATATATGTAGATAACCAAGAACCTATAATATAACAGATTTACGTGTGTGTTTGTGTAGGTATAGGAGCACACACACACACGCACCTGCAGTAATTGAACCAAATGTTTTGTGATACAGGTGTCAGAAGCACAGTAAGTCCAAAGGCTGTACTTTCTGGATCAATTCACACCTTGAGTGAGTGCTTTAGCAGGAAAGTATTGACTGGTTCTGCTTAAAAGTCATACTGCTATTTTATTGCTTTATTCAGCATACTTGAATCAAATAATTACAATTCTCACTTTTCCTTTTTTATCTGTGAAAGACAGAAAATTCTGTCATAGGCAAGTTAAGCTAAATTTCTGGAAATGTAACACCTGAAATGGAGGCAGAACTGGTGAGAGAAAAAAGAACTGATGTGAAAAACTTAGCTTTGCATGTTTCTTAAGATGGAAATTAGAATATAATGCAAATTTGCAAGCACATGAATTAAGCTGGAAGAGCATATGCATAGTGTTTACACCTTAACCATTACACACAGAGCTAAATCTATTGATCTGAGATTGAGTAATTGAATAGGGCTAACTGTCTGGTCAATAGGAGTGAAGCTCCTATAGGACAGAAACTTAGGTGATAATAGAAGGCTTTAGCTGCAGAAGAACGTCGTTACTATCATATTGTCTCATTTAATCATATTTACTAATACAGTCAGAAAAAAAGTTTTCAGCAGAAGAACCACAACAAGCAGCCTTTTTTTTTTTTTGTTAATGTGTGATTCTTATGTATTGTATTAAAGATGTTAATGTGATCCCGTTAAATGTTAGTGTGCAAGCCTACTACAGAGAGCAGGGTTGTTACACTTGTGTTGGTGTATACCGACAGATTTTTGGCTGGTATTGTAGGCCTTCCACCCGCCGCTAAGTGGGAAATGAATATAGGAGTGGTGAGAACAGCATCTCAGTGCACCCTGATATGGTCTCTAAAGGCCTCTTTTAAGACCATCAGATCTTTGATGTTCAGGTGGATGAAGCTGTAGGACCTGGGAAAGGAGCAATTGGTGGCGAATTCCATGTTTCCTTGGAATTGCTGGAACTGTACAGTTACCTGTCTGGGAGCTGTATATCCATGAAAACCTTTGGTTTAAGTCTCTTCATATTAACAATTGGGGAAAAGAACAAGATGTTCTTAACACGTGCCTGTACTTGGTTTATATGCTTGTGTGTCCAAGAAATCATTTGACCGGGAGTCTGAATATGCACATATACAAAGTTTGGAATATTAAGGGCTTAGTCGGTCAGCTGATATATGCATTTAAAAGAAGCTATAGATACAGAAAGACCAATTAGATGTTACCATAGGGACAGATTTCAGTGGCCTTCAGTAGGGAAGTCTCTACCTGCTTTAGATCTGAGGTGTCTAGAGATGAGTTAAGGGTAGCTGGTACCTTCTGGGGAGGGAGGATTTGTTTACTCTTGAGCACGGGAACTCAACCTTTGTTACCGGTTTCTTCTGACTGTTTCAGAGCTGTTAATTTCCCACAGTGAAAGCTCTGATTCACCAGCACAGTCAGGTTATCCTCAGCTGAGGACATTTCATTGGTCTCATTTGTCTCCGGTATTAATTCCGCACCAAATTCTTGCTTCCCAGGTCAGTGAAATGTTAGAAGACAGAGAATCTCACCTTGATCTTGGAGAGGTTATATACTTCTGTATTATGTTGAATTCTTCGCTCGTAGCTATGGATAACAAAAGTAGGACACCCATGTGGAAAGTCCCTGCTTGACAAGCAGATCAGTTTTTTGGTTTTCGGTACTTAAAATAGATGCTTTCCTGCTTGTCGGTATTTATTGTAGCTAAACCGTGAGTGTTTATAGTTTAGTGTTCCTTGCACCTTTAAAAAGTGCAACCCCTTTAATCTATTGTTTTAAAAAGCATGCATTAGATGTCAGACAACATAAAGACAGCACGTAGAGATAACCCTGATGTAAGAGATGGTTCCAGTCATCTAGTGTATGGATAAAAGATTTCTGAGGCTATGTTACTTGGCAGTTCAACATGATCTGGCTGTTTGTTAATCAGAGAGCACGAGAAGAACAAAGGAGGGAGAACAAAAATGTTGAAACAAGTGTTGTATAGCTAGAAGATGTACAGTGGGACAGCTACTGCAGCGGTAGGATTGGATAAAGCAGGGTCACGGAAACGATGAGCCATAGGAGGGTAAAATTTGTTTCACTTTGTTTCATGTGACTTGAGTTTGTTGGTAAAAGGGATAACATTTTGTATTCAGTCAGAGAGCATGTTCTGTAAATCTCTTCAGTTACCCGTTCCCTGGGTGTCGCAATAGATTAAGTCGCTGTGTGATGATATGACACCGCCATCACTCGTCTTCCTGGGATATTGCTGGAGGCAACAACAAACCTGTGTCTTTGGCACATGTGAAGGAATTTAGTGCTTGAGGGGTTAAATTACACAGGCTCCCCTGTGGATCAGCTTATGCTTGGACAGTAATAATAGCAATAACATTAATAATAAAAATGCCAGAGCGAAGGGAGCAGAGGGGGAGCAGGGGGAGAAAAAGGAAGAAGAGTGATGGAAGATGGGCTGGGACAGTCGGGGGGTCGGGGGGGGGGACAGGCAGGCTAGAGAGAATGTGTTTTGTACAGCAGGTGTACTGGCTCCAAGTCAGATGTCGCAGGAGCCTCTGCGACACGCACACACACAAATACACATTACGGGAGCTCGGAGGCGGGTTGTCGGCTCTGTGCGTGTGTGGTTGCGCGCTCTCGCTGCAAGCCACGGTATCCTAGGGCAGTGGAACAAGCAATTCGTGTCAGCTCACAGTAAAGATTATTGGTGTTTTCACTGGGGAAATATTTACGCTCCATCTTCTTCTTCTATTTTTAGTGCTTTGAGCTTGCAGTCAGGTAGAAGGGCTGGTGGGGGAGCGGGAAGAGACCCATTGAGGGACACGTCTCATCTCTCAATTAGATGGAGCTAAACCCCTAATCTTGCTTAGGAATAGCTGCTGATGCTAAGTTTTCTCCTTTCCCTTCTGGTTTAGTGGGATATTACATTTTACTGCAGTATAGGTGATAGAACGGGATGTCAACTGGAATGTTTTGGTTCTAACAGAAAGCACAAGTGCTTTTTAAGGAAGGTATTTTTACACAGGTGAGGCCTGCAAAAAAACCCAAAAGGTAGTGCAAGTGCAGAATAATGTGAAGTTTTTTTTTTTTAATTCCTGGATAGAAAAGCTGTCACAGGAAGGGACGGCAATTTATTGCATTGGGGGGCAAAAAAAAAAAAGAGGAATCTGAATTTGTCCTCTTTCAGATTTGTTGTTTATCATAATAATCCTTCGAGTGAAAAGGGCTAATTTACTCTTTCTATAGGAATATTTTAAGTGTGATTATCATAATATCACAGCTGCTGAAAAGGTCTAAAATAGGACATTGACCTTGAATGTGTTCCTGCGTTTAGTATGTGGTGCTTAACATTCAAGAAACAATATAACGGCAACTCATTTATTAATGTATAATCTCAAAATGTTAACTCTTGCTCTGTAAATACATGCCACAAGGATTGCAGAAAGCTTGCAGTATCCCATGAAGTACATGTGGTATTTTATCAGTGTAAATATGTATAAGATTTTCAAGATTTCTGCTGGGAATACTCCATAACTAAAGTAAGTTTTCCCTTTGGTACTGCACTAGTTTATGATTTAATTTTTACTGACATTCCACCAGTCATATTATTAGCTTCACAAAATGAAAGTGAAATAATCCTGTATTAATTAAACAGAGCAACTGAATTCCCTCAGTCATCTTATCCTTGGCTGTCTGAGACAGTAATGCACTTCAGCTTCTCTGAAGAAACTTACACTAAAAAAAGAGCTTGGGGTAATCGTGAGAGATCCATATTGAAGTGTGTGCCTCAATTATCTTTAGGGAGTAGACCTTTTTTGGTGGGTGACAGGCAATGTGTGTGCGGCTCCCTTTCTTTTTGGTTCCCTTCCCCCCCCCCGCCCCCCCTTTCTTTTTGTCAGAGGCTTTGGAAAAGGTGTTTCGTCAAGAGAATAATTTTCATTTATAGCAATGTGAATGGGTTTTATTCTGTACCAGTGAAGGCAGTCATTTAAATACCCATGCCTGTGCCCTTGAAAGTAAAACGAGGAGAAAATATGGAGTATTTATTTGAGACCAGATGAATTGAATGTAGTTTGGTAACATGGTAAGGCAATTGCTGTTATTTCACAGAGACATTTTTCTTATGCTGGAACTGAGTGTAGCAGCAAAAGCTAAAAGCCTTGCTCTGTGCACTTGTGAATCCACTGTGGAAGAGTTCTAAGGAGCATTCGGAGATCATGTTATGTGAGCTTTTTTTCCCCAAGATCAAAACAAGGAGTTATTAATGCTAAATACAGATTGAAGTAGCAGATGGCTTTAAAGTAATAACCTGCTACAGTTTGTCCAACTATGTACAAACAGGTGAGCAGAATTTGGAACTTTCATAGCATTGCTTTTTTAAACTCATTAGCGGTACATCCAGGGATGCACCACTGAGAAGCACGAAAGGCAAAAGTGTCTTAAGATCGTGCAATATTGTTCTAATGTTGATCTCCCTGTAGCATAGCGCATTTGGGTTGTGTTTCTTTACTTAGGGACTCTCAATAAAGAGAAAATCGCGTATTTGATGATACTTGGATATTTATTTCAAACTCTTAACAATATGATATTTTCCAGCTAGACTTTGAGTAAGGTACCACAGTATATGGCAAACTTCCATCTAAAGTAACAGTATACCTGGTTTCAAACAAGTTCTCAGCAGCTAATAGACTCTTTCATATTCTTGCTCCTTCCCAGATGGCTTGAGCTTGTTGCCCCTTTTGGTAAATACACATTTGACACAACGCACTGTGCGGCTTCTGTGAAGTGCCACTGAACCTTACTTCTTCAGTTGCCTTGTGGTAGTTGTTTTAAAAATCCGGCTGTCTGGATGCCTTGAAATGTCTGTGGTGTTTAAATGTGAAGATGCTTAAGGATGTACTGTTTGGTATACAGGAAAAATTACATGCACAGAGAGAGATGGAAATGGAGGTGCTGCTCAGTAATGCCCCTTGACTGGTGCAGGCACTCATGATGATTTTTTCCTTCCCCTCTCTGATTCCATTACCACTGTTTTGTATAGACTCCTTGTGGTAAGATTTTGCACTGTACGTTCTGGTCAGTTAGTGCAGATATGTGTTTGCATGCATGTTCTTATTCTATAACCCCTGATAAAATTCAGTAAACTGATACCTGTTTTTCTTTTTTTCTTTTCCCTACTACTATTTTTATTTATTTCTACAGAAAAGCTTGAGAAAATGAAGCTGTCCTTAGCCCCAGTTTATTTGATGTTGTAATCTCTTATCTTTTTTTTTCCCTCCCCCAAACTGATCGGTAACTGTGAAACCCAAGTTCAAGAATGTAGTTGGAATTCCAGGCCCCAATCTGGTGGAGGTGACACTTTCAGTCCTGGGGGAAGAAGCCAACTGCTTTGTTTATCAACATGCAAAGTACAGCACTGTATTTCTGGTTCCCCAAGAAGCAGCACTGACAGGGAAGAGAGCTGCTTGCTCGGGTGAAAGACGGTTGATAGAAAGGTAGTGATGGTTCATAAGGGGAGAGGAAAAATGTATTATTTGGGGGTGTAGAGGAGGGTAGAGGACGACAAGCCAGCAAGGTAGCGGAAACTATGTGAACATGAAAAGGAGGGCTCACAGGAAGACAGACCATGACAGAAGGAGAGAGACCATCATGTTTCAGCACCTGAATATAAATATATAACCTTAGGAAATAATGAACAAAAGTAGAAATCAAGCTAACCCATGCTTTAGTAAGTTTGAAAATGCATTAGCTGTCATATTTTAAGGAGGGTGCATTCAGGGAACTTAATACAGAAAAGTGACCTTATCAAATTACTCATGTATAGGGATTCTTTATGGGTGATTTTTAAATAAGAAAACACATACACATGAAATGATTTGAAGGAATTTTAGCATAAAAATATTGAAAAATAGCAATTTTGAGTATAAATCTATAAACAGTACAAACCATATATTTGTATTTTCACATTTTGCCAATGTGCACATGTAAATCAGTTTGTAGGAACTGTATTTGGGGTTTATATAGTAATGCAGATACCTATACATAAAGACATCATGTTCAAGTTCTGATTTGATTCCAAATCCACATTTATCAAATTATTACTTAAGGAGAACGTTCTAATACTGTAACATGATTAAGTGTTTCTCATTTTAAAATTTGATGAAACCTGATTTTTTTGTCTCTGACGTTTCTACAGAGTACTTGGATTTTACTCTACATTTCAGAGCTTTTTAATTCACTGCTCACAAGCGAATTTACATCTTAATTACAGAGTTCACATTTAACAATATAGACAGCATAATGCTACTGGTAATTAAGCTTTTACTACCTGCTTTTATACAGTAGTCAGAGCTGTAGTTTTGCTGTGTGAGTTCCAGTTCCTAAACTGGCATGTATTTATACTAGGTTTATAGGAAGCAGGCCCAGTCTTCACATAAGGTTAAATACATAACACTGGAATCTCTCTGCTGGAAACATATACAAACATGTCTATTGAACTTCTGTATTTTGGAGTTGGGTTCTGTTGCTGTATTTATTTGGTAAAATGCTGTGAAACAGATTTGAAGATGGCATTCGTGTTCCCATTTGTGAATGGTATTAATGCATTCTGAGGGTGTGCACTGATTTGTTTTGATCTAAAAGACGGCCGTTTGCATCATGTTAGGGCTCCAGTCACAAAAGATTTTGTAAGAGTTGAGCTGAATTGTAAAAAATTATGGTCTTTCCAGTTGTTTTTTTTTTTTTTTTCCTTGCCAGAATTAGCCTGCATCTGCTTTCACAGGTGGGGGCAGAAACACTTTGAACCTGGAAAATAAGTATGATGTCTTAGTTGTAATAGTAAGTAAAAATAGTAGCTTTTGAGAGAAAAAAATGCACCCCCCATTCGCTACTGATCCTTTCAAAATGGGGTGTGTGTGTGCGTTTCAGTGCAAACAGTGTCTCTAAATTTGAGCATGGTTGTTTTCTTGGAACAAGTTTAATTAGGGACCTTTCATGTGACAGAGATGAGCAAGTCTGAGCTGGCTCTAAGCAGTGGTTTGCTGGAATTGGGCTTGGGGATGTTTATGCAGGCATACATGCAGGGCTATGTGTTCATTGCCCTTTTAGTTCAGTAAAATTTACTTTACAAAAACCCAAATCCCAAAACACTGTGGAGGGCTACGCGCATTCACAGATTTACTAATGCAGACCTACTACAGTGCAGTCCTTATCTTGTTAAAATGAGGCAAGCTGAGTTAGTCCACTATAATCCCTCCGCAGTTAGAGAAGAAATTGATCAGTTCTGGAGCTTTTCTTTCTCTTTACTATATCTAAATATATACAGCTAAACATCTAAATATTTGCACAGGGGCATACACCTTAAACATCCCCATGTTAAGATGTAGCTAACCTGTATACGAACACACATACCTGTATACGCTCCCAGTTGCACCCGTGCTGTTAAGGAATGGATTTGACTGCTAGTTTTGTTAGGAATGCCCTTTTTTTTAGCAAGTACAAAATGAGGCTTTTAATTTTTAAATATATATTTATATATTTCTATACATTTTTATATATTTCTATAAACTCTCTATATTTATATATACTATACGTAACAGAATAGCAGTCCCCCCCGTCTCCCCCCCCCCCCCCCCAGCAACTCGGATGACAATGAAAAGTTGAGTTACCCAGAAGCTTCGGCAGGCTGCACTCGGTGCTATTATTATTTATTTTTTCCCCGGCGCCGAGCAGTTCCAAAGGTTAGGGAAGCGGCGGTCAGGAGAGCACGCCGAGAGCCGAGCCCGGCCGGCCCCGGCCCCAGCCGCCGCAGCGAAACGCCACAACCGGCAACGGCAGCAGAAACTTCATCCTCTACCTCTACGCGCAATCCTTCGCGACCTTAACCGGGAGCCTGCCAAGGTACCTGCCGAACTGCGCTTGAAGTTCGAGCCGGCCTCCCCGCGGCCGGGAGGAGAGGGAAGGGGAGGGGAGAGGAGGGGAGGGGAGCCCCCGGCGGGCCGGCCGCCGGCGGCGCGGACATGTCTGCGGGCTCTGCCCCAACCGCCGCCGCCGCCGCCTCAGGCCGCTCCCCCGGCCCCACCCCTCTACCTGCCGCGCGGCCCGCGCGCCGGGCCGCCCCGGCGCCCCTGGCGCCTGATTGGCCGCCGCCCCACCAATCCGCCGTCCCCCCGGGCCGGGGGGACTGCATATGTAAAGCCCTACTTCATATTCATGAGCTCCGAGCGGGGCTTTAAGTCCTTGATTAGGCGCGCGGGCGAGCTTTTGGTCCCAACTGGCCGCGCCTGTCGCCGCCGCCGCGCCCGCAGAGCGCTCCTGCCAAGTGCGCCGCGCTCGGCCACGGAAACTTTGATTTACCGCGGGGGCGCACGAAGAATGGTCGCCGGGCGCACATGGATTCGGTAGAACTTTGCCTGCCGGAGCCGCTCTCCCTGCACTACGAGGAAGAGTAGGTACCGCTCCCCGCCCCCACCCCACCACCGCCGCCGCCTGCCCCAAAACATGACAGGCGCCTAGACGCCGCTGCAGGTAACGCTGTGCCGGGGCCGCGGGCGTGAGCCGTCGCGGGCGCGTCGGGCCCGGCCCGGCCCGGCCCGGGGCACTGCGCGGCGGCGGCTGCGCGCCGGGGGGGGCGGGCGGGAGGCGCCCGGCGGCGGGGCGCTCCGCGCCAGGGAGGAGCGGTGCTGTCCGCGGGCGAGCGCCCGGCCCCGCTGCCTGCCCCGGCGCTCGCAGTCTGACAGGTGCGCCGGCTCCCCTGTCAGCGCCGGCTGTGAGGCGGCGGCGGCGGGCGGGAGGCAGCCCGCGCGCCGCTGGGGCGACGGTTGGGAGCGGCCGGCCGCCGCGCTGCCCTGAGGTACCGGCCGCCCTGCTGGGGGGGCGCCGCTCCGGACGGGCAGCCTGAGGGAGCGGGGCGCGGGGGGGGGTGGTGGTTGGTACTTTTGCAGGGGGCCGTGCCGCCGCACGGCGCGGCCCGCTGCTCTCGCTCTTCCCTACAAAAGGCAGCACCGTACTTTTTAACGAGCCGCAGTTCTTGGCTGGCACTTCGGAGCTACCTGGCAGAGCGTCTCCGGCGAAAAGCGTGGCGCCCAAACAAAACCAGGCGGTCTGGGGCTGACGAGTGGCTCCGGAACTTGGTTTCAGCCCACAGCCTGGGTTGAATATTAGTCTATCACGGGAGCTGTCACCGATTCATTTTTCTTTATGTCGAGCCACTTACGTAGCTGTGCCTTCGTATTACGCTGAGAGTGACAGTAACGCCGAAGAAAAAACCCAGCATCGCCCTAGACGCAGTCTGTGGAAGGGCTGTACTGAGAGGTGACAGTGTATTATAGGTAGATGCCCACTAGCTGTCCTTACTGTCTGCATATTGCATTGCTATTTGTAATTAAGCCAGGGACGAAAAGTGAATTGCGGTGATCGCGTATTGGTGAAATAATACGGGAAGTAACAAATAGCCTGGCTCGCAGGAATACAGTTTGGGAAGGGGAGGCAGGGAAACCCACTGTAATGTTCCAGGATAAATAAAAGAAAATAAACAGAGGTAAGGTGCCCTCTCGGATGCGGTTTATAGGTCAGTGCACTGGGAGCTGCTGTATAGTGCAAGATAGCTTCAGAAATGTAAGAATGCAGTTTCTACAGCTTTTACGAACAGTGACACGTTTTTTATAAAATACATAAAAAGATGATAAGTTTGTGTTTGGTTGGTTTTTTTTTTTTGTGGATATTTTTCTTCCCTCCCAAAGGAGCTTTCTTGAATTTACCTTCTTACAGCTAATTTGAATGATTAGTTTAGATAAGCCTCTTAGAGTAGATGCATTTAAATGAAATCGGGGCACATGTCTTTTTGGCTCTGGCGCAAGATTCAAACTAATTTTTTTCTTCTTCTTTGGCTCAATTAAAAGTCATCTTAAAACACTCCCAATATATTGTCCGAGTGTAGGGTTTGAGGCATGTGTGGTTGAGTGGACACAGAGAAATAACTAACGTTCAGAAACATATCTGCTTCTCTGTCTCAATTAATATGCCCCAGAGTTTTACACATTATTAATAGTCACAGTAATTGTGTTTTGACTATATATTATCACATGCGTATGCACACTTAAAAGCATAAGGACATGCAAAATAAATATAGTCGTTTCTGCAGTTCTTATGTTATGGATGAGGGCAGAGAGGATTTGAGCTAAAAATTGTCCGAACATTTTGGGAGTGCACAGACATCTGTCTGACCGTCACTAGGTATGCTTTGATTTTAAGGCAGAGCACGTTAAAGAATGCAATAACTTAAAGCCAGCTGCAACCTTGGCTTTTTGCTTTTTCAGCAATAACAATAATACTAATAATTGCTAATAGTTAATAAGCTAACAGATGCAATAAATATATCTGCTCATTTTGACATATGTGTCAGTTTAATCATTCTAAATGAATCAGTGCGTTCATAACGTGAAATCTCCTTCAACCTCTGATTAAAATGTAACGTTGACTAAAGGATTATAGAGCGGACTTAATTTTACTGACTGTTTTAACAGTTGTCACAGCTGTTGGAAGAAGGAAAGGCAGTTGAAACACTCCAAAAAAAAGGGGGGGGGGGGGAATGACGGACGGAACTAGTTTGGTAAATTTAAACATGATCTCTGAATGCCAAACATAGAAAACTGAGGAGATTTGTAACTCCAGAAAGCTTCAGTGCACTATGTACATTTGCCCTTTGTGGCTCACTGTGTTTCATTAATTTGAACCCTCAGCAGTTTCCTTACTTTCTCCATTTAAAAATGTGCAACAGCGTTTAATCATGAAACAAATTCAGCTGTTACGGTGCGCATAGATTTTCATCTTGGCAGTGCAACAGATAAAATACACAGACGACAAGAAATAAAGATTGGGTAGAATGGCTGTAACGTAAAAAGTGGACGTAGGCATCACATCGTGTGAATACTTCAGTGCAATGATGGTCAGTATACACATTTTATATTTTTCTAACCATTCTCATGTTGCAACGTGGGAACTGTCTGTGGAGCTACCCTGCGAGTCTGTCTGGGTTATGTTTGTGTACGGATGAATATAAGCGTGTTTGTACACTCACATGCATCAGCATGTAAATATATATAGTTGTGTGTGTGTGTGTGCAAGGTGATTATATGCTAAACATGAACGAGTTTATGTCAGTTTCACTTTTCTTTAAAACATTTTGGCATAGCTTCCAATTCCTGAAGAATTTATTTTAGAAGTCTCTTTCATTTGTAAAGGGAGGAAAGGGGTGAACTGAAGAACGCTTCTTTGTGAAGTGGGAAGCAGCACTTGATTCCACTCCACGGTTTCTCCAGGCTGTGGAGATCTTTAACCTCATACATTTGTGTTGCCAGATAGCTATTTAGAGTTGTTAGTAAGAAATAAAGCCCAAAGTTAATATTAAAGTCGGAGGTCTCCAGGCCTCCGCGCACGTACCCGGTGTGTAACGTGGCACGCAGCTCTGCGTTGTGAAGGCAGCCCCCAGGTGTGGGTGAGCGAACAGACCCTGCTTGTGTTCTCCCCTTGGGCAGCAGGCAGGCCTTGGTCCCGTCTTCCTTCTCTGTTTCTGGTCGTAGGTCTTTGCTTTTTCGGTTTTGGTAGACTGCTGGCAAGTTTTTAAATCCTGCGGAAAGTATAAAGGGTTTGTGCTGAAATGCCCGTCTGACAGCTTTTCATTTGCTGGGGCTTGCCCCTCTTTTAGTGATGGTTGCTCATTTTAATGTGTTTATGGTTGTGCTCTTTTATTTACTGAGCCTGGTGCGTTGCAGCGGTAATTAACCCGTGTTATTAGCAAAGCCCTTGTGGATATCCATTAATTCTCTTGAATGGCTGATCATTTTTTCTGTACTTTTTTCCCCCCATTTTTTCCTAAGGCACGCTGTCCTTTTTCTAACAGTCCTTAAGCTTTAACATTTCCTACAAATTTCTTTTTAAACCGAGGTAGGTAGAAGGGCACCATCCCCATAGTTCCATAATAAAGAATAACTATTGTCTTAACAAACTGTTTTCAAAGATGCTAATGGGAAGCAAAACAACTGGGAGAATCTGTAGGGAACAATTTATTTAATTATTATTTTTCAAAACACATGGTTAATGATAAGAAAAGAGATAAGAATTTCCTTAGCCTTTTTTTTTTTGGTGTAGCTGTATTAGCTGTTGTGAATATTTTAGCGTTCATATTTTAATCAGATTTCAACTTAGTTAATAGCACTTTGGGCATTTAAAAAATATTGAGCCAGCAGAAAAATACTTGTGCTTGCACTGCTGAGAAAAGATAAGGGCCGCCTCATTAGCCAACCCTACTTTTGCAATTAATTTCAAATACATGGTGCTATTCATCAAATACAGAAGGTAACTTGTCCATGATAATATTTAACAATACTTGAAGCCTACTTTGCTTAGAGTAGCTAAAAAGTATGATACGTCTATTCTCACAGATCTGTCAGTCCGTATGCTATGCTGCTATTTCTGTATGTTACAGAGTGAAATTATGATCAAAAAATTAGGGTATAAAAATATGAATTATTTATAAGTGACATGATTATTAATTTTACTGAGTGTTTTTAAAGGACTGACCCTTGACCTGCAGGGAGGTTGCTTGTACCCCTGTAGAAGTGTAAGTAGGAATGAAAAATCCCACGTATTTGAACCTTTCAAGGAAGTATCTCAAATAATTATCTTTTTGCTTAGCATAAGTGAAATGCATAGGATAAGTAGGGAAAAAAAAAGGGAGGAACTCTTGCTCCTATTGAAGCTGAAAGTAGCCTCTGTCTGTAAGATAAGCTTTGCTATGAATTCTTCTTCATAGCAAATTCATGGAAGGAAGAAACAATAAAATGTTGATCCGTTACAAGTGCATATGAGCCTCACGCTACCAGGCTCTCTAGAGGAAATCTCTGATTATGCCGGGCCAGTTTGTTCAGTTTTTATCTCTTTTACATCCACTGGCCTTGTATTAAATTGTCATTGTCCTAAAGCACATGAGAGAGAAATGAATTGCATTTCTCGACATGCTCTGACAGTGAAATATTTAGCCTCTCTGTCTCCAATCATACTCATATGTATGTTTGATAGTGCAGGGATGACACCAACAGTCGCTGCAGCTTGACATTCCACTTATTACACGTTCTTTTACATTTTGTGTATCCTCTTTTACTTTTAGGCTTGAGTTAGGTAATCATATGTGCATACAGTCCTATCTGTAGAAGCATGTATATGTGTGGTTTTATATTTTATATATTTGCATTTTACGTGGAAATCCTCTGTCTATGCACAGCAAGTTTAGAGTTCAAATACATATCTATCTATGCTTGTGTGTGTGTCCAGGTATATAGTGTATTCCTTATGCAATTTGTGCAATGTACATCTATTATTGTGTGTATGCACACAGACATGTATACAGTAAGTATATGCAGAGCTATATAACTTCCCTCTATGCAGTTGCTTGTCGAAAACCTGCTGCTTTTATGTGTTTATTTTTTTCTTATCCGTGAGAAGAGAGCTGGCCAGCAATGTAGATAAAATATTTTCACCTGATTTTATATCAGATTCTCCATGTAATCTAGCATTTTCTGTATTTGTACTCATGGTTTTGCTTTTAAAAGATGCTGTATTTTTTTAATAAAAATTTCCTCTTCTAAGTAATTTACGTGACTAATATTTATTCATATTCCTGTAAGTTTTGGCTCTCAATGAGAGAACTGTTTTTTTCAGCTACATGTGTCCTTGGACACACGGTTATGTTTACACCTAAAGAATATAATTATTTTTAGGGGGGGAAGCCTCCTACATATGGTTGTTAAAATAAATCATGATGTCCTCAGACAAAAATATGAAATACACATTCCATTTTAATGGTCCTTAGTCCTCACCAAAAATCCTGTAGCTTTTTTGTTACCGTTTGCTTGTCCAGAAGTAAAAATACTGTGAAACATTAAAGAAAAATATTAAACTGAATTATGTACTTCTGTTTCAGATAGTATTACTTAATTGTTATTTTGAAAGGATTCTGTTTTGCTTTTTCAGTAGCACTTTGGAGAGTAACTTCGATAGATATGGTAGAGCATTGCCTTTTGACATGTATGTCTTGTGAAACAATTTATGTATTTGCTATGTTACAGAAGCTTTAAATCTCTTGGGTTTGTTTACATAATGCTTGTAATGTTTTTCAATTAATTTGTATTTCCTTCAAACAAAGAAGGGCTTTTCTCTTTGCTATTCCTTAATATAGCAGGTTTGCATTAAAGGGAATCTTGTCTAATTTCTAATTATCTTCCCCTTTTGAGGAGCATAGCTTTTTAATCAGAGTATCATTTCCCATTTCTTTTAAAATTGAAATAAAATTTATTTTTTTGCTTCAGCTTCCTAGACTTGCTAGGAAAAATCTCTATTAACATCCTAATGAAAGTTAGAGCGATATGGGTGCTTTTACGGAGTGTAAGACAAGCATATGCTGTTTTTCTTTACTGCTGAATGTCTAATTCTTACTGTGGGTCACCATTCGGAATTTGTATGAAATCTAGATGGAATTTTCCGATTTAGATCAAAATAATTTACAAGGCAAAACAAAAAAATACTATTAGAAATATAAATCTCATATTTTTCATGACACTAACACAGAACATTAAGCGTGAAATTGGAGAAGGGTCTCCATATACTGCAGAAAGTTAGTATATCAGGATGTATGAAATAGAGGTTCCTTTTCCTCAGTCTAATCAAGCCATTTATAATATCCTTATACAGAGTTGTGCACGTTTATTTATACGATAACCTACTGAAATATGATGAGTTACTTCTATGCACGTGAGAATAGTCTAAATATATCCTTTTATCGTATATTGAAAATTACATTCTCTTTCCCTGAGTAAAACCTCTTTGCAGATTTGAGCTGCAGTCTTAATGTGGGAGGGCAGATTCTCCTAAAGGGTTGTGTTCTGAAACCAAACTTTAGATTAAAGTGGTTTGAGGTTTTTTAGGTTATTACTCTGTAGGTTAGCGTGGATGCGTCTTACTCCTCTGTATCTTTTCATGTTGCTCTAAGTGAAAAAAACTGCACATCTCCTTTACATCGTTTTGATTGGAACTACATACCATATGTAATGTGTTTTGGCAGCACTTACCTAGCCAAAGAAAACAAATTAATATTAGCCATGCTGAGGGGTGTCAGAAGTATCACAGATGTGTCGATTTAGCTTTGCTCCATCACACACTCTTGCCTTAAACAACTGGTCAAGCTGTCGCAAAACGTAGTGTTGGCTACAGCGAGATTCTAATAGGTGTGATCAGAGATTGATGGCTTTGGCAAGTTAGAATGAGAAGATGATGTGGAGTTGCTGTTGCTTCTTTTGAATGGCCTCAGAAAAAACCCAAACAAATGAGTAAAAAAAAAAAAAGGAAAAAAAAAAGGAGGGGAAAAAGGAATTAAAAAAAAAAAAATTATAAGCCTGCTCTGCCCCCCCCCCCCCCCCCCCCGCCAGCTATACATTAAACAATTTAAAGTCCTGCAGATGGAGAGATACTGGCAAGTGTAATGAAAAAGTCTATCTAAAATGTAGTGCTAACTTGTTCCTGAGCATTTCTGAAATTCCTTCCCATATAAAGGTGCCAGGACGGGTGGGGAGAGGAGGAGGTGGCTTGTTTTATTCAGTCTCTCCTTACCCATGGTATTGCTCTTCTTTTCCCTTTTCCCTCTATTTCATGGTTTGTTTCTATAGCTATTGTTGGAAGAAACAGGTTTTTTTAATCTCACACATGGATATTTTTAAGGAAACACAAGACGGGAAAATATCATAAAGAACAATGGTTAACAAAATGGTGAAATCATACTCTTAGTTGTGCTCTTTGTATAGCCAGTTTCTGGCAGTTTGTATAATTCTCCATATATTGAAAATGCAACAGAGAGAAAGGATCAAGCAATTTTCTATGTATTCTTTATTTACTTATAATTTTTTTTTTTCGGTCTTCAGAAAGGATTTGGTTCCTGTCTTTTCGGAGGGTGAATGCCGGTGTCCTTTTATGTTTAAGTTGGTATTTTCTTGCTTAGATGGATTGTGATATGCTCAGTTGACAAGTATTAATGCTAAAATAGTTTTCAGAGGAATTAATGTCAGAAAGTCTGTGAGGTTTTCTTTGGCACAACTATTTTACCCTTTTTTTTTTTTTTTTAAAAAAAGGAGAAAAAAGGTCTAGTAAAAATAAAAGCTAAATCTCATGTGTCATCTTAAAAACAAATGGATTTAGAGTATGTTTCTGAATGCAAATGCACGTGAATTGCTAGCAAAATTATCTTCGGAGAATGGTAAAATTCTTACAGCAAAAAGTGTGTATTTTTTTTTTTCCCCACCGTGGTAGTTTAATGTTCCGTGAATGCAAGATTTCCTCTACTAAATTATATTCACTTTTCCAGCAGTGAAAGAATTCCCTGGCAATGTTCTCGTAGCAGCCGTTAACGTAGTGGGACAGATTAGATGTTTTGAAGTGGCATGAAATGCCATGTCTTTAACCAACTGTTCCCGTGCACGTTAAAGGGGTGAGAATCGGATTCCCAATAACCGAGTACAGCTCACGGGCACCCCATCGTTCCTCTGGCAGGAGGTGATTGGGCCCAGTTGGTGCTGGGTGATATTTAAAGAGCCGAGCAGCCACTGTTGGTGGCTGACATTAGTATGAATGACACCTGTCCCATCAATCACCAGGCCGCGGTGTCACAGATGGAGAAACAACAATCGGCTGAATTACCCGGCACTGCACACTTGGCTTAATTCAGCTCATTGTTCTCCTACAAATCTAGAGGATGGCTCGTTCTGCGCCGGGAGTCCAGACAGAAGCACAAGATGGGCTCAGGTGGTGGCACGTGCCTGCCCTTTGCTGCTCCATCAGAGGTATTCAGCAAAAGGCTGTCAGTGGGTGGGGGTGGCGGGAAGGAGCGCTCCACGCAGGGACTGAAGCTTCAGCTTCTAAAGAAGGCTGTAATTAATCAAGAGCTGAAACTCAGGATTTCTCCCGGCGTTCCAGAACTTTTCATTTAGCCAGCCGAAAGCGCCCAGCGCGCAGCCAGGTTGACGTTTAACTCTTCCAATACTACGTTGTAGCTGTCATTCGGAGAAGAATGAAGGGAGATTCTGCATGTATTTCCTATGGCTGTGCAGTAAGCAAAATCTTCAAAGCCATGGCCCCTCTGAAGTAGTAGATCTTTTATTATTCCTCAGTAGTTAGCACTGAAAATTCAGTATCTGAGACACTGAATGAAAAGGAGAGTTGCTGAGAGGCTTATTTGGGGGGGAGTGTTGTTTTTTGGTTTTGTGGTGGGTCTTTTAATGCCAGACGAAGGTTGCATCGTGAGAAATTATGGTCTTGTTCTGGACAAAAACAGTAAAGGCATTTAAATGCCTTCAGAGACTGTAACCATTTTCCTTTCTTTCTTTCTTTTTTTCTTTTCCTTGCCCCTTGCAAATCAGAGGCAGTTCCTAGAGGACAGGAGAATAAAACAAACAAAAAAGCAAGTAGAAATTATTTCTCTGCTCTTAAGTCCCGTGTCAGGTATGTTTTGAATGCATTTGAATCCTGCTGCTTCCATGCTCTTTTCCAAGTAGCACTAGGTAAATACCTGTGAAATATTGAGATGGAAGTGATTATTCTTACTTCACAAATTTTTTTTCTTTTTTTTTGTTCCCCCCTTCCTTTTTTTTTTTTTTTTCTTCCTGCACATCCCTTTTGTGTTATGTGCTATGGAGTGGCTGTATTTTTGTTGTAAGCTAATTCACTGCTGCTGTTTTTGTTAGAACTAATGTCAAGCAGAAAACCTGTAGCATACCAGAAACAGGCTACAATATATTGAAGACACAGCTTATGTTTGATTGTGTGTAAATACAGTTAGTTAGTTAGGTTTATCTGATAGCCTGGCAGAAAGAGAGAGGAGCAGTACAAACTGTTTTCAGTAACTGTGCTGTTCATACACCTGATAAGATTGAGAGTGCTTTCGAACTACTGATATGCTTTGAATAAGAAAAGAATAATCACATCCACTGGCACCGGCTTATCAGGAATGAAGTAAAATGCCAGCACTTTTACATTAGCAAAAGTAAATGTTTTAGACACTTTGGGCCTTTTTTCCATTTAAATTAAATAGCAGGCTGCTTTTGAGTGTGCTGTAATGAATGGAAGGATTTATTACCTTGACAAAATTACAGGTGAATATGTTGAGAGAGGAGTCCTCGGCAACAATAACAGCTCTTTTGATAAGTGGCTACATCTATTCATGCTTTTGGTACAGAAATTCAGTAATTTTATCCTCTCTTGCTCTATGAGTGCAGTGGCTAACTTACAATGTGCAGTTCTTCATAGTGTAACACACTTGTGCATTTTGTAATATACTGGCAACACATTTGAAATTCAGCACGTAACACGGCTGTTCATAAAATAATGCTTGATCATTTACTAGTATGTCCTCTGCCTTCAGTTGCTGTGTATTTTCGTGTTCGAAAAAGAATATATCTTAGAGCCTTTGCTGGGAAGGCGAGGTATGATTCATCATTAACTTGCCCCAGCAGGCATGAAGCATGCTCGGATGCGCTATTATCTTCTCAAAGTTTACTGATTTTTATTTTTGTATCTTTTTAAAAAAATTATTTTCAGGTTCTTTTTCTTTCATGTGCCTACAATTAATTTTGGGATATTCAAATTTGATGAATGATAGTGCAAGAGCAGATTTGATTGATTTTGGATTATTATTGATTACTGTCAATGAGATCACTGTGACACTCGGAAATCAATGGTATGTGATTAAACCACGGCACCGCTGTTCTATACATTAGGTAGCAGTTGGGAATTTAGGAACCGAATGTTCACAAGCTATAAATTGAGAAAATGTTCAGATTTAAATAGCCCTTTGTTTGGCATTTACTCACCAAAATATGTTTCTTGAGAAAGTTAGTTTTCCCAAGTGCAGGCTTTCAGTAAAAGAAAGGTCATTGATTTAAGGTTTATTAAATTTTAGCTAAAAACAACTGGCTCCATTTGGGTGTAAAATAATTTAAGTACTTACTGCAGGCAACCTTCATGCTTTAGAGCTGTTGCTCAAAGGTTTCATTCTTCTATGAAGATGTCAACTGTAAATATAAAAATGCATCACTGAAAATGTAATGGTTTAAAGATTCAAACTGAAATAAAAATTCCTGCCTGGGGAAAGCACTATAATCAAAATAAAGTAGTCTTAACTTTTTTTCTGTGGAGGCCATTCTTGAAAAGAATGCTTGAAGGCAGCAGGTAGCAAGGTTGGTAGGGAATGCCAATTTCTATTTATTTATTTATTTATTTATTTATTCTCCCCCACAAGATGATGATAGTCTAGCTTTGGAATTAGCAATACGCTTCAGCCACTAATATTAGACAATGTGTAAACTGCTGCCATTTCTGAAATGCAGTATCCTGGCATTTAAGTCAACTTTATAATCTGGCAAACCCCCCACCTTGGCAATATTAAAATCCACCTTCTGAAGCACTTTTATTTCTGAAAGCTTTTTATGTCTTTTTATATCTTTTTAGCATGTATTAAATTTCTCAGGAGCAGTGGCCTGGATGTACACTTGATGGATGACTGGGGCAGGGCTTCTCCCCCCCCCAATTTTTTAAAAATGTGTGATATTTGTGCATTAGGTAATGCTGGAACAGCAATACTGCAGATGCACCTGTTTGACAAAATTACTGTGGAGTTTTTGTGCCATTGTTAGGTAAGTTAGCGGAGATTTTCCCAAGGTATGCTGCAGGACAGCCTGCTGCCAAGCTCTTGCATCTGTCTTAAGAAATCTTTCGCTTTTACTGGTAGCGGCCTGATTCAAAACTAAATTGAAAGAATGCCATTCATTTTAGTAGATTTTGGATCAGTCTCTATAATTCATTTAAAAAATGAATGATTTGGTAGTATTTTAAAAGAAATCAATGAAGAAATAGAGCCTGTGTCCAAGGATTCACTGCCAGGATGTGACATTTGCACCAGTATAGAGTTGCCTAAGGGAGTGTGACCAGGAAATACTAAGATTACCCCATAATATTTTCTGTGTGAGCTTAAAAGCAGTGTTGGCATTATGCCAATACCTTCAGTCTTGTGTTGACTAAAGAGGAGGTAGAAATCCTTCAGATGGAGATGGTAAGACAAAGTGAGACTGACCCCTTTTTTCCTTGGTTTTACATCTGAATTGCAAGAGAGGTTGAAATGCTGAATTTAATGTAAAGATTGATTGATCTTGGTTTGTTTCTGCTGATGAATTTCGGATGAAAAGCTGTAACATGGAATACATACATCTGCTTGATGCATATTATCTTCCTATATAGGCAGAAACACCTTGGTGTTCCTATGCAGAATTAAAAAGTCACAAAGGATGGTCATGGTCATTCAGCACGTCTTTCCCCATGAGATGCAAAATAAATTTTAATAGATGGAGAATTGCCTTGACTGGCCTCCAACCAACATTTTATTTATGAAAAGGTTCATACAGTGTTTAAGAGATATAGGAACTTGGCTCTTGGACAGAAAGCATTTTTCTACTTTTGTAGAAAGAAATAGGCCAAGATGGCATAACAGGATAAAGGAGACAGAGAGAGTTTGCTCTCCAGATATTCTGATGCGTCTTTGTTATTCTAGTCAGAGAGAGAGTACCTTAAAGTAGGCGTGAAAGCAGTATGTTCTGCCCTCCGTTTTTGAGAGTTTTTCTAGTGCAAAACTTTGTTGTAGGTAACAGTGCCTACATCTGAGTCTCTGGGTCAGTAATGTTGCATATGATTTCTATTCCTGATCTCAATGCACAATTTGCATCGATGTGTTCGCCAAACAAAGGGTTTATATTGTAATTGGTTTTCCTTTCCTTGATTTTCTTATTCTTTCTGGATTTGAGCACTATGTAATTCCAGACCTATTCCTTTAATCACAGATCACCTTTCTATCTCTGGTAGAGCATTCAGTCTTCTGTACAAATGAAGCCATAGGTGTGTTTTCCTGCTAGGATCAATGTGAAGAAGATCTGACTTTATGGCCTTTTTTTTTTTTTAAAAAGAAAAAAAAAAAAAGGCGCTCAAATGTGCAGATCAGCGTTGTGATTAAAAAAAAAAAAAAGCCCAACTGTTTTTTAGAACAGTAACATTTGAATTTCATGTGAAAATATTTTAAAAGAAGTTTCTTGGAAAATCTGCAAAAGCCTGTTTCTGTAAAGGTACACAACAGGATGCTTTATCAACATTCAGTACTTCTGTTAGAGCAAAGCCTATTATTTTCTTAGGCACAAAGGAAAAGGTGAGTTACACAGCATGTATTTATAAAGGTTGCGTCCATGACATTTGTCTCTAAGATTTGCTCTCTGGAGAAGAACTCCTAGAAAAGCTAGGCATGAGGACTAAATATAAGCATGTGCATTTAAACCCCAATTTTAAATTTTGAACAGTCAGGAGTAGCAGAGTAAGGAAAATGAGGCATGCATGTCAGTTCTTCTCTTTTACAGTTTTTGCATAGCAGTTGGGGTTTTGTTTCCACTTTAGTGACTAGTTTTTTGTTGAAGCTGGTGAGGATTGTCTCAGAGCAGCACAAACCACAACCCATCAGCAGGCTGCTAGTCAGCAGCAGGTGTGAACAACATAAAACAGGATTAACGCTGAACCAGAGTGTGCACTAAAAACAGAACCCCTGCCTTGGTTTTACAAGGGCAGTGAGATAGAAGCACTCTTGTCGTGTTTACTAAACAGTGTTCAGTGGACTATGTAAATGGCTCTGCTCAGCTGCAGAGAAATAAGTGCAAGAATTATTACGTATTTGAGATTTTTAAAGACACTTTTTCCTCCTTTAAGGGTAGACCTCTGTTAGTGTTAAACCAGAGGCATAGAGGCAAATGTCAAGGTGTTCAAAGTTAGTGCTTCAGTTTTTTTGCAGCAGAGGGAAGGGAGGATGGAATGTCAGCATTCAGTGTTTAATTTTTTTTGTTGTTGACATAGGGGAGCAGGTAGATTGTATTGTCTTTTTGAAATTAGACCTTTACAATTTAGGGTTTAATGTCTGCTTATTTCTTCTGTACACATTTTCTTTAAAAAGGCAGCTTTTCCATTCCTTTGAATTTGCATATTTGGGAGCTTTTAAAGCCATGTATTTATTATATCCATTACATTCGGCATCAAAATCTGCCCTCACTTATGCCCTGTATTAAAAGTAAGGGGGATACATTTGCAGTGGAAGCACAATTTACTTCTTGTTATATATTAGGATTGTTTATAAGTTACTCCCATTTACCTGCTTCTATCAGTATATTACCTGACCAGAGAAATTTTCATGTTTTAGGTAAAGATATGTTTAAGGTGACATAATTTTTCATAAATATTGTGTGTAATTTTACTAACGTGAGGGTTTGTTTTGTTTTTTATTCCCCCCCCCCCCCCCCCCCCCCCCCCCTCTTTCCCATTGTTCCTGGACTAGGCTTTGAAAAGACGTTCTATCAGGCTGCATTTACACAATGTATGTAGTTTGTTTTGGGGGGGGAAAAAAAAACCCAATCACAACAAAAACACCCCAAACAAAATAAACCCCCCAAACACTCAACCCCCAACCCCCCCAAAAACCAAAAGCAAAACCCCAGCTCACAAAAAACACAACTCATTTTTCCTGAAGTAGTTAGCATTTTCAGAAGTCCTACAACCTCAGCTCTAGGAAAACTCATCAGATCTTCTGTTTGCAGAGCTGTAATGAAAATTTGATCCTTTTGAAAATCAACTTCATGGTATTTATATCAAGTCCAGTTTAAGTGTAATTATGTCTTCTTTCCTATGATGCTCTCATGGGATTGGGATTGACAATTACTTTCCTCATAGAACAGAATGAAGTTTTTTTTGTCATTCAGTGTTCTCTCATCAGCGGTAACGCCTTGCAAATTATCAGATTATAGATACGTATTTAGCCATGCAAATATTTCCATTGAAATGCCTTTATGAACAATAGCTGCTTTTGTAGGGTCCAAATCCTGTCTTCACAGACACCTGTGCAACTCAACTCCTTTTGCTGTCAAGATGTCCCTATACACCTCTTTAGAGGTACAGGTCTGATTTTTGAGGGGAAACCTCAGGCTTCAGATGATGGGGGCTTTGCTTACGTATGGTGTCCACAAAGCAATGGCAAGCATTACACAAGCAGGAAGATTGCATTCAAAGTTTGAATTTGAAGTTAAAGAGAATTGAATAGGTTTGAGAGCAAAAAATAGTCAAGAATGTATAGATTTTCTAAAATACTTGAATAGTCACATCACCTTATTAATTAGTGGATTTAATAAATCCATTAAAAGTAATTATTTTAAAATAATACCTAAACTGTGAAAATATGTCCAAACCAGAAAGAACTTAGTATCAGTCTTGTGGCCTTACAATATGAATTACTTCATTCTTTCTTCCCCTGTTTTTTCCCCACACATACAGTTAAATAAACAGTTTCAACGCTAAGAATATACATGACCTGTTTCAACCATGAGTTTTGGTGATGAAAACAGGCGGCTTGGGAAATCTTAATTTTTCATCGTATTAACTCTTTATCAGTGGTGAAACAAGCTTACCAATATAATACACTTTTTGAATCTGTCTGAGTTTGGTTCTGTGGTTGCTGCTCCAATAGTGTGTGCGTTCCTGTTGTGACAACCTGGCAGTGGCTGAGAGGTTTTATTTTTAAAGAGGGTGTTCCTGCATGTTCAGAGTTCTGTTCGTATATTGTTGTTGAGAAAACAGCTTACATCATCATAGTGAAATCATAACTTGTGTGATAGCATTTGTAAACTGACTGTAAAGTGCACTGCTTTTACTGTCTCTCTCTGACATTGTAAACTAGTTACTATAACTTGAAATGCTTCTCTGAAGCTGGTAGTGCTTTTCCATTCTAGAAGTTGCTGGTACCAAAATCTATTGCATAATTTTGTCAGTTTGCATGCATGATCCCTGGATTCTTTCACTTTTTGTTTTTTTTTTTTTTTTTTTTCTCTTCTGAGAGGTGATAATATAAAACCTTAAATTTCAGGATTTTCAGTTAGGACACATAAGCATCCAGAAGTTGTGCTGCTTATCCAAAGTTTATCCGAAGTGCTTAACCTCTTTGGCCTCAAAGTCAGTCTGAGCATCCCATGAAAGCAGTCTGTCCCTTGAGGTTTTCTGTAATTCCTGGCTTCTGCCAGGTCAGAAATAAACAAGAATAAACTTTTTGATAATACTGCTATGTCTTTTCCCTGGGCCGGATGAAACTAGATGCTAAATTATTATGTTTATTGTTATTAGAGTCTCTCCTGAGTGTGTTTAAATCTCTGAAGAGATAAGTTCCTGTTTGTTTCAGGCTTTAGTTGCCAGTTTGGACCAGTCCTCATTTACCCATACAGGTTTATTTACAGTCAGTTCCTTTTTCCAGTTATACCAGTATGCTCAGAGGGAGCAGAATCTAACACAGAACATATCTCGACTTATACTTTTTCTTTTACCTTCAACACCGTGTAATTGCTTATTCTGATTAAAAAAAAAAAAAAAAAGATACTTTGACTCAGTAATTCACTGTAATTGTAAATCAATTCCATATGATTTACCCTGTCATTATTTAGTATTTCTGTTATGGTAGTATATAGAGGCCCCTGTCATGCTACTGTGGTATACAGTGTATAAATATATAGGTAGTTCCTATTCAAGAGCTTTGATGACTACAAATGTAAACAATTAATAAAAGCTGCAGAAAAGGGCACAACATACTTTTTAATATGGCAAGTGCAACCATACTCTGTATGTATGCATATATAGTTGTGTAAAATTTGTGTTTGTGTGTGGATTTGCATTTTTAATTTAAAATAAAAGTATTAACTTTAGGCTAACAAGGAAGTATGGATTGTTTTGTGGTAGATCAGCGGAAATCTACCCGGCATTTGAGGGAGAGGTGGGTGGTTTCCTCTATGTCAGTTCAGAGAAGATGCATTTAATGAAAAGGAGGTAGAGTGAAAAGCACCGTGAAAGGGAGCAAGGCAGACCGGGGAGCAGCACAGGCTGCTGCCGTTGACATAGCACAGGGGGTGGGAGAAGAGGTTGGAGAGACAGGTCTGGATAGTGTAGGATTGCATAGAGCATCTAACTGACCGCTTACATTTAATACCTGTTTTCAATATGATTTTTAAAAATTGTCCTTGAAACAGTGATTTCAGTTAATACACTGAATCCGTTGCCTGCTGATTTGAAGAGAGTATGAAGTTAATCACTTCTGCTCATTTGGACAGCAGTACATTCTGTATAAAAAAAGAGTAACTTCTGTGGTACAGTGATACTGATGCCAGTCAAACTCTGCCAGATGTGTCACCAGATTTACTTTTTTTCTCAGTTCCATGTGTTCTTGATTAAAACACAAATTACAGTTTTTTCTTACTGTCATCTTCACTGTGTTTTGCCCAGCATTCCAGAGAGGAAAGCAACATATTAAAATGTTAATTTTTGCAGTCCAAGAAAGACGTACTGCCTCAGCGTTTGTTTGCATCTTCCCTAGAAGTACCAAATCTTTTGTAATGAACTATTAGTTTTATATATCTCCTGAAAAGGGAAGCAGAAGAAATTCCATCAAGGGACATACTACACAGATGGAAACTGAGGCTTTTCACTGTATGTATAATAGCTGTTAAGACTTCATCTAAAAACTGTGACCGTGTACCAGAAGACACATAGATTTCTATAAAAAAATTAGAACAGTTACCTGTGAACGGGTAGAGATATTTGGAAACTGAAGCTGAATCAAAATTTTTGAGAAGTCATGATTTTAAGGTCTTTATAAGATTTCAGGCATATTTTGTTTTATGTGCACCCCTTGGGGGCTTGCTGGAGAATAGAGATGGACTTTTCTCCTTTAAGGGAAGAAGGGAAGTGCTTCTTACACACTCTTAAGTAAATTGCGTTTTGGTTTAAAAAGCAAATAAGCATCTGGTCATTTATTTAACTAATTCATATAGTATTGTATGTAAAGGGTTTTTTCCCTCTGCGTACTGCTTTCTGCTACACTGATGATAATGTACCTGGAAGGAAAAGGCAGTCCAAGCTGAGGCAGCCAGCGTCAGACAGGGCGGTCTGCCATCTGTCCCACCTGCTGCATTCATGTGTCCATCTGGTTACTGCAATAGCTCATTGCAGCCTTCAACAGAAGAACATTCAGGCTGAAAAGAAGGCAGTGTGAATTATTTAGGTAGCTAGTGTAAATAAAGAGAGGGGGAGAGGAGCAAAGGAGGGGGGTTGTGAGGGGGAGAAAGCACTCTCTTACTCCTAGATGCTTTGGAATGTGTTAATGCATGAGAGCATTTGATTTGCATATAGATTTAGATGTATAGATCATTGTGAAGATTACAAGCCAATGAGTTTTATCTAGATTTAGATAGCTCTCAGCCTGGTTTGCGCATAAAATATAGCCAGTTTCAGAAGGAGAATCTTTGGGGACTTTAAACCTAAGTGAAACTGATGAAATGTAATGCTTTTAGGTATTAATTTAGCAGAAATAAAATATTTCCTTTAAGGGCTTTCTGTGCCCTTTTGTTAACCAAGAATTTATAACTACTTTGCATAGTCGGTGCTTTATACACACTGTATGGTTTTGATTTGGTTAGAGTTAGTTACATTTGTAGTCATCTGTACTTTATTCTAAGAGGAAAAGCAGTTGACAAATGCTTTTCCTTTTCCTTTTCCTCTCATGTTTATCAGGTGAAGATTAAATCCAGTCATCAAACAAATAATTTTCCAGCTGTCAGTGTATATATTGTTACACAGACAAATACATATATGCTTTTCTGCCTACATAAACGTACATAGAACACTTAAATCTTTTTAGATATTTTTAATGGGAGTGAGCAAACAGAATTTCATACTGGTACAGTGGCCTTGAAAAAATAAACAGGTTTATTTTAAAGTTGCTTGCTTGAATTTCAGAATGACCACCAGAAGGTTTAGACTATGATGGATTATTTATTGGTAAAATTGAATTATTTCTAGAAAAGATAAAAATCGTTAGTGCTAGATTTCAGCATAGGAAATGCATTTGCATCATTCTATTCTAAACATTTTAATAATAGTAGTGTCATGTCAGATTTTTTTTAAATGCATGAAACATTAGTCCAACGCTGCATTTAAAGAAAATAAAAGATTGGTTTCATATTTTGATATGTTTCCTGAGGTCAGATTCTTCTTGCTTTCAGATTTTAAATGTCAAACTTTCCTGGGCCAAAGAATAAAACCAGGATCATCTTAAGAGGAATCCTTGAAATTGTGGGAGGGTTTTGTGTCATTGTTTTGCCTGGTTTTAGATCTGCAGAAGAAAGGGACACAGCATCTTGAAATCCCAACAGCCTGGCTACTTCTCTAAGATTTGCATGAAATTCAGCTGCAGCCTTCAAAGGGATTTGAGTGGATTGGATTCTTTAAGGTTAGTCCATGTCAAACCTATTAAGTTCAATTCACATGCAAAACCCTTTTTATGTTTTTTTTTTTAAGCCAATAAGGCTCTAGCTACTATTAAGGCAACATCGTGTACTTGCAGTAGAACGTCCATGGTAATGGATCACCCTCCTGGCACATGTAACTAACCAATAATCCACTTTGTTATCTTTCAAATTAAAAGGTCCTGTGTCCTGTATCTTCCTCAGATTGAAGAGGTTTTGTTTGCAAAAGTTGAGATCCTGGAGACTATTTTAAAGTATCTGAGTCAGTGTGAATATCCATCTTCCATCTAAAACGTGATCCCCCCATTACATGAAGATTAATTTAACCTTTGAAAGTAACTGAAACTCTATGTTCTTAACTTTCCAGGTCTTTGAGTTCTCGTTCTTCCTGTAGATTGACTCCACTGTTAAATGATTTTAGGAGTACAGTGTATGTTCTGTGGTGAATTGGGAAACAATTGCAGGGGGAAAAAATGATGAAAATGTTTTATGGTGTATAAAAGGATTAGTGGCTACTTCAGAAATGCAAGGACATGACTTTCAAAAGAAGAGTTTAATTTTTAATTTAAAAGCCAATTGAAGGAATTCTATGCATCTCAAGCATTTAGGCCAAAGCATCTAAATGCCATGTGCAGAATTTTTGAAGTCCACCAGCAGGCTGTGAAAGGAGCACCAAATGAAGACACTTTACCTCAATTAGATACTGTCAGAATAAATGGATGGTAGTAGGAATTTGGGTTAAATAAGGAACACCCAACATTCTCTGAGGTTGCTTCTCATCCTGGAGCTTTCTGCGCTACATGAGGTCTGCAAGATTTGCCCTTCATTTTGTGAATGGCTATGTATTGTCATGCTTTGGTTTGAACATTGCGTAAGTTTTTATAAAACGCTGGCCAGATCCTGTAACCAGGTGAGCTAAATCTTGAAAGCAGTTGTGTGTTTACTGCATGGAATCAAATTCATCCGCTTCCACAGTGGCTGCACTGGCACCTGGGTCTTCAGTATCTAGCAGAATACTGGCTTCAAAGTTGTATTCTGATGTCACTCAAACTCACTGAATTTTGCTGAGTTTTAAAGACGTAAGTGAGGAGAAAGTAGTATCTTCTCCTGGTACTTTTTCTCATTGTGATGTTTGAACTTTACATTCACGCACTGTTTTCAGTTATGTTTAGATCAAAAATGCTTGATTTGTGTGTCCTGGTTGAGAACAGAATATGTTCAATTGACTTAAGGTGCCAGCTGCTCCAAGTCTTTTAAAAATATAAGTTAATTAGAACAGGGAAAAAGACTTATTTCAACTGTTTATATTTCAATGAAACAAGCAAGCATTCCATGACACATACTTCGTGTTTAGAATGTCCTTTTTTTCCTAGCGAAAGCTGAAGAAGCTGTTCCTTAAATGAAACACTAATTTTTGGGACTTGATCCAGCAAAGCTTGCATGCATAATTCACTAGATACAGGTAGTAAATTTCCTGGCTAAGTACTTGGAGGAAAGGGTTAATAAACCCTTTCCAGTTGGCCTGGTTCACTTGCATCTTCTACAACAAATATTTAGATTTTCCAAATACAGAAAAGAATAAGATTAAGCAGTAATATAATTAATTGTCTTGTGCTTGGCTTTTTTTTTTTTTCTTTTTTGTTTTAAGTTTTCAGGATCCATTTAAAGACCTGAAGTTACTCTGAGTATGGTCAGAACTCTTTGTTGTGTTTCATGGCCTCTGAGAGTCATTTTTTTAAAAAAGTACCTAAGCCAGGAATGTTTTAGGAGGTAGAAGATACATGTAAGATATGGAATTTTGTGTTTGTACGTAAATTCATAATTGTTCATCTAAACATTCTTTATTGCTAACACTTAAGCCGTTCAGGGTTGTGCAGAACTTGCAGCTTTTAGTACTGATGCCTTGTAGTATTAATATGGCTATTTACAGCATTATTAATTATGCAGGCTAAGTAGCAAATGCTAGCATTTATGTTGCTATTTGATAGCGTTCCATAAAGCACACTGTTTTCATGCTTGTAGGTTAGTGAATTGCGTTGTTATATGCATTTTTCATGTGTTAGTATTCGGTGAGGTAAAATTAGTATTTTGCTGAGGGAGTAAAGGGGATGAAAAGGCTGTCCAGATGTGTGAATTCTCTTTTCCTTGGCACCCGCAACTCTGTTGTTGAGAATATTGTAAGTGTCTCATGGAAGAGTATAGTCATGTTGCAAGAATTATGTATCTGTGTTGGCTGGAGGGGTGATTCTTCTGGCAAAAGGGTGATTTGCTATCATAGTTCTTTAGAGTGTTGAAATAAATACAAAAAGCCTGTATTGATATTACTAACTCCAGGTAAAAAATAACAAATCCGGCTAAAATTTTTTGGCTTTAACAGCTGTAGATTCTGGTAACATAAACAGAGGTAGTCCTTCTTGTTCTTGTATATACATGTTGTTGGCAGTCCCTGAATGGGAAGTAGAATGGGGAGACCAGGGCAGAGGGAAAAGGTTAAATGGCAGAGAGGTTAAATTGCTTCAGTTGACAGATTCTCTCCAGAAAGGCACTGAGTTGTTTTAAGGATTAGTTTGGGAAAACTTGAATTGAACCCACTTGTCTACTGTTCATATATTACATTGCTAATGTTGCCAGTCTCTTATTTTTTGTAAACCCCAAATTTACTTTCCAAAATGAGTAGAGAACACTGGGGAAATTTTAAAAAGCCAACCAAAAAAACGTAAGTTTCATCAGCTACAAAACTGGTTGGAGTTTCACCTGTGTTATTTTATTGTGAGATTCTTAAAATGTTAGAGCAGATTATTAAAAACAATATATAATTTGCTCTTATGATTGTTGCAAAAAACCAGAGAAATGTTGCAGAAATAGTTATCAGTGATCTAAGGGGAAATGTAGTTCCTCAGTTAAAACCTGTACCAACTTTTAAAGAAGTCTCTGTTTGTTCCTGATGAAGATCTGTCATTGCAGCAATGTAGTTCTTAAAGTAAGAATCTTGCATCCTATCAGCTAGTCTTAAACATTTTCTTTTGGAAAAACCTCGCCATACGAGCTGGGAGTCCAGGAGGATGTGTGCACAGTCCCTCTGCAGAAAAAACGCGCTCAATCTGTTTCAGACGAGTTCCCCGAAAGATGGGTTAAATCAACTGATTGAGCTGATTTTCTCTCTTGAGGTGATATTTTATTTATATGATAAAATGCTTGGAAAGTGATTAATTTGTCAGGGGAACATCTTGTTACTGTAAATTTGCCGAATGTGTAATAAAATTGCCATAACACAGATGGGAAAATGAAGATCTTTTAAAATGAAATAACTGAGCAGTCTGCCTACATTTTCAGCACTTAAAATTAACTTAGTTAAATTTCTTTGTCATCTTTACCCCTGGAAGAATGCAGGCTGGGGAAGATTTGTAGCAAATGTGTGGTGTGGGTTTGTATGTGTGGTGGGTGGAGGGGACAGGAATGGACTGTGTAGTTTTCCTTCTGCATCAGAAGGGACTGATAGATTTATTAAATTTCTGCCAAGGTTTTTAGAAATTAAAATATACAGGTCAGATACTCCTTCTCAGTAGCAGAGAACTGAAGAATGGGGGACCTTTGTGGGCAAGTACCTCAAGTCAGTAAGATGTACGTGAAGTAGTGCTTTTGTGCTAGTTTGTGCAGGATTGCTTTCAAATGACAGCTAAATAGTGTAATACACTTCTTAGTCTTTATAGCAATCTCCTATTGTATGGAGTATAACTTAGATTATACAGGGATATACTTGAAAAGTCAAAGGAAGGAATACCTTCCCTGTCTCTGAGTTGCAGTGTGTAACAAGTGAAAATAGCATTAGTGAAGGAACAGTGCCTTTTATTCATACATTTTACTACTGCCTGTCCATCTGTCCACTGGAATGAGCCACTTATCATGCTTCTGTGTTTTTCCCTTTCAACTTAAAGAATTATGAAAGGAAAATTCAATTTTTCGTGTCCTTTTATGACAGGTAGACGGAGACTGTGGTCATTTGGATTAAAAACATATCCATCACCACAAGCTGACAGGTTATTATTATGTCTTCTTTGAATATATGAATTTTATCCCTACATGTTGGAAGTCTAAGAATGGGAACTTTTTATATAAATAATTATCCTAGTAGTGATGTACTGCATACTGTTGCCATATTTTTTCACTTTTACAGCATTCTTGGCCTTATCACCCATAACATAAATCTTAGGCTCTCATATTTAATACAACCTGTAGGATAACCATGCCTGTATAATGTACAGTCAGCCAATCCCACACCATCATTTGGCAATCATTATTTGTTGTCCTATGACGGATGTTTCAGTTGATGTCCCGTTTTGGATTTGACAGTATGTTTGATGCAGCCATCCAGGGGTAGGTGAGAGTGGCCTCCTTTAGGTGTTCATGCTCATCTCCACAAACACTCTCAGTTTATTAAGCTTCCAACTATGGGCAGTTAAAGTTTTCAGTATATTGGTGTTATCTTGGTTGCTCATAATTTATTTTTTAGAACTCCAGGCTATTCATTCCGTGAAGCAATGGTAATATAAAGACACAGTTGCTGTCAGATCTTCTACAGTGTAAAGAACTGGTGAAGGAGCGGAGCAGATTTGGTGTATGTTTTAGGCAGATGCTTAGTGAAATGCAGGTGGATTTTTATTCCAGACCTTAGTCCTGTAATGATATAAAATGTAAAGCCCAGTCTGGCAAAATTATCATTTAATGCACTCCTATTAACTGATCAGGGCTGATACTCAGTTTGCTGAGCAGCCTGAACTTGTGCTGAAACTAGCGAGGCACAAAACGTGTCAGGATCAAATGTGGGTGTTAATTTAGTTTAATGGTGGAATGCCGTGCTCTCTTCAGGCCAGTCTTTCTTTCATTGCTTACCCAAGGACAGTTGACTTAAGTAGAACTTTTAGATCTACAAGAAATAATGAATATTTGATCCAGACTTCATACTGTTGAAATGATTGAAGCAAGTCTGTCATTAAAATACAGCTGAAATTTGCAGTGTGCAATATAGAGTAATTAATGCTGATCTGTTCACGTAAAGCTTTTCTTGGACAAGTGTCTCAGTGACTTCTTACAGAAGAGATGACCACAGGTTCAGCGTGTAATAATTGCAGCATATTGATATGATTGCTTTATAATTGTAAGTGGCAACATCCTTGTTCTGAATGTACCAATTGGGCTGGTACACATTTGTTACTTTAGACAATTTTTCGGGAATATGCTGAATTTCCTTCTCTTCTCCCTGTGACTCCCACCAAAATAGGAGGCAAAAAATAAAAGAGTAAAAACCGTATCAGGACTTTGTGAAAAGCTCATCCTGCAAACTGGAGTCATGCAAACATTTTAAAAGTGAAAGCCATTACTTCCTGACCTTTGCTGCTTATATCCAGAAGCAAGTCTCTGACATGTAAACCCAGTGGCATAAATAAGTTTGAATTACACGTAGTAATATGTGAAGAACAAGGAACTGTGAAAAGCCAAAGGTTTATTTATTTATTTGTAAAAATCTGTAATCACACATTAAAATCCAAGACAGACTAGAAAAGACTTAAGCTGCATAGGTTTTGCTTCTATAAATTCTCTGATTTATCTCAGCATGTAATGAATTCAGTCATCAGTACCATACCCAAGTAACATCGCTATTTGTTTTGCCTATTTTTAATTTCCAGTGCTTCCAGAGTCAAGGTAGATAAACAAAGAGTAAGAATTCAAAGGAAGAGGTTCTTTTTTTCTTACAGTTTTCATTTACAAATGTTAAGGGACTTTATAGTGTAGAAATAGAAATGTTATGCATTAACAGCCAGGGCTTATATCACTCAAATGCTTTAGTGTATATGTATAAAAAAAAAAAAGACTGCTATGCCCTCTGAGTCCTTCGATGTCAGTGTGGTTTTCCTTGGGTGCAGTAGGTTATGGTAATCCACTTGCATCTTGTATATCAGAGTATCAGGACCTTAGACCCTCTGAAATCTCAGGCTGGGTTGGGGAATAACACCATTAGCTAGTATAAATTTGCAGAGCTTCAGAGTTGCTGGGTCTATTCCCCTGTACCCAAGGTTTTGACCCACAATGAATGGCAGATGTGTTGTATTTGGAACAAATCTGATTTTGTTTTTCTACCTGTTCTTCCCATTAAAATAACAAACCCAACACCGCTTATAAAATTACCCAGATGATTTAAGTAATTTGTGAATCAAGCAGTGATATTGGAGGAGGAGACTTCTTCAGAATTCATATCCATCTTTAGAACTGACATCTCCATTCATGGATATTTCACAGCAGTTACAAATTTGTAATCTTTTCTTTTGCCAGGAATTTGTTCATGCATTACTCTTTCATATAAGGAAAACTAGCATTCCTTTTTGCATTTTGTAGAATATTACTGTTCTATCAAAGTATTTTTTTTCCTGGTATTGTTTGTGTCTTCTATTTCAAATCCTTAAAAAAAACCCCAAACATAAAAACCTTGGGCTATTCACAGCTACACATTGCTCACGCATTACCCTTTGTGCTAGCTAAAGCTGTTCTTGCCATAGGCTTTATTTTTGGGAAGGCTACACACAAAGAAATTGGGATTACTTTAACAGAAAAATAAACATTTTAATGTAGGAATAAGAAGAGATTTACTTTAGCCTTAAAATAAGTTTCCCATTTAGAAAAAAAAAAAGTGTTTAAAAATAATAAAGGTCTCACTTCTGGAAGTTCAAGGCAAGTTCCCTTAGAAGTAAGTATTTAGACTTCCAAGGCATGTTTTCATCACAGCTATGGAAAAAAAAAAAAAAAAAAAAGCAAAATGTACTGGATTGGGATTCCCCAGAACCTTGATTCTGTTCCGTGCCATGTCATTGGCCTGCTGAGCAGCATTAGGCAGCTCTTCACCTTTCTGTGTCTTGTTTTGCCCATCTGTAAGGGGGAGATAGTGGTACTGCCTGGAAATGCGGTTTAAGATCTGTGTTAAAATCAGTAAGTAAAAGATGAGCATTATTAATAAGTAGTACCATAATATTATTAGTAGTAATATTTGTCTAGGTCTTTTTTTTTCTTTTTATGTTGATTTCGAGAGGACCTGGTCAAGGACCTCTGTGTGGGAACCAAGAAGAAAGCTGGGTCACCCCTCGACCCAGTAGATGAGGTCTGAAAACGCTTAGCCGCAGGAAAAGCCTGGTCCTTTGCTTTGTTTCCAAGTCCCACAAAAGTGATTGGGGTTTTTGTCATCATCACACAGCTACGAGTAAGACTGTGGCACTCGGTGAAATGCTGGCACTCAGGAGACTGTTTTAAACCACTTTCAATTTTTGTCCATACCTTTTTGGTTTCTTACAGACATTTGTATCTCATAATTTGATAGAAATTTTCTCCCTCGTAGAATCTTACTTTTCACTCCGTTTAGTTTCCTTAGCAAAAATACAGTTTCAAGCTTGCGAGACGAGACCGTGACAAAGTGATTTTATAGCCAGTACTGAAAGTGACTAAACTTGACAACAATTGTATTTTATGACAACCTCTGCTTTCATGTCCACAGCCTACTTTCCTATTATCAGCTGTGATTTTTTTTTTTCCCCTTTTTCTCCCCTTCTTTTCCTCTCCCCTCCTCCCCCCATGACTTTTTTTCAAATGTGAGCAATTCTGTATCTCTGCACTGACTGGAAACAAATCCTTTTACCAGAAGTGCATTTTAATGGGCAGCATGCTTCACTTAAGTCACCAGAACCTTAACTGTATAATATTCAATTTTTTACCAACCCAGAACCAAAGCTTTTTCCTGAGAGCAATGTTTGTAAGAGTAGTGGAAGAATTAGTATTACAGAACTAAACCAGATTAGGAGGGAATGTGAATTAGATTTGGTAACAGATGGTGCCGTGGAAATTAAAGGTGCTTTGCGAATGGAAGCGACAGCAGCTTGCCTCTTTTCCTCTCCTGTCTCTCTCTTTCATGCGCTTGATAGACGGGTATAAATCACAACAATCCCGTCTTGACAGCCAATTTCGAGAATTTGATCTGGTTAAAGACATGGCTTTCCTGCTCCACTCACTGAAACCGGCTGCTATTTTATTTTTATACAGCACCTTGTCATATTTAGGAAAGTGGAATCACCTGCCTCCCTTTAATGAAATTTTCTTTAATTACAGTTTTAGCTCTTTAGTGTTAATTACTTTTCCATTCAGCCTGAGTTCTCAGGCTGTCTCATAGGAATGTATTTCTCTCCCCCACCCCACCTCCCTGCACTATTCACGCATATGCTTTCATTTTTCTAAAGATGCTTTTCGTTGTTGGAAGTTGTTGTCAGATCCATTATAATTAGATCCTAATTATCAAAATCATTATTATTGTGTAGGAAGAGGAAGCACTGTAAACAACTGTTAAAGTTATAGGATCTTGTTTTACAGAGGAGAAACCTTTCAGGATACACATGAATAATAAGCAAACAAAAAACCCTACTGAAAACTCTGTCTGGGAAGCATATAAAGATCTGGATAGCAAGCGCTATCCTTGCAAGGAAAATCCACCCAGGTTATCTCTCCATACCTATTCCTCCACTCTCACATTTTTCAGAAAAGATCAGAATAAAATTCCCCTGCTTCAGTTTGCTTATGTAAATATTCCTCTTTGCACCTCTCATTCAGGTGTCCAGGTATAAAAATCACTTCTCTGATGTGTGTCAGGATCAACTTATAGTTGCCTTAATACAATTACTTTTTTGCATTTAAGGCAGCAAGCATAAGTGAAGAGACTGCTGTGATGCCTGGAGACGTGGAGATGCTTCTGCCATACGTTAAAAGTCTTCAGAGTGAAAGAGAAAAATAATGGACTGTATCTAAAAAAAAAATAAATAAAAACCTCTCAAAGTAAGAAAAGATCCTTAGAGCTGGCAACTAACAGTTGGTAGAAATAAAGCTTCCTACTGGCAGTCAAATCAAATGTAGTAACAACTCAACGACTCCCTGCTGCTAGCTGACAGCATGGTGTAACACACTGGGACAAACATTCACTTAAACACCGATTGCAGGAAAACGTCATTTTCCAACTCACCAAGTAGCTTTTTGGTCGCTTGTGCACGCGCGCATGCATGTGTAGGGGGATTTAAAACCGGTGGCGTGTGGCTGGGAGGACAGGACGCACTTGGGAGTGAGGGGGTGGGAGAAGGATCACTTGCTTTGTAAGTTTTAGTCCTGAGTCTTTTAAGACGCTCGCTCTCTGGTACTATTTCTGGTGTGTTCTTTCTAATCGCTTCTCCAATTTAACAGAGCTTGGCTGGCAAATTATAATTCTTCTGTTATAAATCTGCAGAAAATCAGTGAGGGAGCAGGGTGGGGAGACAGGTACACGGTGTGCACACACCTACGCTCTGCCTTTCAGCGATGGAAGGAAATCGCTGCTAGAAATCATGAAAAATCTGATGGCGCGAACTTGGACACTCTCTTGAGACTGAAGGTTTTTTTTTGTCGTCTTTTTCCTTTTGGAAAGTGATGAATGACAGCTATGTCTCTCTGATCTGTAGTACTGGCTTTCTGACTGGTGCGAGTAACTGCTTTTGATGCTGTAATCATTTCAAAATAATCCCTCTTTAGAAAGCCTGTTATGTTCTTGAATAAATCTTTACTTATTTTTGTAGTTTTGTATTTTTCTCCCTTGAAGTAGCTGAATGTAGCATTTTGTTTTCTATTTCAGTTGACTTCTCTTAATAAAAAGAATCCTCACAATTAATAATTAGACGACTCCTTGACACTTCACCATGTCCTCTGGGAGCTAGAGACATCAGGTGGACTCCACCTGATACCACTGGACTATAACCCCAAGTAAAATGATGTTCCATCACAGAAAAACACCTAACTTCTTAACCAGAGATTTGCTGTCTTCCGACATGTGATATGAATTAAAAGTGTTAGGCTGCTGTTTGAAAATAGAGTAATAAAATCTTACTCTTCCTGATCAATATACTGACTTTCATATGATGACGTTTTGCTGTCATTCTAGTAGTCACATCACAGCCTTTTGGTTGGAACTGTTTGGGCATGGGAAGTCTCTTAGTGTGAGTTTGTGCAGCTCTCCAGGCACTGAAGAGCTGGCTCATTTGAGGCATGTTAAGTACTGTAGCAACAAAGAATGTGTAAGGTTACGCTAGAAACTAGTAAATGAGAGAAGGTAAGTCTAAAGTTTTCTAACGATACGGTTGTAACTTCAAACAACAGCCATGTTCTAACCATGTGAAAATGTTAGAAACACAGGAGAAAAAGAGAAAACTAAAAATTAAGTAGGAATACGAAGTATTTACTGAGGTGTAAGCGGTATCACGGTATCAGAACCATAATATGTACACAAAATACAAAATCATACATTTCTTTTATGTCTAACTTTCAGGTATTCCAGAATTATTTTCATTTAAAGTGCCATCTAATTCTTGTATTGCCTTCTCTTCAGTAGTTGCCTTTTTTTTTTTTTTTAAGTATTTGAAAACTGAATCATCAGAGCATACCAAAAAAGTATGTTTTTCTACTTGAAATACATGAAGTCTGTAGAAGCAGGCAAGTCTTTTCTGCCGGAAACTTTCTGTGGTGATGGCCTGCTGGTAGTAGTGCATAACACAGCTAATAGCATATTTGTTGCATACACATCTGCAAAAATAAAGGTCAGGTTTGTGATTTTTATATCAGCTTTATTTTTTGCATTTCAGTTGGAGGTTGGTTGGTTGGTTTGTTTTTGTAAGTGTATTGCAGTGACATATATTGCATGCACTGGACAACCGTGTTACTGAGGGCTGGCACCTCTTCAGATGTCTGGTGTTTTGGCTCAAAGGTGAAAGGTCTTTGGGTATTCTTCCCTGTTTACTTTTTGTTCCCCAAAGAATACCTGATGTAAAGAATAATCATTTTGCAGTCTGAAAAGATTTAAATTCTGTTGGCTGTAAGTGCTTTAGCTTTTAAATTCAGAAGAGTAATGTTACGGTCTGTCAAACCATAGGATCTGTATGCTGCAGAGCTTGTGCATGTCTAAGGATACATTTAATTAAACCAGCATTAGTGCATCTATACAGACTTATTAAAACACTTAGTTTGTCTCAATAATATTGATTAAATAGCAGTAGTTTGTTTAATCTAAGTGTATTTTTGCTATTACTACATTACTTCCAAGTAATCAGAGTAATAGTCATCATCAGTGAAATATCACGTTAGTTATGAAGTAATGCCATAAGAATTGATTTAGGCTTGGCAGGAAAGGAAGGCTTTCTGTCATGTAGTGCCAAAGCCCGATTTGGATTATTAGAATGAGAGTTTTAAACATAATTTCTATTCATATAAACAAGGTGTGTTTTATAGGCTTATAGGTTATTTCATACTCTGAGTATCCATTATATCAAGGAACACCTCAGACAGTTAATTATGCAAAACATCATGTAAGTAATTACACAGTATTATTATGCATTTAACAGTTTTATTGATTTGCCAGTTGCTCACTTACAGTATTTAGAGCTATAAACAAGAGATGCTCACCCTCAGTTGAAATAGGTCCAAGGAAATGAGCTAAAGATAAATGACGCTAGTATGCATTGTTGCATTAGATGTAATCCTTAAATGTAGAAGCTGTCAACAGTGATAATTTGCAACACATTGGGGTATCTCAGGATCATTTCTTTCTTGTTAACAAAGTTTATCAACCAGGAAGCACAGGGAATCAACCTGAAATAGAAAAGGAAGCAATAATGAATATTTATATACTGGGGGGGAGGGAGGGGAGGTTAAAATAATTCCCCCTCGTTTTGGAGGGTCTGCAGTAGTTGCAAGTCAGCCGCTTGAAAATTTTGCTTTTTAAAACCAGCACAGAAAACAAACTAAGTGCAGCCTCTCAGATTAGGTGCAAATGTGAAGAGCCTCAGATAACAGCTTGTCTTGTTAAACTAAAAATGACCATGCAGTAGTGTAGTCTTCCGCTGCCTTGTGTGTAGGAAGTGATTTAGCAGAGCTTGGTAGATTGCATACAGAGCAATAATAATTGTTTGGGAAGCTGGATCCTCTGTCAGCAATCATCAGCTAACTCGGGCCACTGCTGGTAACAACATGATGGCTTCAAGCGTTGTTTCTTCTGTTCTGGCTGCTAGTGGCTATGACAGCTGCTCTGGAAGAAGTCGTTGGCTTGCTATGCTTTCCTTTAACAAGGTGAAGTGGTGAAGGTTTCAAGAAAACATAAAAGAAATAAGAAATTACAAAAAACAATGAAACATTCAACATTTGTTCAAAAAACAAACCAACCAACCCACCCACCACAGCCGTTCTGTTTTGCACAGGGTACTCTTTACTACGTGATTGTACATGTGTGTTCGTTAATAAAGACCTAATGCATAATAACAGTTTTGTTTGTGCGTGCATGGAACAAGATTAGCAATACGTTGCAATTAATAATCTCGTCCACTAGGTTAACCAAGCAGGCCTTACGATATTTCTTATTAAAAGAAGAAATCCTTTCTTTTCCTTCTCCCAACTAAGCCAGTGCACCTTAATGCAATGATGATATGTTAGACCCAGCAGTTGTCAAAGCATCGTATTACTGTGATGCCATAATGACACCCTGTCTCTGTAAAGTAGTCATGTTTTCTCAAATCACACGTTGCACCGTTGATTTCTGACATGACACTTCATTCAGTCACTTTCCTTTTCTTCGGCATCTCCATTCTCTGACAATAGCAGCTGGTGCCCATTTTCCTACTAAGTGATTCACATTTTGCCACTTTACTGGAGTGCAATTAGCTGAAGCAGAAAAAAATGCTCAATGTAAAGCAGCTCGGCTGAAATTGTTACTCAGCTCTTTAACAGGACCCGGTGAAAGTCTTGAGGTGTTGTCGTGGGCGTCTGTGCAAGAAGCAACATTTTCATTTCTTTCCACACAAACGTTTTTTTCCCTCTTACATTCAGAGAAGCAGAGTATGAGAAATCACTGGAACATGCTGCACTGTTTTCTGTCTACTGATTTTGGTATAGACCTGTGAAATGACACCGAAAGTAAGCACGGTATTTGAGAGGAAATGTGGTCTTTATGGTCAAAGCAAGGAGCTGGCTTCCATTCCTGACTCTGCTACAGACTTACTGTGTCACCTAAACCAAGACTGTCTTTCATGCATTGGTTTTCATAGTTAAAGTATGAGGATAACAAGTAAAGACCTTTTTGGTCGACATCCATGTGAGTTAGAGGAACGTATCGGAGGAAAATCAGATGGATTGCACTGTTAGCGTAAAAAGTACCTAGGTGTGCATAATAACACCTGCCTTGCTGATGCTCCCACGTAGTAGCTGTCGTTAAAGATGTCAACTGCTAACAACCTATTCTGACATTTATGGAAATAGGGTAATTCTCTCTTCAAGAAAAGAAAAACTTAATGTACAGGTAAAAGTGGACTTTTGTGTTGGTCCATAATAAAGGTGCTCACTCTAATTATTGTGACTAATTATTACTGTCACTGAAACCACCAGCGCAGCTCTGAAGTAGCAAATGATGCTGTAAGCAGAGCTTTTCCTACTTGAAACGCAAGCATGAAATGTGTTCATGGATTATGAAGTATTGGCATGTTGTTTTGACCTCCTTTAGGTATTGGTAATAAGGGAGATAGGGAAAAGTGACTTTCTGAACCAGTTGCATGTATGGATGGAATATAGAGAGCTCCCGGTGGCTCGAATGGCAAGGCTTTCTTTTTTAAGGCTATATACTGTAATCAGATGCAGTTAATTTTTGCACTCCACTTGTATATTGATACTGATTTAGCCGGCGTCAGCACTGTCAATATCATTAGTAATGTGGCAGGTAGATGGAAATATGAATGTGATTGCATTAATAAATTCTTAATGTATTCAACCTTTCATAAGCACGTAGTATTACAATTTATTCACTATTGTTTAAGACCATTTTAAAGCAGGAGTTGCATATTGAAGTGCTCTGTCATTGTACCTTTCTGCAAGCAGTGACTGGCTTCAGGTCTTAGTTAAACAAAGAAGTTGTGAAGTAAATTTAGTAGAGATGTGAAGATTTGTGCTATATATTGCATATTACTCGAGGCTTGCAGCACCCTGTGTAGTTTCTCTTGTACATGGGCATGGAAATGCTTCTAGAGCTAATTAGTTACTTTCCCTAAAGTTACTGAAAGGAAAGTTTACCCGAGAGCTACCAGTTGTTAGAAAACTTACCTGAAAATAGCCCGCCACAAATGGAGCTGCCATTTATTTGACTTAAAATCTAGTAAAGAAAAAAAACAACCCCACCAAGGCTTTAAAATAAATACTGTACGTTTTTATATGACACATGTTATTTCTATTCATAAACCTTAACTAAATTTAGATTTTTATTAATCCAATGTGACCTAAAAATTTTGCATTAACAGCACAATGTGGAATTGGGCTTATTCTCTTTGAATGCAGATAAAGCCATCATCTTGAAAATAGCTCTTTCTGACAAAAAGGTGTTCTTTTGAAATAAAGTCTTATTCACTACATTCCTCTTAGAGTTAATGTGAATTTTAGTGCCTCTAATTTTAGATTGAAGTGAGGTCTAGAATAAAACCCACCGGCTGACAATTGAATTTATAGATAGTTGTGAATATTTCAGGCTTGAATAATAGAGCTGTAGAATTTCAGACACAGAGAGGAAGAGAGAATTAAGCTCCAACTGTAGTTTTAGACTATAATGGAATGGTGTCTAGGAATTCTTCAGTGTAACGAGCTAAGTAGTAATTAGGAGGGAACTGAGGGAGGGATTTTACAGAGATCTAGCTTAGGCATTATTCCAAATGTTCAGCATGATAATTTGATGGTGGTCCCACCTGCCATCCGTATAAGATGGCTCTTGAATTCCTTTCGTTCAGATGTGGTACAGTAACGAAGGAGTGCAAGCAGTAGGTGTCTGTTGCCCACCCACGGCTAGTACCAAGCCTTGCCTCTGGTTCACCTTCAGGGCATTGAGAAAGTTTTTGTTCTCAGAGTCAGGCGCTGCTGTTTTCGCTTTTCCTTGGAACGGTTAATGTTTTAACTGCATTTGTGCTTCGCCAGCATGCACCGGTCCAATCTGTACTGTTTAATCTGTAGCCAAAAGCAGCCCTATCTTGGTTAGTACCAGAAACTGCTACTTCAGAAGCATCAGCAGACTGGCTGTAGCCAAAGCAACACTGGTGATCAGATTTTAATGCTTGCAGAACTGAGATTATATTTTGGTTCTGACCGCTCGGAGTGGGAGATATCCACTTTTGTGCTGGCTAAGACAACATGCATTTGGACAACTAATTAATTGCAAATGGTTTTTCTGGGAAGGGAAGGGTGACATTCGAGCTCATTATTGCACAAATGAGAAAAAAAAAAATCAGCAGTGAGAGTCTTAGACAAGAACGTGCCATCAAGCTGGTTATGACAGACTGTGGGCAGTGACTCCTGTTGCTGTATTTTGAGACTTTATATGTGGAGTCAGCAGCAGGGAGATAAAAAGAAGACCAAGTACCTGTTTAGTCAATAAAAGGACCTTAGTGTTACTGTATAGAAAAATAATGTAAAAAATAAGTTGGTAGAATGTGAAAGTTAATTGATATTTTTAATTGTAGCTGCATAAAATTCAGTGTCAAAGAAAGAGGAGAGAGAGACAGAGAGACACCATGTTTTAGTACCCTAATAACTTCTAACTCTGGTCTAAGATCATAATGTATGTGAGAGCGGTCCAGTAATTATAAGGTAATAAGTGGAGTGGTGGTGTAAGTGCTCTAAATTAAAAGGAATTCGCAGAGCTGCTGTAAGTCAGTGCCGACCCGCTTTCTTTCAAACGTTGACTTGAGAAAAGTGCTTAGCCCAGAGTGCAAGTAGAGAGACAAGAGAGAGCTATCTATTAATTACAGCACTCATTAACAGTGACGGCTACAAGGCAGCAGATGCAGAAGAAAAGGCACACGCTACTGCAGGCTGGCAAGGGGATTTCCCCCCCTCCAGTTCTTGAGGAAAGGACAACACAAGCAGGTGGTCCAATGTAATAAGATATTTTCACGGCTTTAACCTTCCCATTTCCTTGGTTTATTTGCTGACACCAGATAGCTTGCTCCTTCCACCTCCCCAAATAAGCACTGATTTTAAGTTTGGAGGGTAACATTTCTGCACATCAATCTGGCTGTTTTCCAAGTGCACGTGTCATTTGTTTTCAGTAGAATTTTACAGTAAAAATCACAACAATTGAGAGGTCCTAAATGAGATCCATGGGCACTGATTGTACGGTAAATCTCATCCTAAGCAGATATCTTTAATTGAAGGGTCAGGCTTTGATCTTGGTTATGCTCATTGGAAAGGAAGCCAACTCTCTGGATTTATGTCTGTTTTCCATTGGTGAATTTCATTTCAGATCTTGGAGTAGAAATTGATTTTATTTTGCATTTTTTTTTTAAATGCAAAAAGGTGAAAAAGTGAAGACGATCTCAAAAATGACTTTAGAAAGTTAAGCCAGTCAAATTGTCTGGACTCATGCGTTTGCTTTGAAAATGTGAATCTATAGCTCCAGGTGGGTGGCCTTATGGGGTAGTTGCTTTTCTGCTGATAATGTTTCTAGAGAAATGCTCATAACTGTCATCTGTACTTTGGCAGCTTCTGAGATTACTGTCAGGAAAATGCTGGGTAGGCCATTTGCTACTGTAGTCTCATAATCACAGCTGTAGAAAATGAAGATAGTATCTGATTTTGGAGCTTTCTAATTATTATTTTTGGCCCTTGTTCCTCCTAAAATATGTTTAAAAATAATAAAAGTCTTGGAAATGGAATAGACAAAGAAGATTTTTTTTTTCCCTGTAGAAAGCACTAATTTGTCAGATTAAATGTTATATGGTTTTATTTCAGATGCTTAATTCTGAAAACGTGAGAACTGAGAAGTTAGACAGAACCTTATCTTCTGAAAGAGAAAACTTCTGTCTAAAATTTCCTGTAATACGTATTTTTTAATCCAAGGATGGAACACGTAAAATGTCAGATCCTATAGAGCTGCAGATATATGGGGTAGTGGCATAGTTATTACTGGTTAGTCTGAGGATAATGGCTAGAAAGTAATTGCAGCCAGAGCTGATGAATCATTTCACTTAGATTTTGTGAAAATGGAGTCCAGCCTTAATTATTTGTTAGAGTTCCCAGTTGATGTGCTGCTCCGTTACTAAATAGCTGTATCTATAATAAAGCAATATTAATAAAGAAAAAAAAAGACTGTGGGAGACTTGCTCTTCAGTTCTGGGATCAGATCAATAGATGATGGATACGTGTTTTAGTCAAGTGTCTTGACAAACATTAATTACAGAGCAGAACATTTATGTGATCAAACTTGGAAATATTTGTTCCTGATAATGATGGAATTTACAGAAAGAAAGTACCAATGGAAAAAGGAAGACATTTAATAATAGCTAAGTCATCTAATAGGATTTTTTTAATTTTTGACTTGCTAGATGACAAGTTCAGAATTTAGAGTTGATGTGAAGTTGACACGTAGCCTAGAGGGCAGGTGGAGGGGACAACAGACGGATTTGGTCTCTTTAAAGTTTTTGTTTACTGCCTGTCTGGAGCTTTGACAAAGCTCTGTCATGCCCTTATGCTGATTACCTTCATGTAGAACAAGAGATATTGACTAATGAATGAATGATGTGCAGTCCCTAACCCTTCCAGAGCAGCCTTAAAGAGCACTGTCTTTAATACACAGATTCTTCTTTCTCTCTCTCCCCACTCCAGGCTTCTCTGCAGAATGTCAAGCAAAGATCGACACATTGATTCTAGCTGTTCGTCGTACATCAAGACGGAACCGTCGAGCCCTGCCTCTCTGACGGACAGCATCAACCACCACAGCCCCGGTGGCTCCTCCGACGCCAGCGGGAGCTACAGTTCCACCATGAATGGACATCAGAACGGGCTGGACTCACCTCCCCTCTACCCTTCGGCCACAGGGCTTGGGGGCAACGGGCCAGTCAGGAAACGGTATGACGACTGCTCCAGTACCATTGCTGAAGATTCACAGACCAAGTGTGAATATATGCTGAACTCGATGCCCAAAAGACTGTGTTTGGTGTGTGGTGACATTGCATCAGGGTACCACTATGGAGTGGCTTCCTGCGAGGCCTGCAAGGCTTTCTTCAAGAGGACAATTCAAGGTTCGTTATTCTTTAAACTTCTTTTCTTTCTTTTGCTCAGAGTGAAATAGTACAGTCCTTGACTAAATTCTGTTAGGACTTCAGACTGTAATAGTGTTTGGTCCTACAGATGTTACTCGTGAAAAAGCGCCTTTGGGATTCTTTGGGAGTTCTATCTGTGATGTTAAGCTCACATCCGCGTTTATTTTGATTATGAAAACCAGAAAAACACTGGAGCCATCCGGTGCACGTTCAGATTTGTTTTCTGTATGAGTTTTCTCATGGATTCCCATAAATGATTGTTGCAAAGAAAACTGATTATTTGCTGAAGGTTGTCATGGATGCCTCTTGAACACACCTTATGGTTGGCACACAGGGATCGTGCTTGGGTTTTGCTCCTAGGTACACCACTACCATACTTAAATTGTTACAGAAATCCAGTTTATTTTTGTTAAAGCACTAGTGCATTTAAAATTGGAACAAATGGCAATGGTGGAGTGCTTTGTGCGTATCAGTGTATTAATAACTGGCCTTTCACTCATATGATATACAATGGCCTTAAACAGGTTCAATAAATATCTGTAAGATCACGTTCTAAGGAGGGTAAGTTGCCAGCTTTTGGACTCTGCCCAGTACTTTGTACTAATCTGCTCTTGATACGTGTTACAAATATGCCACATATTTTGGCATAAATTGGTACGAATGGGATAATTTGCATGACCACTTCTTCTAGCTTCAGAACCAATGGAGACAAAATAACCTTCTACTTTGATTTAGATATCATCCTTTCAAGTAAAATTGAAGGTGCTTTATTTAAAGAACATGAGGCCAAGCTTGGCCTGTACAGGAATATAGTGTCACATTAAATTAAATTCAAACTTCAGAGACTAAAATTAGGTTGCTAACTCCAAATGTAAGCTCCTCAATAAAACCTGCTTGATTTTCATAGATGTTGAGCACCTGGAATTCTCAGGAAACACAATGCAATCTGGTGGTATACTTTCTTTTTAAAAATGAGTTATGATAAGGAGCATAAAGTTAGTAGTTTCAGGTTGTAATTTCATATAAGCCAAAATTTGAAAAATTTGGTCAAGATTTCTTAAATATAGTACTTCTATATTTAATGTAAAATTAATAAGGAAGAACAATGAATGTTACTTTAATTTATCCATTGCTGGAGCAATGGCTATTTTATTCTCCTCTCATCCGTTTTACTACTGGGAGATTTGGGCCTTCTACCAGCATGAAGTACCCATTTTATGATGGCCTTATAGCCACTAAAAAGAAACATTAGACTTCAGTTGTTCTAATGGAGGGGAATGTTACAATGTTTGCAACCAGTAAACAAACATACCTGTGAAGATTTTTAGTGGCCTGGGTTCATGTGTAAAGTAAGTGCATGTGCAGAAGCAGTATGCTCATTTCAAGTCTTTGTTCTGGAAAAAGTAAAAAAAGAGGTAGGTGATTTCACTTGATCTTCAAGAACATTTTCAGAAAAGCTCAACAAATGTTTCTACTGAAGCAATTTGTATTTTGTGGTTGCTAAACTTCAAGCACCAACTTCAACTAGCAACTGTTTTTATAACTGGTATTTAATTGCTACGTAACAGCTGCCCTACAGAACTGAATTGATGCATGATTATTTTAGTTGTGTTTTGAGCATGAAAAAATGCCACAGAAACGTTAACTGATTAAAGTGTTGACTTCTGGCAGTAATAGGTAGCCTGCAATTTTACACCGCACCACAGACAGCAAGTTTCTGGGCTTGGAAGCACAAGATAGGGACGTCATTCTCCAGATTAGCAACCTGGACTTGGCCACGCAGCTCAAGTTAGAACTGGCAGCTGTGCAAAAAGTCTCAGTACGGTTAGAGCACTAGCTGCATCAGCAGGTGACAGTGCTGTGAAGACAAAAAAAATACGCAGTAAGGCAAAACCAAGCATCGAATGGAAAAGCAGTAATGAAGAAACTAAGAATAGGAAGTATGTTACCATCGTAATGTCATGGCAGCATCTTCCGTAATGGTGCTGACTAAACCGCCACAACTACTAAGAGTTTTCAGATACCATCCAAAATAATGGAAGCTACTTACTTTGGTGAATCAAACCATGGATTGTGGTAGATGACAAGAATTATATGAGAAAAAGGTGGTACTCATGTTTTGAATGGGCAAATTCTACTTTTAAGCTTGCATGAGGAATAATTCCCCTGAGTTTTTTTTGCTCTAAATGATAGAATTTAGTCCCAGTGTTCCTAGAGGTCATTCTTCCCTGTACCATGTCGCTCACTGGTGCATATGGCATTCTTTCTCTGCTTGTTTTTAAAATAAGTTGATTACTGCATAACTGCAAATAAGAAAACAGGAAAACAGAAAATCCCCAAGTAATCTATAAACACAGAATAGTAAACCAGACTACCTGAAGAGTCAAATATTGTAACTGTGCACATGTAAGGATAACATGTCTTGGCTCAAATAATTGCTTTTTTAAAATGCTAATAATTTAGTTGTGATGGGTACTTAATTATAGATTCAGTGAAAAAGAATGTTTGACTTCCCAAACCTTTCTTGTTTTATCATTCATGAGTTACTAAATTAGCTCAGACTTGTAGAACCGAAGTGCCACTCTGGTTGAAGTCATGGGCAAAATTGCCCTGACTTCAGTGAGAGCAAGGCTGAGCTGATAAAGTTACATTATGAAGCACATCTTGTGTTCCCGTCAGGCCTGATGTCCTTTCCACTAAGTCAATGGGAGTCTTTCCATTCTTTCCATTTCAAAGGAGTCTTTTGAAATCTCAGTAGGTGAAAGCCACAGGCAGCTGTTCAGAGAGCCAGCACGGTATCTGTACACCACCAGCATCTTACGTAAGACAGAAGTGAAGTGCATCACAGGATACCTAGTAGCTCCTTACGCGAGGCGAATTTCACTCTAATGTAGAGTATACATCTGTTTTTATGGGTAATGGAGATTATCGTTCCCTTTCAGATGACAGCACTTTATTCTCAAAAATGTCTATTCCTGGCTGACAGGTTTCTCCTCTTCTTCCTGCCTCTTGCAATCCCTGCTAATTTTCTTAAAAGTAAAGAAATGAAGTGAACCCTTCCTTGTAAGAAGGAGTAATTTTGTCTTTTTTGAATATATATTTTTAACATAGCACAGAAATACACTTAGGGCTGTGGTAAAGAATGCATAGATTATGATAAAAATCAATAATATTAGAAAAAATTAGAAACAAGAAATTACCTGGCTAAAAAACCAAAACAAAACCCACCAAAAAAAATAGCTCGATATGTAAAATTGGTGTCGTCTTAGGTCATAGCAGAATCTAATGATGTTCTGCCCCCATTTGTGACATATAAGGGATGGGAGAACTGGATGTTCTCTCTGCTCAGCCTAGTAGTCACTCAGCTGCAGCTCTCAGTTTGCTTCTGGGATAATTTACATGGTGGCTGATTGCAAATGTCTCACAGAAACACACACACAGCCAAATCTCCCCCAAATTGGCTTAACATCAGGGATAGTAGAAAATAGCAATGTCTAAAAATAGTTATAGGTCCATTGATTTTTAGGGTCTCTCCACAGTTTTTGCTGTGCACTGTATTATCTTGAAAACTCCAAGCTTTCATTAAAAGAAAGAGAGGAAAAAAAAGAATTTTCATTTGTCAGCTGGGTGCAAACTCTTGTGTTCAGCACAGAGGTCTTGTACTTACTAGATATTTTGTAGTGAATATTTAGTGTAAATACATTTCTCATTGTTTTTATTTGCTCAGTTATCATAAAGACTAGTAAGTACACATTTTGCATTAATAATATGTAATTACTCAGTGCCTGTAACTTAAACATTTCTGCAAGTGAATTGAAATGGTATTCTTGCTTTCAGTAGAAGGATGATGGGACTTACGGATTCAAAGACAGTTTACTGTTTTGCTTTATTTTAGCCTTCATCTCTCTCAAATAGCTTGCATCTAGACCATTTTCTTCCTCCCTCCTTCCAAACCTTCAGGACCGTCGTCTTTGGACTCTTTGAACTAGCATGAAGAGGCAGTGTGAAAAGCCTAGGTATTGATACGTTGCCTTCCTGGTAAGGCTTGTTGCAAAAGTGTCAGAGCTTATTTATTATTTCCTAGGACAGTGTTTGAATTTTGTTCACAAAAGCGAAAATATTCTGCGTTCAGTAGTCCTTGTAGTTCTTGGGCTTTGCTTTTTTTGTTTATATGTTTATTTTTTTAAGTAAAAATTGTTGGATGAACAGTATTGAGACAGCAATCTTCTCTTTATATGCAGGGTGAGTAACGCAATAGGTAGTAAGAAGCCCTGCAATCATCCCCTCACTGTCTCATTTAAGAGCTTTATCTCTGAGAGTTGTTGCCTGTCTCCTAACACAAACAAGAAATACTCCGTTCTGGGAATACTGTTGTCTTTTTGGTCATTCCGTGAACTAGACTAAGTCTGCCATCTCATCGTATGCTGATCACCTAAGAACTTTCAGCTCTGCAGTTCTGCAGTGATATAGTTCCTATGATCTTCAACCCTCTTTAGAGTGTTTACCCATTACTGAGCCAATTTGATCTGTAAATGTACAAACACTTTACAATAAAAAAATATATATATTTTTAATCAGGAAAGTTAGAACTAGCTGTGTAAATTCAGATAAGGTGACATTTAGAATAAGTAACATAAAGTTTGATTCGAAGTTGCAAATGACTGAAGTGGCTTCCAAATGTTAATTTGCATCTCTCAAAGCTGACTCCTATAATAGTGCACATCATTTTTGTGGAGGAAATGAAAGCAAATTAAGTAAGATTTTATGGCTTTCCAGCATCTTTACTGGTAGCTAAAATTATAGTTTTTTATAGAAAGATAGGGTGGAGGCTTGCATCTTAGTGCAATAGTCTGTGGACCTTGGCTCTGGTGCAAAGATGGCAGCCCTCCAGTGAACCTAACACTAAATGTCACCTGAATCCATCATTACCTGATTAAATCATTCACCTTCCTTATGTAAGTGAAAGTCTGTGCATCAGCATTTCTTTCAAAGAATATTTTAAGCAAGCAATGATAGATATCTTCCCTTTTCCCCTGATTTCTCTGTGCCTGTGGGCCTACTAAACTAGTGAGCAAGTATTTTTAATTCCTTCCAATGCGTCTTTTAATCCTGTCATAATGTCATTGTGTAACTATAGCAGCCAAACAAGATGAGACAATAAAATATAAACACGCTGAAATCTGAGAACCAGAGAGAAATTTAGAAGTATACAGGTGCATCTGTCCTTTTTACTGTCGCTGCTTTCCTTACAGCCTTGTGAATTATATGCTGCATTTAGATTATTAGGGAATAAGAGTGAGTATCTTGATTTATGCAAGGCTATCTCAAACCCATCAGAAATACTCAGAAAGAGATGTGGTTTACAAGTAGTACTGGTACAGCGGTATGTATCAATGCCATTATAATTAGGTCTGGATCTCTATTTGTTAGAAACATCTCTGAAAGTTTCCAGCCCACTTAGGAAGCTCTGTCTAGTTTGAAACTAGAGACATGTGAAGTCTCAGCTAGCAAGTGATTTATTTTAATGTTTCTGTAACTTTTTAATAACTTTTTTTTGTTGCTGTGAAAGTCATTTGGTTTGTAACTTTACAAACTGAGATGTTCTGTGTGCTCATAAACAATGACAATCTTCCATGCTACCTTGGTAGGATATATCAAAATCAACCTAGATAAAAAACCAGTAGGGACAAAATATAGATGGTTTAGTCTTTCTGACTTGGACAACTCTTCAGTGACTCCCAGGCAGCAGGGGATCAGTTCTATTTGTGTCTTCAAAGCGTTGATTCTCTCTTAAGATGACCTAAATGCCCTTCATTTCTGTTGAAGATAAAGAAGTTGACTCCAGTGGGAATCTGAGGTAGTTGGGCCCTTACAGGTGTCATTCAACATCCCCTAATATCAGCCTCCTATTGAAAATTATGGTGGTTTTTATGATGCTGGAAACCTATCTACCTAAAGTTAGAGGTTGATGCCAAAATGTCATGCCGTCAGACCAAGCAGCATCACCTTTACATTTTCATTTTAAATCTCCATTCATGTTGCTTTCTAGGAATAAAAGAAAAAGAAATAAAAATACATTTTAAAAGTTCTAAGTATATTCTAGTTCAGTAACGTAGTACACTGGCTTCTTTTAAGCAACTCGGCGTAGTGATTTTGTTTCAAATGTACTTTTAAGCTGGCTGTGTCCCTCTGTCAAATACCATCTTATACTGTAGAGTTATTTAAAAAATAGCTACTTTTCCTGAGTTTCTTATTGTAACAGGCAACACAGGCAGCAGAGACGTAAGCATAACCCTTCATACATGGTCCTATCATCTTAAGAAACATTTGAGACATTTAGGAACCAGATTTGTAAATATTCTGTGTGCCCAGTATTGTTTCTGAAGTTACCTGGGTGAGAAATTGTGAATACAGTCAACTTCAGGCTTAATCAGCTCCAGATGGCATGTAGCAGAATTCATAGGTCTATAATTCATAGAGCTATCTACAGTATCAGGTGAATCCATCTAAGGATTTGGCAGCCAAAACTGGGTTCAGTTAGGTTCAAATCCAACCTCATTCCAACCTGACCCCATTTCTGAAACCTTATTGATAAGAGTACTTTTACTTGTGAAAATATTTACTCATACTTAAATTCAGTTGAGTTCTGACTGCAAAGTAGGGAACAGCGTCTGCAAGAACTGAAACTTTAACCTGAGCGAAAATATTTTTGCTTTCCTCAGTTCAGCTTTACTAAGACCTGTAAACATCAAATACATTTTTAAGTCCATCTGGGACTTTTTCTCTATCCTTCTTTTCCTAAGTTAGCCTGTTACTCTTTATTTCCAACAGCACCTACTTCTCCTTAGTTTCTCAGGAGCTATTCCTTGCTGTTCTGGTTGGATTACATATCAAGGTGTGACCTAACATACCGTAATTCACTCTCTGTGTTGGCTTAGATTCTCCTGTCTCTCTTTCTAAGACTTCTCTTTTATTAGTTCCCAGAAGACCGATGGCTGTAATCCTGGCTACCTTTCATTTTCCAGAGTTTTCATGCATGCCGGTCTATTGAGAAGCAGGTGTATTCCTTTGGGTCTGTCACCCAGGAAAACAGAGCACGAAGGTGGTACCTGGGGTAAACCTTACTGCAGAAAGACTTAAATCCAGTGGTGCAGTAGCCTCTATTGAGAATTATGAGAACACTTGCTTCTTAAATACAAGTTTTTGAAAAAAGATGTTAGGTTGTAGAAGCTCAAAGAGAAAGTTTGGGAGAAAAATGGGGCGTTATTGAATATAAATAAAGAGATACTGCAATACAGTTTCATGAGCTGATTATAGCATAAAGTTACTACATTGAAGGAATAGTTAATTCCCCTCTATTGGTCTGCCTTTTTTTTTTTTTTTTTTCTTTTTTCCCCCTGGACCTACATTCCCACACAGTAAAAGTTTCAATACTGGTATTTTCAGCATTCCTTCTGCTTTTGTAAGTGTCTCATGGCTACTCTTTCCAAACACATTTTCACCCTGTATCTAAGTCTTCTTCATGGCTTTTACTTGTCCAAAGATTTTTTGAGCATATTCCATAGCTCATAGCAATCCTTCTACATCTTTGCTGTTATAATATCAAATGTTGCAGTGTGAAAAGGGAAATAAAGCTTCTGCTAAGAATTGCTGTCTGCAGCTTCTATTCTTGTCAGTATTTCTGGAAGAGAGACCCCTGTTTCAGCCTGTCCCACAGACTGCAGCCAGTTTCTCGAGCCAGCTTCACACTCTTGATATCTGTGAGGTTCTAAAGTTGTAACTGTTGATGACAATAACTTTGTTTGGGATAAGATGCCAAGGCATAAGGCCCAGTGCTTTCAGTGGCCTCTTCTTTGTCATGGCCAAAATGGTCTCGAGAATCTTGGCTAAGTCCAGTTGATTGCCTGGCTTGTAAAGCCATTGAGTAAGTCCCTATACCATTAAAATTGTACTATGACTCCACATCTCATTCAGGTAACCTCCAAACCTCATCTGTGAGATGAAAAAAATGGTGTCTTGACCCACTTATCCTTGAGCTGTGTGTAAAGATCTGACAGTCTGAAGCATCTAAAACCAGAGAGCCAGTTATACAGCGTTAAGTTTTAGCAGTTCACCTGCTATCTCAAGATCAAATGACATCATATTTTCAGTGAGTCAGTTGCTTTTGATAGGCACAGTGTGTTAGAAGTATTTTCTCATCTTTTGGCTGAGATAATAAAAGTTAACAAATTAGTAGAAAAAAGGAGCTGTTTTTAAATAAACATTCCTCAGTACATGAGGAGAGAAAGGGACACAGGCTGGCATAAATCCCGTTGTATTATTATAGCACAGGGCAAGATTTGACATATATTTTTATTTTCAAACGTCATACTAATTTACATTACTCAGCCCTTTAACTGCCAAACTGTAAAAGTCCATTACGCTACTGAAAGGAATATACAAATTATCCCCTGGCACTTCAGGCAAGAGTTTTACATATACGCTGTTATTCTATCCGCCAGCTAGCTGCATGATTCTATTAAGGAGTAAGTGAGAAAATTATATTGCCTGCAAACTAATTGTACAAAAGACTCTGAAATAAGTAATCAGAGCCCAGTCCTTTCTGAAAACCAGCCAGGAGATATTATGAATTGCTCGATCGTTCTTGTCAGCCCACTTTAAAGACTCAGAGCTGCCATGTTGATTTTGTTCACTGTGTAACGCAGCTACTTCTCCAACTGTTGACAGGACTGGGCAAACTCAACTTATACTCTTACTCGCTGCTCAGTTGCAGCCTCTAGCATCATGCGGTAGACAAGTAAATGGTAGAGCTTCCTTCTGAATCTTCCTCATTGAAAAAAAATGCAGATCTGAGCATCTTGAATGGATGTAGTATAACTATGAAATTGTACACATTCCCAAACACTTCTTAAAATAACTTGTTTCTTTATTTTTAGGCTATAGAATTAAATAAGAAATTATGAGAGATCTAATGACCTGCAATGTACAGTATATTTGGGTTTTCACCAAAAATATATCCACTAATACTTTGAGTGCTAGGTAAAACGCATTTTGAGTATGATATATATCTAGGTACATATCCGTTGCAAAATTCCACGGGTGTTTTTTTTTTTTAAGGAAAGCTCAGTGACAGAAATGAAGTCTATCCGTGGAGATATTTGATAAAATACTGCATTTATATGTGAAGGGGTGACAAAATGTTAGTTTCCTTGAACTCTGACTGTGGTCTAGCCCTATTCTAAAATGCTGAAATACTTTAGGGGAACCAGCTGTGGCCATTGGTAAGATGTGGATCTCTGCTGCAGCAATAAATCTAGTTACTGTAACTCTACTGAATTCATTGGAGAAACTCTTTCCAACATCTTCCAAGTTTATTTTCTAACATCAAAAATTAAGATTGAACATCTGCTGTAAAATATAATTCATTAAAGCAAAACAGCCTAAATTGATAGAAGATTCTCCCTCTTAGCTAACGTGCTGGAATCTAAGTGACTAGAATAATAGCTCGTTTTAGAGTTCTTTAGGTGGCAAGAATTTGCAGGAAAAATAAGTTACGTTGTCTGTGCATAATGTGCTGCACGCTACAGACCCTTGCCGTGTTTCACAGGATTTTGCACAAAACTGAAATGTCAGGGTATGGATTAGAAGTGTCTACTTAGGGAAATAAGCAATCTTGCTTATATTTTTCTGGTTTTGAATACTACTTTTTGATGTTGACATCTATACCCTTGTCATCTGTGCCTTTGCTCAAGGGCTCTGGCTATAGTGGGAGTGCTCCACTTGTCTTGGTACAGAGCTTTGCTGCTTGAAGTTCTGTGTTGTAATCTCGATCTTGGTTTTGATCAAGAACGTTTCTGACCTTGTGCAAAGATATCTTTGATCTTGTGCAAAGCATTTCTGATTCCCTGTTTCTTTTTTTAAATAGGGATGGTAATACATTTATTACTATAATATGATGAAGTTAATTAGATACAATTTGTGAAAGGGCTTGAAGATCTCCCTGTGCCTCACTAAGAATCCCTTGGTAGAGTGTGAGAGGATAGCCCTTACCGTTCTTTCCTACATACCCTTCCAGAAGTGTTATTTCCTAACTTCGCTAATGCGTATTGGAAAGTTTTGCAGGAACTGTTGTGCTGAATTTTCCTACCTACCATATCCTTCAGTTTCTTAAATAGCTTTCTTCTCTGGAGCTAAGGAAGGGGAAGAGGACTAAACTGAGGTTTGAGTTTTGTCAACAAGAACCATTAGCATTCAGGCATACCAAGACTTAGCCAGCATTGCTAAGTCAGTCATGCAGCAATGACCAGGAGGAAGAAAAAGCCCACAAAGGCCTAAAAAGGTTGTGCAAAGTATGCTGGTTGTATTGGCAGAATATACATTGCACCATGCAGACCTCTTTTATCATAAATACTTAACCAATTTTCAATAGATGTAAGTGGTTTAAATATTACTTCCTGTTGAATTAGCAGTTGCTGAGCATTTGAGTCTTTGTGCAATCCTGCAATCCACTAATGTGATATTTAATGAGGAGACATCAGTCTGGAGAAAGGTAGTCAATATAAATCAGTGTTTACAAAGTGTGATTAACTCTGAAATATTTCATCAATGCTGTGGTCCCAGGCAGACTCTATGCTAATTATTAGAACCCGCGCATGTTTCAGGGGACTTTGACGGACCCTGAGTGCAGCAAACATGGAGCAGCAAAATTGCAATTATGCTCGGACTGTCTCTGATGACAATTTATGCATTTGGTGTGATGACCTCTTGCTTCCCAAGAGGGCAATAAACAGAATGCATTTTCATTAAGATACTAATGCACTTAATCACAGGGGGAAAGGGTTAGAAAATAAAGAAATACCTTTAAAGCAAGATGTGACAGGCTGATGGGGAAGATACTTTATTTAAAAGTCAGTTTCCTGGTGAAACTTCTGACTGCTGCAAAGTCCATCATACTGAATGTAGTCATGGGCAATAGGATGCATGGCTGGGCAGATGAATAAGCTGAGCTAAGCTGTTTCATAAAAAAGTGCGGTGGTACTAGGGCAAAAGAAAACAGATGTTCTCCCATTTGGACTTGGATACCCAAAGATGTGATTTTAAAAAATGTAAAGAAAATTACTCATATGTATTTTACTCATTAATTTTCGGGATTTTTTTTTTTATTTTTGAGGATTAATAATATGTACTAAGCAGTAACAAAAAAAATGGAGACACTGCTTTGCCCAGGAGGGCTCACATTTAAGGATGTAGCTTGTTCTAGGCCGTAAGGAGAGCTGGGAGAGGCAGAGGCAAGCATCTCCCCCAGTTTTCGTTATTCTGACAACTTGGTAGGTATGATCCTATTTCTGATGCCTCTCAGTACAAGAACTCTGTCTAAGGTATAGAGAGAAGGGGAGATGTCCTGGCTGAGAGATCTGACCCGGCAGCTGGAGAACGTGCTAGATGTGGTGGTAGCAATGCCGGTGAGCCCTGCCTGGTACGCTGTGCCTGCTGTTGTGGAAGGAGAAGGGTGAAGCTCTGTAGTACCTGTTACAGTTGATTGTGCAATAAAGCACAACAGTCGTCTTTTCGTATTCTAGACAAAGACAGACTGATGAAATTGGTGAAAAAAAGGAAATGAAGAGTGCTCAGGCTAGGAGCCTAAGCATGTGGCTTGGTACAGACAATCAATGACAAAATTTCCTCCTCCTACCAGCAGGAATAACCTACGTGAAGGATTTGGCTAGGGACCATGTATGGAGCCAGACACAGACTCATGTTGATTGTGGTTTTGCATTTTTTTTTTTTTTCATATAGCTGTCTAGATTTAAAAAAAAGTCAAAAAGCTCATCCTTTAAATCAGCTTTTCATTTTTACTTGAAAGGTGTTTCCTTTCTATAGCACTGTTTACTCTTGATCTATTCCAAAATTAAACACAACAGCCATTGTAAGAGTACTTCATATATCTGTTGTGTTGGTTAGTCAGTGATTCTGAATACCTCTCTTTTCCTGTACTTTCTATTACAGGTAACATAGAATACAGCTGCCCAGCAACGAATGAATGTGAAATCACAAAGCGCAGACGCAAGTCCTGCCAAGCCTGCCGCTTCATGAAGTGTCTAAAAGTTGGCATGCTGAAAGAAGGTAAGACTGATCAAGTCAGTATGTATCTCTCTGCAAATGCCTGCAACAATTGTAGGGCAATCAGGAAAGAAGAGAGATCGGTGAGTGTTCTAATCAGTTATTGTAAAGGCAATTTTTGTATATGCTTGCTCTTCCTGACAGTCTGTTTCTAAGCTACGGAATCATGGTGTATCTACACAGAGTTCATCCTCTCTGGAATATTTCTAACTATGTGTAGTACAACAAAATGTACCCCCGCATTCAGTCTCCTTCAATAGGTAACTAATAGAATAACCATCAGAATATATCCTCTCATTTTCCTTAATGCATTAACATACTGAATTCTCAAAGATTTCTTTCCTCCATTCCTTATCCACTGTTAGTCTGACCCAGTTCTGGCAGACACACACACTGTGCCTTCTTTTCCCTATTTTTACTCAATCTTCATTTCATCAGGACAAATGAAAGGGTTACTTCTCAATTAAACAAGTATAAATATTGAGTAGGTCTACTGAAGTTACTGTAACTACATGGGAGCAAATAATGGCATCCAGAAGAGGAGAATCCACCCCTTTTTTTTTTTTTTTTTTTTTTTTTTTTAAAAGCATGTGAGAACCCCTGCCCCTCACTGTAAGTTTGTGTTGAGTGTTTTAATTCATCGGTTACATTTTGAAGATACTGAATAACAGGTAAATATAAGAAAATGTTTTCAAGAAACAATACTACCTCACCTGGAACCTGATTCATCTATGTTACAGAAAGAGGCAATTCCTTAAATCTCGATCACCTGCTGTGCACTTCTATTGCTGTTACTGTATATGCAAAAATACACTTTTATGTGGATGTGTTGTATACATTATTGTAGTGCACTGTTAGCACCAAGAAAGAATAACAGAAGATGTCATGGACTTCTGAGCTAGACAACCTTTTGAAATAAAATCAATGTAATGTTTTCTAAATAGTGTCTCCAGTGGAGAGTACTTTGTGTTAAACAACCACTTTAAAATAGTCCCATGCAATTTTGCTTTCTCAGTGCTTAAAAAGTCAGCTTTAATAGATGGCTGATTTTTGCAAATCATTTGATGGTAATTTAAAACAGATTTAAGTATACAGCTACCAGGGTAAAATCCAAGAACAACATAGACCAGTGGAGAGATGATGGACAAATTAGACCTATCACGTACCTACAGACATATTCTTATTGGATTATACTTACTAAGAATAAACCTTGTTCTGTGCAACTGCTTTGGCAGATGCTATGATCCTGTGAGCCAAATCCTGCTGTCCTTAGTCTTACTTGAGCAAAACTCCTGTCAGATTCAATGGGGATTTTGCCTCGGTAAGAACGGCAGGATTTGACCCTCTCTTCCAGTGGTGATGGGAGGGTTCTTAACTTGCCAAAATACTCCTATAACTGACCACTATGAGCAGTTACTTAAAGGTTAAATTGTGATACTTAGATAAACTGTAGAAAGAAAGGAATGTCTGAGTATGGCACCTTTTGAAAGGGACTGTGCTTCTTAACATCTTTTTTTAGTAAGTTAAGACCCTATAGCACTAGTAACCTAATATACAGATATATTGAGCAACTTGTTTGGAAACAAAATGGTGCTATCAAGAGTACATAGGAGTGAATTGGTTTAGACCTTTTCTTTTAAATTTTGAGGGCACCATTGCACATCTATTAACATGTATTTAAAAATCATCTGTGTACGGCTTCTGGGGCTGCATGAGGAAATTAAGTGACTCTTCTACAAATGAAGAATTATCTCAGTTACCAAAATTGTGTGCAGATTTACTGTGTTTTTGCATACGATTTTGGTAACTGAGATAATTTAGTTAGACAATTCAGATGCATATTGTGAATCAGATTTTTTCCATGAATGATCATTGTCCATGGATGCAAATCAATCCCACAAGTTTTCTTAAATTGGCATTTCATAAATTGTGTGCCCTAAAAGTACATAGCTTTTCCTGAAAGTCTGCAATGACAAAATAACTAATTCCTTTGAAGAGAAGGTTCCTTTGTTAACGCCACTCCTGAGCACATCGTAGTTCTTCCACTCTTCCACTCTTACTGTGTGTGAGTTTTACTGTCAAAACACAGTAAGATTTCTACTTATTTTTAATTACTGAGTCTTTTCATCTAGGGGAGAGGTAGCTTATCTTCTTTTCAGGTGTTGCTAATCTACCACCTAATAGGACAACCTAAAAGAACCTACAAGGGTGGGGTTTTTTTTCTTTCCTGCTTTAGTGGCCGCTTTTACTTTTGAAACCATACAAGTGTTCATAGTACACTTTTAGGACTATACTTAGAATAGAGAGATTTTTTTTCTTTTGTTCTTGTTGGATGGTAGTTTTGGAGACAGGTGGTGGTGTTTTTACCTATGGGAAAGTCTAGAGATGTGTTTTTGGCTTTGACCACATCCTTTATGCACAGAATGAAGAAAGATGATATACTTATTTCTTTCATGTGTAAAGTGGTGTAAATTTCTTGATTAGCATGGATTACACTGAGCTGAAATAATTCTTGCTGTATCTTAAATGTTTCTTTATGTACAGACAAGGATTTCAGTCCCATGCAGCATGTCAGAGATCATGCTGCAGTAAATCTATTCAAATGTAAACCTGTTCAATTCAATTACCAGTTTATAATAAAATTTGCTGCTGCAGCCTCCACGTTTGTCACAGCAGTCTCTACATGCTGATGGCACAGCATGCCTGGAAATTGACAGCCTAAATCTATTTACAAAAAAATTTAGTTGCAGACCTGAAATAAAATCAAGTTTAAGCAGCTTTGAGAGGAGCGTCATATTCCTTACAAGAACTTCTGCACATCTGCCAGTGTGCATCTTCTCCAGAAATGTTATCCTGTTGATGGGGAGTTTTCTTCTAGAAATTTTCCTTAACAAACAGTTTTTAAACGTAATTCTAAGTGAAACAATTATCAGACATTGCGCTTCCCTTCACATTTGAAAGGACTTTATTACATTGTCATTTTGTGAATTGTCATATGAAATTCATAATAGAAATCACAGTGCCTGGAAAAAGATTCTGAGTTTTATTTGAGCTTTTAGGGCAAGGTTCGAAAACCACTTATAGCAAATATATTGAGTGGCTTCTCTTATGACAGCTGCATGTTAAAACATTTATTGTGGGAAGATAATGGTGCTTTTCATCCAGCAGCCAGTGTTTCTGCAAGAGACCTAGTGTTAGGATTTTGGGGCCGTGGCTTGGGGTCAAACCCTGAGAGGGAATTGGATTTCTGGTCACATGTAATACAGGATGGCGTGGGGAATTTCTGTGCGTATTCTCAAGGATGTCGATGGGGCATAGCCAGCAGCACCTAGATCAAGATTCTTAACAATTTATAAGTCTTGGGCCATAAGCTAGAGAAGGAAGGATAAAGCAGTGTCATAATGGGCTGTACTGGAGTGGGATTGAAGTCCTGGCTCCCGTCTGCATCTCCTATTGAGTAGCACAAGAAAGTTACTATACGCTGATCTAGAGGAACACTTCATTTTGGTTTAGCCCATGGACCGTTACTTGAAAGCATAAGTCTAGGTGTATGGATGTTTTTTAACTATGAGTTATGCTTCATGCTGAAGTATTCAGCAGATGCTGATGAGCTTTTAAGTACATGACAAATATGAGGGTGTCATATTTTCATTTACTTTCCCAGGTAATGGTATTAGCAGCACAGCAGAATACACTTTACTCAAAGAAGAAATTTTACATTTTTCTAATTTTAATTTTGTGTGTCAGTATTATGAAAAATCAGATTTTCGAGGATCACAATTGGTTCTTCTCCTGAAATACAGTTTCTTTGACTGTGCTTATGTTTTGGTGGATTCTCTCAGATTCACAAGAACAGATGAAACAACATAAAGATTCCTGTGTAGTCCAGGGAGAAACTTTTCAAAGGTATCCCTAGTGATTTCTTTAGATAATATTGCAATTGCTAAAAGGAAGAGGGGGCAGGGGGGAACCAACAATTTGCCCTTTTTAAAAATGAACACTTTTAAGACATTCTCTAATTTTTGGTTCTGTTGGTTTATAATCAGTCTTTTAAGTCTGGCCTTTCAAACGCTTTGGAAGCCGGTGGTTAGTTTGCTTCAGGTGGTAGAATTAAATCTATGTTCATGTGCAAGATTGGGTGTTTTAGCTATTTTCCTTTTTATACAGCTAGTTGGAGTGAGAAAAAGAGGTTAATTTTTTTTTTCTTTTCTAAGAAGGAAAATTGGATGTAAAACTGCATAAGTAGATATGGGAAATCATGGGTAGATATCAGACTACTTTTTTTTTCCTATTGCTAGTCGATCTGGTTGAATTCTCCGTTTAGTCTTCCATTAGTACTATATGACTTTTAATACTATCTGTGGGACTACTTACTAGTATGTGTCTGCGATAGAAGATGTTATTCCAAGTTTACTATACTTCAGATCTTGCTCAGAATAGCTGCCTATGTGAAATAATTCCACTGGAGTAATTATTCCAAAATAAAATTACTTTTTGTTTCAGATGCAGCATTCATATAACTTTTTTCAAGAGGTTATGCCATATGTTTCAGTTTTCTCCATGGAGGCAAAGCCATACTGTCAGTTTTATCTGTCCCTATATTGTAGCAAGGTTAAAAATTACAGTTTAGAGGGGAACCTATTGAGTGGTACTAACGCAGCTTTTAGACCACCTGAAATATTGTATCCTGTCTTAGCTCTCTCAGTTCTGAGCAGTGCTAGTTCATACTTGTTACAGGACTGTTGACACCAAAACATCTCCCATATATCTCTCATCTCTGATACCTGGATGTTTTCAGAATTTTTTGTGGGTTGTTTGCAGTGGCTGATCTGCATTGCTTGTTATTTCAGAAAGTGTAGTTCATAACTGGGTGATACATAAAGAAGCAAGTTTAAGTTTATTTGATAAGTAAATTATACCATAATGCAATGGCAGAAATTTTGAGTTGTTTCACATGATTATGTTTGTATTTTCCTTATGAATGGACGGCCTTTACAAATTATCATTAGTCACTTTGTACCCAGTTAGAATAGACAGAGTGACAGAATTCCAGCTTAATTCGTCCAGCTATTAAAAATGGGAGGCCGGATCCTCACCTAGTATTAATGGGAGCCAGTGGAGTTACGTTAGATTGCTGTTCGTTTGGCAGGTTTAGCAATCTATGCTATGGGGAAATGGGCAATATACCTTTTTGTGTCGGTGAATCTTTGCTGTTGCTAGTATGTTAGCTGTCATTCAGGCTCTAAAAATGAATCAAAACTCTCCAAGCTCGTCATCTGGAAATGCTGAATTCAGTGTAACCCTTCCCATCAGAGTAGTGTAGTTAGCATGTTGTACTTACGCTCCTCACTGAGTAGCCCTTAACACTTCTCATTCATTAGTTTGTTTGTTTGTGTTTTTTTTTTAAAAGGTTTCATACAGTCCCTCAAAGTGACTTCAGCATCCCTAGGGCAGCGTTAAGGCAGTAGTCAGAATCTGCCTTGTGTGTAAGGAAATTCTGTATTTTTTTCCTTCAGCATTGATCTGAATAAAAGCAACTACTGACAGTTTTTAAAATGCTTGAACGTTTTAGATGGTCGCAGTACTGTAATGAACCAGAAGGTTATTACACGAGTTAAACTTTTTCTTAACATGCTAAAATTGGGGTTATCTAAAGTATTTTTGCTTCACACTTTGAGAGATTTCATTAGTTCGAGTATAAGAATGCATTTTTTAAAGAGGTATGTGTATTTTAAAGCATAAATTACTGAGTTTATTATGCAAAGGTTACCGTATGAACATCTTTGGCTTGTGTTAAGCAGCAGATCGGATTAAATTATCATATTGATCCTTTCTGGTTTTGGCAATCTATGAAAATGAATCCGATACAGCAAGGAGAATAGGCAGCTTGAGTTTACTCTTACGTAAAGAGATGCATGATATGCACAGGAGCAGATTAATGGATTCTCTCTCAAAATAATAAATAAAACTAAGCAATCCTCTTTATAACTAAAAACGTGTTATCACCTATGTTTTGAGGCTAGCGAAAAAGCCTGCTTAATAGGATTCTTCCTTACAACATCTCCTTTGAAAAGACCCGTGCATAAGACATTGCCAAGGTAAATTTCTCTCACAAGTCTAATACCATTAGTCTGCCAAGAAGAAAGCAGAAATTATTGTGGAGGAAGTTTTAGTTTCTGCTGCCTTCAGAAATTAGAACAAAGGGAAGGAGAAAGCAGTGATGGTATTCAAAGAAAATATTTCTGTACAGGATGACAGTTAATAGAGCGGCGTTGACCTCAGTGATATTTCTTATGCTCTCTGTTGTAATATTACACTTAAGGAGTTCCTTCATTAATGCAGGATATTAAACAAAGCTCCTGTGTTATAACATCAAGAGATAACACAGTGCATCTTCTGTTGAAGTCTCTTCTGAATATCAGCCCTTTTTCTATGTTTCAGTATATTATGAGGGAGTTTGGTTTCTAGTGCAGATATTTTTTGGAAGTGTTTCTTTTCCTCTTCTTTTTCCTCCCCCTCTTTCCTCCTTTCTTCCCCCTCTTTCACCCTCCCCCCCCTTCCCTTTCCACCTCTTTCCCTCTTTTCTTCCCACCTTTTCCCCTTTTCTTCTTCCCTTCAATTTCTCCCTTCCCCTCCCTTTTATTTCCTCTTTCCCCTTCCCCCTTGCTCTCCTTTTCTTTCTTTCATCCAACCTGTGCTTGGTTTAATATATACTGGGACCTGTTAAATCTCCTTGGAAACAATAGAAACTAATCTCTAAGTGTTGTTGGTGTTCATAAGTAGGCCTCTTTCCTCCTAACCAAAATGTGGCCTGATAGCCCAGTTCACACATTAGAACTGACAGCCCAATTTGTCTGCCCTAAAACACGGCTCATGACTATCCACTCTCTGTAACTGATGAGGAAGGACAAACTATTCAACTGCAGGTTAGTGTTTATAGTGAGCTCAAGCAACTAGCATTTCTATTCATCCATTAAAAAAATACTCAAGAAAAAGCAAATGTTGGAGATGTGGATATTCTTTCCGGGTTTAGAAATCACACAAAAGTACCTACAGCTAAGACCAGCTGTCGGCCTCCTGAGAAGTTCTCATGGTGTTTGTGTTGCAGTGTTGTGCCAGTCTGGTTTATGTTCTGCCTTTGAGCCTTTTTGGTCCTCATAATCTCATTGGGAATGGAACAGAGAAGTCTCAGCAATTCACTAGACTCAATCTTTAAACAAAATTTCTCTCTTTCTAGATAGAATTTTGTTTTGCAGTTGTCCCTTTATACAAATACTCCACTTTCGTAAAAGAAACGGTATGAAGTGAATATAGAGAAAGCAGTAGCGTTTCTACATGTGTGTTTGAGAGCTATTTATGTTTCTTGGCTTTCCACAGGTTTGTGAATGTATTTTTTTTGATGTTGGCATCTGCAGATCTGGGGTCAAAGCTGTCTGCTGGTGCACTCATCTGCAGCTTCCTTGGGATTAGATGTTAGGCTTGATTCTGCTCCCACAGTTGTCACTGGTGAGAATCCCAGTGACGGCAGTTGTTTGCAGGGTCAGGCAAGCATCAGCGAAGAATGCATTCGGCCTATAGTTACTTTGTAGTTTTGTTATTAAAAATAGTGAGTTTGAAAGATTTTGAATGGGATTAAAATCTGTGGTATTTTTCTTAGTGCACATACCTTACCTATTACTTCCTCAGAATTAGGAGGAGTAGGTTCTGCAGATTCACAAGTCTACTTAAATTGGAACACCATTAAAAATTAATCACTTTATGATGAAAAAATATTCATACAATCTGAGGTTGTTAACTGAACATACTCATTTGTCGTGTTTCTTCTTTTGATTCTAAAATAAGGAAGCAGTAATGTTCTCATTTTCTAGAAATTATTATTCCATTTTTAAAAAAAGGTATTCAATGGATTTAGCCCCTGTGAACATTTGCTTATGCACTGAAAATACAGTGACAACATTATAAGTGATAAGGGAAGGTAGAGACAAGTCTGAAGGATGTAGGCCCGTGTATGATATGGCATCTTTTCCCATGAGCTCCCAGACAAATAGCTGCCTTTCATTCTTGGTCTCTGCCACCCATAACCACATACATCGATATGGCACTGCCATTTGTTGCAGAGTACTTGAATTCTTATGCATGGGTCCTGCCCTATATTAAATAGGGGTCATTTTGTAAAGAGTGTCATTAATGTTATTTGTATTCTTCACTCTTCTCTGTTTCTGCGGTGCAGATATTTGCACATCCCCTGCTTGAGTGGAATAGGTCTAGCATCTCAGGTAGAAGGTGCATTTAGCAGTGACGCATATGCATATCTCTAAAATGCCACTGTGGAGCCAACCCCTTTTTGTATTTTGCTTAGCCCTTACTTGGGCAGCACTCCCATCTCCTCAATAAGACTTCTGCTGTGTAAAATCTTGGTAGAAACAACAGGATGTATCATGGTATTATTCGGGGTGAAGTGCTGAAATGTAGGTGCTGCTATATAGCACTCGTGTGGCAGATGTACAGGCAGGCTTTTGCTGCTTGGGATAGATTGGCACCAAAAAGCTTGGAGGTTGAGGAACTCTTGGCCTCTTCACTCAGCCAAAGCAATGAATGCGTTGAGAAGCACTAAAATTACCATCCGCAGTTGTTACTTCTGACCTCATATAGCGCTATCCCTCAAATATTTCACACTTCTAAATCTCTGCTGTCCTACAAAAAAAAGTTTGAATCAACGTGGTTTATTGGGATGTTAATGTAACTAAGCCATAGTCTTCTCTCGGGTCAGTCATTGTCCTTTTTTAAGATGGGGGGGTTTTTACCAGTGGTGAGTCTTTGTCACTTCTACTCACCAGGTCACTATGTGAGGCTGGAATATTAATTCATTTGCAGTTTGTAATGTGGCTTTTGTGGTTGAAAGTCAACAGCCTGAAATCTGAAATAAATGTCATCTTAGGCAGTGAATTGTCATTATGTCAAATTTTGCCATGCTTACTAGTTATTCTAGTAATAGATCTCATCTAACCAGTCTTTTCTTGTTTCTTTTTTTTCTTCTTTTTCTTTCTTTTTATTTTCTTTGGGTATTTATATGACAGAAAAGGGAAACTATGGGAGGAGTCCGTTTCCCTCATAATAGTGACTTAATATAGCTATTAATCTTTATAAATGAAAAACATAGCTTTATTTTAAGCCTCAATAGTCTTTTATTAGATTAATGATTCTGGAGAAAGTCAAACACAAGCTATGTTAAATATTCACTTACTGAATAACATCAATGTTTTCCTGTTTGCTCTTTATTGTTCCAACAAAGTTCATATGTTTATCTATTTTTCTCTTCGTAAGCATCTGGTTTTAGTTCTCAGGATCATCAGGTATAACATCAGCTATCAATTTGATTTACAGTTTTAGTGCAGCAGATCCAAAATCAACACTCTGTACAACTTGCTGCGTAGGATCTTATTGCAGTCCACGTTAAAACAGTTAATAATTAAAACAGTTAATTTAGAAAAATTAAAATACTTTCTTTTAGAAAGTCCACGTGATACGGTTCTATAATCAGCTTAACTCCAGTCTGTGCCCTCAGTGGCAGAATTGTTGGTGTGCTGCAAATGTTTTGTCTAACAAGAGAGAGTGTTTGTAACTTGCTGCATGCTGAGCACATGCAGACCCTAGGAATCAACAAATAATACAAGACCATCATCCTCGTCTTTTGTCTCCTTCTTTTCTTTCCTTTTTTTAGCCAAGAGGTAGTCCATACAGCAGTGCTGTTCTTGTCATTTTTAGTCAGCCATATCAAAATTATTTATTGCATCACCATTGCCCTTTGTCTCTTTCTAATATTCCTTTTCAGTCCTGTGGGTGGATGACTGAAGAAGGGCTTTCCAGATGGGCCAAGTCTTTCGTTCAGGTCTGAATCAATCAACAGATCGGTCTTATATCATTTGTTAAACAGTTGTACAGCCACATGTTGCTTTTCATGACAGCCTGCCAGATTTGGTTTACAAACGTGTCCAGTGTCTACATTTCCTAAATGCTATCTCATTTTCATATTTTCTGTAATTCAATGAAAGGTTAAGAAACAGGCACCTTAGATTTCATTGCGTGGCCAATCCCAAGGGTTATCCACTGAGATGTGAGAAGAGGAACATAATTCGTCGTAAGTTACCAGAACTACTGCATTTCTGGATATAGTTTGTGGAATCAGTTAAGATAAGATGACTTAAGAGATGGCATAAATTCACTTTGGATCCAGATTGAGGGTACCTGCCCATGATTATTGAATGTTAGGAGAGGCCTTGCTCTGAACTGATTTTTAAGTTCACAAGCCACTTGCTGGTTTCCCTGTCAAACTTTTAATGTAAGCTCTTAAGTTTCCAATTTCAAGACAGGTGAGACTGCTAAATATCAAAACAGGAAAATGAATGTTTACCTTAAAAAGTAGAAAGCTGTTTTAAAATACCTGTTTAAAATGTATTGCTTTTGTGAATTGTCGCTCAAAGATGTACTGGAAAAGTTTCTGCTAATTTATGCATCAGGTGAAGGATCAGGCTGAGAAGGGAAGCTCTAAGTGTGATGATCTTACTATAAAGAGACTGAATAGGCTCCTCCTTTTCAACAACCCTCAAGAGCATCACCCCAAAATACAAATCTCTGACAAAAAGAGAAGTTGGAACACCTTTGAGTCTGGTGTGTACAGGCGTAGCCTTTGCTGATGCTTTTTGTCTGACAGAGCATGCCACATGCCCCATTGCTTGGTCTTGTGTGAGATGCAAAGGAATGCAGTAATCAGAGAACAAAGCCGCAGACTAGCTAAGATGACATAAGATTCTTCTTTCTTCTCTTTTTATCTTCTCTCATTTTCATGATTTTCTATTCTTTTTCCTCTTCATACCACAATTGTATCAGAAGAATGCTGATGAGAAAATAGTTGCTGCAAGCACATATCCTCCAGGCAGTCTTTTTCTGGCCAGGTGGGAGAGTGAATCATTAATTTCTTGAGGTTCTCGTTACCTGACCTGCACTATTTTGTGAGTACTAGTCAGGCTGAATGGCTGTATTTCCTCCTGGGCATCCTGGTATTGCTGGAGATATCCATACTGGCAAGATACTTCAGCTCATCTCTAATTAAAATACTTGTTATGAAGTATTCTTAAACATGGCTGCTTAATGAAGTTAGAAAAAGCATTTGGATGCAGAGTGTGAACGCTTCAAATGTTGGAGTTCCTCTCTAGGGAGATGCGTGCAATCAGAAAGCATTCTGAATGCTAGCAATCCATCCTATTTTGTTCCCATTTGTTTTCTCTAATTTCCTGCCTTTTTTAATGCTGGTTAGCTGAAATAGGTCCTCTTTCCCTCTTCTCCACAGTTCCCTCCCCCTTTATGGAATAGCCCGTGACACGTGCCTGTAAAGTGGCTTCTTGGGAATTTGCAAGTCTTTGAATGTGTTATCTGATTAAAGGGATGTATGTGTCTTTAATTCTCATCTGCAGTTCCACCTTTGACCCCATCTGTTAAAGTGGAAAGGAGTTGAGAGTCAGCAAAGTCCCAGATTCAACCCAGATAACCTGCAGTGTGCACATCTGAATACTTTAACTCTTTGGTTGCCCCTGAAAACTACATACTTAAGTGACAGGTTTGATTGGAAAATGTGGTGGGTCTGATATGAGGCAGGTGAATTTTTTATTTTGTTGATATGCTTAAGGTAGGATAATTTAGTTCTGGCTTCACCTTTTATTTTAAAGAACGAATGAACATATAGTTGTGTGACAAATGGGTATAATATCTCATGTGTGTGTGTTTTTTTTTTTTTTTTTTAAAAAATAGGCCAGTCTCTTGCTTACAGAACAGGAGGGAAAGTTCAACCCTCCACATCTTTTACACATACTTCCTTTGTGAATAGGAAGCTGAATTACATGGTTGGAAATGATATTGCAATTTTGGATGGGATTTTTAGATACCCCTGAATAACACAGAAGACCTGTTCCATTGAAAGATTAAAAAAGTAGATGACATGAGTGTCATTTTCATTATATTTTGCTAATATTATGCATTTTCTGCAGAACAATGCGATTGTGACATTGCCTGTACTTTACAGACACAAACATAAGTGACTAGAATACCCCAATACATTTGGACCTGTGGATGTTTTCATCTTTCCTCTGGTCATTTTCTTTCCTAGCTTTCAAACACTCTTAAAACACTGAAAAGATTTTCAGTATCCCAGATCTATCCCTGTTCTCTGAAAGCTAGAGCCAAATTCTTCCCCCACTTACATCTGTTCAACTCTGGTGGTTTCACTTATGCTGTGTGGCTGTAACAATGCAGAATTTGTCCTAATCTGCCCTTTCTTTTTCAATGGAGAATATGCACATGCAAAGTGAACATAAACACAGTAAGTTGAACTGCAAATAGAAAAAAAATATATATTTTGTGTGTGTGTACACAGAAATAGAGAGAGATAAATAGCACACAGATAGATTTGATAGTATATCTACTGTACATAATATTGTAAATGGTATCTTGCTGTGCTGGAATCTAGGCAATATGAGTTCAGTACTAAAGTGTTCAAGTTGCACCTGAGCTAGCTGGAGCCTGCCAGCCTCTGCAAGCCCACTGAGAGCATCTGTCTCGCCACCACCTTGCTCACGCTGTGTCCTCTGCAGGCTCTCCGATTCTTCCGACTATGAGCATAAATCATCCACCTGTCAGGAGCTGTAGCTGCCTGGATTATGCAATGCCTGCCTTCATTTGGAGATGGTGTGAGCAGAAGATTGCGGCAAATGGTTTGCATTCATTTTAATGCCGTTCCAGCATCTCTTCAGCTTTAATGAGGGTTCAGGGTGGTGACGACTCCCTGAGACAATGAAAGTCCTAGAGACCCAAGCTTGCTTTGTACGTTTGTATGGCCTAGTTTAGATTTCTTTTTTTTTTTTCTTTTTTCCTTTTCTTTCTTTCTTTTTTTTCCCCCAAAGAAATGAATGGCTTGAAAATTGAGGCAGAGAACTGGTACTGCACAAAGCCAGCTGTCCACAGCTCTGTTTTTTGGCCTTGTAATACTTCCCTCCAGCTGAGCAATGAAGAATTTAAAAATCAGTCCTGTTTAATGTTGATTGTCCATTTGTGCTGTCTAAAGCTGCGTAATGCTTAGTTGCCTTCACTTAAATGTTTAAAAATCCTACCTTTGCAATTTATTCAGTAACAGATATATTGGATTACACTATCAAGAGTGGAATACCGTGTTGGATATCCCAAATTTAAAATACAGCTCCTCTGTATGAAGTTCTTCTCTTACTAACAAAAAAAATATATTTCACTCTCAGTAAAATTGTCTTGTTTCAGCTTGTTAGACCTGAATTAACCAAATTCCTTATTCACTCATAATTTTAATCATGAATTATAGGCAGAATAAATATGGGCATTATATTTGTTGATATGTGTAAACAAAAGAAAAAAAAATGGAGGTTGTAAGACAAAAGCAGTGCAGGTGCTTTCAAAGGCAAATGTTGAAGGTGATGAAGGTAAGTTGCACCTTCACACCTGTAGTATCTGTCTGTCCCTAACCTCAAACAAATTCCGCCAGATTCTTGCAGGTACAGCCTTTAGACTTGAGCCTTATGTGACCATCAACTTCATGTTCTTACTTGCCTGAAAAACACTAGGTAGTACGAATAGTAAAATACTTAGTTTTAATAGTAGTCAGTAGTTAGCAGTGGAAATCCACGTTTGGTATCTTAACACTACCGGTTCACTGATTTTTCCCAAATATTTAAGGAAACAAACTTGTTTAATAACTGTGAAAAACATTGGGCTTGTGCAACGTGATTTTAGAGCACTCCTGTGATGTAGGCAGTAATATCCCCATTTTACAGTATTTAACCTCAGACAAAGAGAACAAGAGTTGCTTAGTAAAAATCACATGTGGTGTTAGAGGCACAGCTAGAAGTGGAACTTCTGCTCTGAGGTTAATGTGTCATTCAGCCTGGGACTTCAAAGTCCAGCCGTTGCCACCCCTTTCTCACCCAGTGGCTGAAAGTGAGAAAGCTTTATTGCTTGTTGGTTTTGCATTTTATATTTCTCTTTATTACACTTCCCTTTATATGTGGTGGATTCCTCAGGCAGCTACTGGTGAAAAGAATCCTAAAAGGTGAAGTCAAATTAAGGCCAGCTTTTGTCCACAGGAAAAGTAAAGTAGTCTATTTCAATGCACCTTTGTATTTCCTTTTGATGTTAATGGAAGATGCTTACACACATGCAAAGGAATCTGTGTTGCCAAAATATTTTAAATTTTCCTCTTGGTGAAAATTTCCCCGGCTGACCAGTACCACTGGTGGCAGCTCAATGTGGAATACATAGTGCTGCAGTCTATATGGCAGCCTCGAATCATAACAGTACTTGAGAGCTCTGCCTGTGTTTAGGTTCTCCTCCCTTGATCTGAAAGCCAGAGAATTTCATGCAACCTGGCCATACTTAACTAGGACCACACAGAGCAAGGGAGATTTTTTAATAGGCTGTTTGGGAAAGAGTGAAGACCCTAACGAATGAAGTGTGTAGACTTTGAGATCTTTACTGTGAGCCTTATTTGCTTCTGGTAACAAGCTAACCTCCCATGCCATTCCCTCCCCCCTCCAGTTTTAATTTGATGGAAAGCCAGCAGTACTGCAGTCTTATGCAAAGCCTCCAGTGAACTCAAAAAAGATTATTATTTCTCACTTTGTCTTTACGGATAACTTTAAAATTTTATGCATCAGAACGCAGGATTATCTGAAGACACAAATGCAACACAACACTGACAAAATCAGATGAAAAAAATCTCACTCTTTTAGCCATGAAGAAATTAGATTTATCATCAGAAAAGCATTCTCTTTTCATTTTCTGAAAGGTGCTTTTTGACAGACCCTTTGCAGTGGACGTCACGCTCACAAAACATGCTGTCACAGGGCTATTTGAATATGGTGACAGGCTCATTATCATGTTGAAGACAACTGACAACACTGCAGACTAGAAATGGACAGGCTTGCCAATCAGCTGTTGAAAGGATTGCAGTTGAAATAGAGGTGTTTTTTGTTCTGAGAACAGTAGTACAAATTGACTACATTAATTCTTTTTATTATAGTTGCATACACTGTAGTTAAGGGTCCGTCACTGTTTCCATTATAAATCCCTGTTTTCAGGGGTTTATTAGTAGACCATAAAAAATGGTTCCTGTAGAAATTTTGCATTAAAAATATATATTACCCTAACAGAACAAAATTTCTGTGGTAACTGTGTGGAGGAGGGAGAGCAGAGAAGAGGGATTGACTGATTTTTAGCTGAAAATTGCATAAAGCTGAATACATTATTATTTTTATAGCACCTTAGATGTCCAATAGTTTTATAGACAGGTTTGTGCCTCAGGAGTTTACAATTTCAGGTTGCAGTACTGCCAACACTTATTATAGGATGGGATTTTCCTGGTAGTTTTCATTGGAATTAGTAAAGCACCAAACGTTGTCCACAGTAGTAGGTATTTGTGGATTCAGGTTGAGTAGTCAAACAATCTTGAACAGTTTTTCTTTCTTTTCTTGTAAATTAAAAATGGCTAGGATTTTTGTTTTGTTTTAATATTAATCTGTAATGTTACATGCTAAGATGAAATTAAGGGAATTTTGCATATATAAGCAGAGAATTTTGCATATATAATAATAGTCCAATTTGAAATGATGCTAGATTCCACCAAGGTACTCTAGTTATGTGAAGTGGGGAATTAGGTGGAATTTATCTGCTTTAATCCAAAGTGACAGTCTTGGGAAATCCTACTCATGTTCTAACTGTGGAATTTCCTGATGTACCCAGGTGCTGGAGTTTGTGCCGCTGGATTTTCTATAGTGCCCTTAAAATTTCTGTAGCCATCTACAGTGGCATACTTCTGTGCACACACGGAAGTGTCTGTGTTTCAACAGGTCTGAACAGTTTACTAGTTATCCTCTGTTTAAGTCTAGAACCGAAGAGGTTCCTCTGAGTCCCCTGAGAGCTCGATCTGGCAGGCGTTCTCAGAGCACACCTTCACACCTCAATGTGCCAATACAAAATACAGTGTCCACGGTTGCTTTCTTCTGTGACGTACTGGTGATCCCACTGCTACGCTTCAGCAACTTAAGGCAGGCCGCCAGGATGTGGGAAGGGAGAGGTGTGGTTTCTGCATCCAGGACGATTTCTCGGTTTTGTCCAACAGCCTTGCCGTAGCAGTTAGAGAGCGAGCTTTTTCCTGGGAGCTGGGATACCTTTTCATTCCTTCAGACAGAGGAGGGCATTCAATCTGTGTAAGTGCTCTAAACCTGAAGGAACTGATCTTACTATATTTTCTAAGAGAAGAAATCCAAGTTTGCTGGGGAAAAGGCATGGTGACCTACCTTCTTGCAGGAATAGGAATAGGAGGCTACGAATCCTGAATGGAGCAAGGCATTTCCAGGAAGTGTGGAGGGATAGGTCTGAAAGTTCCATATAAATTGACCATATAAACTAGATGTAGGTGGCAGCAGTGTGTGTACGTTTGCTCACTTATATTCTGCCCTGAGATGCCTAACTTCCCCCATGCTCTGTACAGGGAGCCTGGATCTCTGTTCAGGTTCCAGCTCCATTTGGTTGGTCAGATGGAAGAAGCTAGGCATTGTGGTACGCAGGAGGAATATATCCTTTTGTTGGACTTGGTTGTTAAGTATAAAGTGAGATATTGAAATAGAAAAAGAATCTTTAATATATTCACTAAATATTTGGTGTGAGGCTGATCTGGAAAGAAGACACAGCTTTGCCTAGTGTATTTTGCTGAGAGCTTTGCAAGGAAAAATAATTTTACTTGTAGTTCTGTGGCTTCAAAAATTTGCAGGCTTAATTGATGCTCATTTGATTACTTGATTTCAAAGCACAATCAATTATCTTAATGCATATCACTGTTCTCACAACTACGGTGATTGCAAAATTGTGAATGTAAAAATGGAAGTCACTTCTGAAAATCAAGTCTGCAGTCCTATTTGCAAAGTCAGAACTGTGACTCCCATGAATTACAGCACTACAGAGCAGAGGACTATATTGTCATATTGCCACAGCTATTATAATATATCAGGTCAATTGTATGCGCGCTTAAAATCTTTAAAACATCTACTGCTTCTCTGATGAAGTCAGTCATCTGTTTCTAGGAGGAAACTTACTGAAGATACATCAACTAACGCAGGATGTTGAACCTAAAAAGTAGTGTTCAGTTGCAAATTATTAAGGAAGAATTTTTTGTCTCTCTTTTCATGAAATCATGGCTCCATTGAAGTCAGTGACAAAGGTGCTGTTGATCTGAGGGCAGCGAGGTTTTCATGGAGAGAGTAGTTCCAGTGGTTAAATCAGAGGATTGGAATCAAGACCAATTTCTATTCCAGAACAAGTCACTTCTACTTTGTGTGCCTCCAGCAAAAATATAATAGGTAAAATAATATGGAGCTATCTCACTGGCATGTTGTGAGGCTCATTGAATTAATATTTATGGAACACTTCAAGATTCTTTGATAGAAAGTGCTATATAGCTGCATACTATTGCAATAAAATCCTGAAAAGCAAATCAATCTGGAGTTAGTCTTATCCAGTTATAACTAACTACTGGAGCTGCCTATCATGTTAAAGAAAAAAAAATCAAAACTAGAAGCAAATGATAAGTATTTAAAAATCCCACAATTATTTGGAAAAATCTGGGCTTAATATTTCAATTGACTTTTAGGTTTTTATGGTGATAGGCCCCTTTTTAGTACTTTCCCAGCTAGATTCATAGTTGAAACCAAGCATAACATAGTAACTTTATGTGGTTTGGGAGAGTAAATTAATATTTTCTTCTTATGCTGTAAATTGCTTCACAGAACACACATCCTACACCTAGTCTACTAGACAAATAAATAGCATTGTCTTTTTATCGTGAGTTCCGATGATTCCTTGTATGAGCAAGTATTATTGATTCATTGATGCAGGCGGTTTTGTTGGCTAAGTATTTTTATATTTGCTTCTGAAAAGAAAACAAATATTCTTACCATTAAAAGCCGCATTGATTTGAAATGAGCTACACGTGAGGGTGGACTAATTACCTAATTTTTCCTCTCATCCATCAAACTCTCATTACCTTAAACATCCCTCTGAAAAGTTAGCAGAAGTCCTGAACAGCAATCTTTAAAGAGAGTGTTGTAAACAATGCTGCACAGGAAAAAAAACCCACCCAAAAATGTGTATGTACTGGGGAGGCATTGGTTGAATAAAGTTATTCGTATCGCGCAAACAAAGCAGCTTATCAAGCGTGTAACTTAATTTTGCCTATCACCAAGTGCAGGAAGAAAACTCTGAAATCTAGGCTATGAAGCCTGGAGGATATCGATGTTTTAGCAAAACAGTGCAGGCATGGAATATTCTTTTTCCCCAGGACTGACCTACTAAATTGTGCAAGCACCAGGAGAAATTTTGCCACCTGTCCCTTATAATCAAGGCCTGTCCCTTACTTAGTCTCATTTCAGTGATATAATTAAATGACACCATTTTCCCATTTATGTTGCACGAACATGCTGCCAGAATCCTATAGTCTTATCCAGGTACCCGGGAATGTGACTTAATTTGTTTCATCTAAAGCCAAAAAAATAATCATTTGAACATGGTCCCTTGCCCTAATAGCTAACCCAGCATGGTGTATTAGAGTACTATTGTTGCAGCATTCATTGCAAAAATCAATAATCCACTAGATGGAGCAGAATAGAAGTGTAAAAACTGAGTTAAGTCTGGTATTTTAAGGAACAGAATTGAGTATCAAAGTGGCAGGACTTGGACTAAACAACTGAAAAATGCAACGGTAGTATTTTTGCAGCGTGTGGTTCTAGAAAATCAACTAGATTTAGAGTCATTGATGGATTAACGTTACAGTCCTCCTTTGGTGGTCTCTGTTTTTCTGTAAGCAATAAAGTGAGGATTCATCTCTGCTGTAGAAAAGATGATGACGATGATGATAAAATTTTTGGGAATAAAGATAATTATCTTTCTTGGAAAGATAATTTTTTTCCTTCCTTAAAACAAAGGCCATTTTTTTCATGGAGAAACAAGATGAAATAATAAGACAATTAGAGAAAGGAATCATAAGATTGGCAATCAGGTAAATGAAAGAAGGAAAAAGAAGTTCTTCAAGCGTCCTGAGGTTCATGTCATTTGTGTTGAATCTCTTGAATCTTTGAAATAGGACTTGAAAGCCCATTAGATATTGGAAAATAGTAAGATGAGCATTTCTAATTATTCCATCACTTCCAGCCTGGTTATCAATATGAGTCTTTTTATGAAAGACAGGAATGTTTCTAGAGTCATGGACAATTCAGCATTGCATGCACATAATATTCTGTAAAAATGCAGTCAAGTTTTTTTCTTTGATGGCTTGGTTTTGGTGAATAATGTGACATGTGGGTAGCAGTGTTTCTTTTTTTTTTTTTTTGGAGTTTCTGCAACATTCTGAAGTCATGATCCCTACAGAGAACAAAGTGTTAGTGTTAACATAACTGGCTGTATTTTTTAATTAGTGATATTCTTTTATTTCTCTCTATCCATCTATTGCAAATTTTGCTGAAACCTTCAGGTTGCATGCTGAAAAGAAAGAGATACAAACTCCAGTTTTAGACTTCGATGTGTCTTTGAATGTTTAGAAGGAAAAGGGAGAAGTGAAGTGAAAAGAAGGATGAATCTAATTGATTGTTTTCTGAGTAAACAAGTCCACAATGATAATGTCTTTAAGTTGTGCTCTATATGAAAAGTCCAAGCACTGCACGAGTATTTGCATATAATTAAGATTTTCCGTCAGGTGTTTGGTCAGCTGAGAGTCCCTTAAGTTTTAAGCTGTTTGAAACTGGTTTTGCAAGCAGTAAACACCTATGTATAGTGGTTATTTTCCAGAAGTTGTTACTCATTATTTCGTAGGTAAGCTGAATTATCATGAACATGGAGATTTGGGGTGTAAAATCACAACCTTTTTCATATAAATAATCCTTACATTAATATCCCCTTAAAAGATGTGCAGGTGACATGATGTTGATGGCAGTCATACCAGCAATTAGCTCGATGAAGATGGCAGAAAAGGCTCCAGTAGCACAATTCAGGCAGTTTCTACCTCCAGCGTACCTTAGGCATGACCTAAAGCCTGCTTGTTCTGTCCTAGGTCTCCTATGAAAAGGAGTGGCCAATTATGCCAATATGAAATGGTTGCTTGTTGGAAACACATATGGGAAAGATTTCTCTTAGTGCTGGAGTTACATATTTTGCAAACACAAGGAAAGATATAGTCAGTATTTTAGGGAAACAGCTATCAAATTTGGTTTGCTGACATCTGTAAACGTGCTGCTTTGTTGTCTAAGCAAGGCTTTGAACCCAGGTCTCCAGAGATGAAAGCCTCAGGCATTAACCAATTGCAGTATCTCACACTCAGCCTTGTATTTAACAAAATGCTTTAGATAGATGCAGGTGAACTTTGTTTGCTTAATATTGATTGCTGTTCCTTCTTTGAACAGAGAATTGTAGGAACTTTGATAAATTAATTTAAAAGTTGTCCAGTTCCATAGTATCTTCTGCATATTTCTGTGTATCCGCAGCTGTGTTCTTCAAATTACAACAGATACGCTTCCCACAGAATAAATGTGGAGATGGTATTGTCTTTTTTTTTTTTTTTTTTTTTAAAAAAAAAATAGGAACTTACAGCAATTCTAAGTTTCCCATTCCCAGCTCTCTAACCACCTCCCAACGCTTTGGTATATTATGCAAGTGCAATCTGAAGTTTTTCCTTTCTCTGGAAAAGATTCTTATATGAAATTCTAATTTTGATGATGTGAAGTATTCCTGTTACTTCCCGTCCTGAACTATGGCACAGCATCACTGTGAGCTATCTGCTGGATTTCTCCCCGTGCTTATTCTCTTATTTCAAGATATGATTGATTTGTGAAATACTTTTGGATTTACTGTTGCTACAAGAATAGCAGGTGTTAACATTTGTAGTCATGAACCCACTTGGGGAAAAGAATAGCCTGAACTTCTTGCATTATAAGGGGTCTTTTCTCTCTCTTCTCTTCACTTTCCTCTTACAACACAAGTATTAGTTTTGTCCATCAACAGACGATTTTTTTCTTTATTTCTGCCAGGTGTTCATATACACATTTAATTTAAATCAGTATAATATGTCTAGAATGAATATCACTTTTCTCTGAAATGTCAACATTAGTCAGAATGGCTAATAATCATCAATTTTTCTTAAAACTGTACAGCTGTTTGGCTTCAGTTTGAACCGGTGCATCATCGTGAACCCATGGATTACAGTCCACAAAGGTCTTTGTGTAATACAGTCTTAAGTTAGTGCTTTTCTCTTCTCCTCTACTCTCTTGTTCTCTATGTTGACCAGACACCAAGAACCTTCAGAGGTCGTGTTGGGACAGGATCTCCAAGTGAGCCAGGAGCTGTGCCAGAGAGTTGTCTACGTGATTTTAAAAAAAAGTGTAATCTTGGTGCACACTGGTTGTTACATAGTCTATAAGTAATCTATCTCTAGTCAACTAGCGTTTTCCCTTACTCTTTATGTTACAAAAATTAGTATGTGAGCCTGAACTCTCTTCTTTGTAAATATTTCTCCTTTCCTTCTGTCTTTTCCCAAGGACGTCTGCGCTAGGACACTGTTTGTTCAGAACCCGTGAATGCCCATGGACTGGTCTCATGTTACTGAAATCCAGAAGGTGTCCGTGCTCAGCATGTGTGAAGGAAACTAATTTTAATCTCAGTTTTATCCTTTCTCTTCTCTGTTCAACAGTTTCAATGCACACAGAGGGCTAAGATCTGTGAGTGGAAAGTTCTGCTGGGTGTCACTGGGGCCGGGTTATCTGGAAACCAGATAATTACGAAGAACATTGGCTGTAGCAGGCTTGGGTCCTAAGTAACCCACTGGTTTTGTGAAGGGGGTAGAGTATGGAAAGGGCATGAAGTCCTCGCATCTCTCTTTTTTCCTCTGTGTTGGGCAGGAAGAAAAGATTTTGTTTGTATTGAGGGGAGATTAGAGAAATGAGAGAATTCTTTGTCTAAAGAACAACAGGGCAATAACCAGTTAGTCACTTTTATGTTATTAGTTTGAAGTGTTTATTGCTGAACCGGGGAGTTTTACCCATTGTCTACTGTGTGATAAAGTAGGTTGCAGATGGCTTTGTCACACCCAGGCTTGGGAAAGAGCAAATGAATTTCAGTAAAATTAATTTGTGTCTTGTCCTCAGTTTGCAGAACAAAGTTACGAATTCAGTCACAACTGATGATATAAGGCAGATTCAGCTCTTTGCAAGTGTACACGTTTGCTACAGTATGTAAAGGAAGACATGGAAGCTTAAGCACATAATTCTACAATATTGGGGAATATATTTTAATCTAGTGGCAAGGTATACACTGGAATACAGAAAAGGCTCAGTCTGATGTCCTTTGTTTACAAGCACGCACAAAATAACTTTTGTTGAAGTTAGCAAGATAGGAAGGTGAAGGGGGCTCCTTCTCCTTTTTGCACAGAGCATCAAGAACACACAAAGCAGTGACAGCAAAAAAAAAAAAGCTATATGGTGAAGCAGTTTTGATTTGTAGGAATACAGACTGTGAACTTGTTTAGGATGTTTCCCTACAATTAATTAGAGAAATACTTCCTAAATATTTCTATTCAGTTCTCGGGAGAGGTTTATTTTTTTAAGTAGTTACAAATTTTGTGAAAGAACAGTTTTAACCAGAAGTTAAAAAAACCCAACAAAACAAAACAGGAACAATGTTAAAAAGAGGAAAATAAAAATCTTGAAAAGATTATGAGACTGAATGTTCTGATGGGATTGTCCTAACAAAATGGAAACTGCCTAATTTGGAAAGATGTTTTGTAAAAGTATGCCATCACACACTGAACTCTGCAATATTGTTTTGTGGTTTTCTGTGTGTGGTTGCATGTGCTTTATTAGCTCTGCAGAGCTTGAAAGTCCTGCTCAGGATTATCTTGTTAGAAGAGAGAAGTTAGTTTTAAATTGGAAAACTAATAGACCCTGTAGAAGAAGTAGGTCTTAAATAAAAGCCAACTTGCTCTCAAAGGGACAGTCTGTGGTAAAAGAGAAGTGTTCAAAAGAAGCATTTCCAGGTAAATATTTCTTTGCATATTAATAGTTATGTGCAAGCAATGAAAGAGGAATTAAAAAACAAATACATGTGGCAAATAAGCTACTCTGTGCAACATGGTTGAGGGTCCTGTGCTTAGAAAACTATTTTGCAGAAATAAGTCACCATGAGTGTTTCTGAAGATGTTAAATTTTTCATAAGCATGAGTACTTCATCTATTCTGATAAACAAAACCCTAAGGCTTGATTTCAATGATGTTTAATTTTAGTCCCACATTAAATGCAAGCTCAGTTTTACTATACTACACCTATTATGTGATCGGTTAAATAGCAAGAGAACAGTAGTAGGTCATCTTCTTTTTTAATTATTATTCTAATACCCTGACTTGACCATCAAATGTTAATGGCTATTGTCTCTTGTACGACAATAACTGTATGCTTGAATTATTTTGTCCTGCAATACAATATGTACATTAATTTTTGCATCATGTTTTAACAATGTGTCACAATAGTAAATTATCAATGCCATTAACCAGCAGTGTTGATTTAGTATGCAAATTTAGTTATAAATTAGGCCTGATCCGTAATCCATTGAACACTTGCTAAAATCTTGAAACTTCTGTGGCTAGACCTGGTAAATGAGAGAGAAATTTTCTCACATTTTTTCTTTTGGTTAATTTTAACTGCTATACAATTTCGTTCAAGTATGAGTAGTGGCATTCACACAGAGGTGTGATATTTTTGGATATTTGTTTTGTTTGTTTTTATTGAGCTTGGCATCAGAAAGCATAGGCTACCCCACCAAGGTGAGAACTAGAAATGAAATAGATGTGTCTTTATTCATTCCACAGCTAGAAGGAACGAGCAGTAAGCTAGCAGTATACTTGCCAAAGTAAGTGACAAATACAGATGTTTCAGTAGGAATAGAAAATTAGTTACACAACTCATGACAGAAATAGTATTGTTTGCATTTAAAATATCTAAAAAGCAAACCCTTATATTCTAATTGGACATTATCTCCTTAAATTCAATTTCCCGCTTTCACTCATCCACGTCACTTTTGATAATAAGGCTTCACCTTGCCCAGTAGAATTTAAGAAACTGTTTTATCGTCTTCTGAAATATTTCTGCAGTGATGTGCAAGGTACTAATAATTACGCCACTGCTTATGACAAGCATTCTTACACTTCGCTGTATAGGTCTCATTCAACTGGGACCCAGATGGTTTGCCCAAGCAGTGCGGTTGTAGACGGTTGCTAAAAACAATTTCACTCCGAGACCATTGGACTTTTTACAGTCTAATTCTGGCCATATATGCGGGTTACTTAAATACAGAGATAACATTAATCTTTCAGTAGCAACAAGTGCTGGCTGTGGTTAAGACCAGGAGCTTAGCATTCCTGTAATCAAAATGTTGTTGCTGGACATGAGTAATACAGTATGTGATCATTTCTGAACATTAAATCTAACCTGGATTGGGTTCAGCTCTGCTACATGATACCACGTTGCCTCACATGGCACTGTTCTACCCCTTTGGTCCTTGAAGATACGGGACAGTAATTAGCAAGTGCCTCATTTAATTGGCAGGAGTTCATATAATACCAGTCCGTGCCCTCATGATGCTTGCGTAAATAAGTGTTTCTATTTCTGTAGACAGTAGGCATTTGGATTTTTTTTTTTAACAATATAACTGCCTGGGCTTAGTGTTACAAATCATGAAACATTTTGTTTATGCATTATAAATAGTGATATCTATTTATAAATCAAAGGCACTGTGTTCTCGCTCTATTCCTAGGAGGCCTTTGGTTGTGTTAGCATTACCCACACATGTGCTTCCATTTTGTTGCCTGGGAAGCTAAATAGAAATATATGACTCTTAGCTGGCCTCATTAATGAAACAACAGATAGGGGTTGGGTGCAGAATCTGAAGGAGTCACTGAAAAAACATAATAAGCAGTGAGGGGAAAAAAAAAAACGCCAACAAACTGAACATGTTTTAAATTATTAAAAAAATGTTATTCGTGGGAAGCAACACAGAGTTTTATTTAGGGAGGTTGGAAGGAAAACCCTGAGGTGGCAGAGGGATTCCTAAAGGGTGGAGAACAGTTTATCTCTATCCCGCGTAGTCATGTGGGGACAATTTATTCTCATCTTGGAGGAACAGGAAATATTTTCAAGTTAATAATGTTTCTGCCACCTTTCTCTCCCCTCCTATCATGCTTGCAGTCAAAGGTGAAAGCCTACCCTACATCCCCTGTGACTGGTGCAGAATCTACATCAGAAGCAGAGAGATGAGGGAAGGAAGAAGAGTGGAATGAGATCAGCTCTGTGGTTTGCGACAGCCTATAAAACTAGAAAAGCCTTTACAAAACCGGAGCCAGATAGAACTCATAAAAAGCCAGTAATCTCCTGTAAACATGGGCCAATTGGCAATCCCGTGCTGTGGTTGTTTGTCATGACAATAGGATGTCTTGCTGCAAATCAACAGATGATGTCTAATACAGTCATATATGCAAACAGTAGAGAAACGTTTGTTGCTGTTTCTTTCAAGCCTTGTGGACTGGATTTATCACTGTGCGACTATCCCTGCCCCAGTGATGTTGCAGTTTGAAAGAAACTGCAGATTCTAGTGCAAAGAAGTTGCTGGAGTAACTGGTATTGATAACTGGTTTGTTGTGCTCCCCCCTCGCTGATAACCTGGGGTCTGTTCTGCTCAAAGTACCTTCAGCATTTATATTGTTTGTCTCGGTACTGTAGTGTTAATCCTAATACTGAACTTGAAGTAGTTCCCCTAGATAGTTAGTTAATAGCAAGAGAAGTGGTGTAGTAAGCAGAAACACTGCTCTTGCTTTGTTGCATTGTGGCTTTATTTCTGAGCCCACTGTTTTATAGGGTTTTTTTCCTATATATCATATCCCCACTGGCATGCTATAGCATGCACTTTCTTACCGAGAACGTGTAGTATTGCCCAGCACAGCTGCAGGCATAAGCTATTGCAGATGCCTCTGATGCACTCCTGACATAATAGACCTGATGACCCTGGGGCCTTGCAACACTCTGTTTAGGGTGAAGTGCCGTTTTGCTGCCTATGTAAACTATATACGTAACCACTCCCCCCTCTCCATGTCAGACGGCTGCAGAGACCCTGCCTTTAATAGGCAAGGTTAGAAGGATAGAGTGTGGCACATGGGCTGAGTCTTCCTTTTTATAAATCGGTAACAATAGGGTGTTGACAGGCCTTGAAGCCTAGACAGGCTACAAGGGTCATCACGATAAGGAAGGATTAGTGTATATAATTTGCCAAATATGGGGCCAGCCACTAGCTGGGTTTTTCTGCACATGGCAGATTATCTACAGTAGCTTCATGGAATGCACCTTAGCTGCTGGCTGTATTTATTAGCAAATTTACTGCTGCGTCCAGTTTAAGAACTATATGCTGGACAGGGAACGTATGCAAATGTGATGAAAGAAGTTTTGGCTTACATTTTGACTGAAGAATAAAAATGGAGCGTGCTGTGTATGTCTTAAGTATAAATACTTTTCAGTGTACCGTATCTGGTTTTCCCCTAAGATTTTCACTTGAGAGATTTTGTATGCATCTTCATTCTTTGTAAATAAAGCTGTTTCTAACTTAATTCCCTGGAGGGTATAGTAATCCAGCCCAAAGATCAATGGTCAACAGAAAATATAAAGAGCCCCTAGATCAGATCTTTGACTGCTTTGTGGTAGATAGCTAAACTGCCCACCTTAAAATGTTAAGAGAACGATAAATGCTGTAAATTCTTGGCTGCGGTGAAGGAGAACTTGTTAACCCCAGAGTTACTGGAAATAGATATGGTCAAAATCTAACAACATTACTGTGTTGTAAACTGTATTTATTCCTTAAAAGAAAAACAAGAATACAGGGATTTAGGCGATTCTTGCAAGTACTCTCCAAATCAGATTTTCACTGACTGTGTTAATTTGCAATTTTGGGCAGAGTTCATACGTTTCATCTTCTGAGTGATACTGTGCCAATTTATGGCAATTTGTACAAATGTTGAAAAATTAATACGCATGCAGTTACTTTTTTCTTTGTTTACTTGAAGGTTTTATTTACGAATATGACAGTTTCTCTAAAGTAAGATGCCGCAGTCCCTTTGTGCTTCCTTCCTCAGTACCTTGATAAGCTCACCCATGAAACAAAAGACCCAGTGTAAATAAAATTTTGCAAGTCATTTGAGGATGTAGCAAAAGACATAATTGACTTTTTAGTCCATTTTTAGAACGAACTCTCTCAAGGCCTTTTTTTCCTCACAGGAACACTTCCCACTGCACTGGAACTGACGAGACTGTATGCATTACTTTATTTTGATACTGACATTTAAACAATAAAATAAAGCCATTTAAAACAAATAGTGGTGCTTTAAGTGTCTGAGCTGTCAAGATATCAAATTATATAACTTGGAAAAATCAGAATTCATTGTTAATGGTATGCACTTAACACAAAGGGTCGCTGGAGTACTAACCAGATATATATTCAGCTACCATGTTGGAGCTAACAGGCTATATTCCTTTAGATAGAATTGACTATATTCACTTAAATGGACTTGACTCTAGTACAATCACTGTATTCAAATGTCAAAAAAAAGAGAAAGAGGATGTCACGTAGGGTCACAAATTATGTTGGATTTTGACAGATTGTAGCCTTGCTTTACAAGAGCAGTAACATCTCATTTGTCACCGTTTGATCTGTAAGTGCGGGAATGAGAGCGGAAGGCCCTCCATCTCCACCGCAATTTAATCGCTCTGAGGCCGACAGTGGCAGCTAAAGCCACCTGCCCATGCACTGTACTGCTGATCTGTTTTAATTTAATCGTCCGTCAGCTGGGATGAAAGCATAAATCGTCTCCCTTTGATCTGCAAACGGTGTGGTTTTTTTGTAAAGTGTGGTGCAGAATCAGGGAGACAGTTTTCACATTTAGTGCAACATAGACAACATGGGCTTGAAAAGCTTGTAAGTGATATTTCACTGTAGCAGTAAAGCAAGAATTTGCTCTTTTTGTAAATTGATACGAAATAGCATAAGTTTTTTAAAAAAATGGTCGTAGGGGCGATGATTGATTCATAATGTATTGATTATTCAAGTTTGAAAAGCCAGCCTCTACCCTTAAATAACTTAAACATCTTTAAAACTCTAAAGAATCTTAAATCACCATTTTCACAAAGCGGGGGGATAAGAAAAATTATTTGGCGATAACACTGGGTAATTCTGTGAACAGCTGTATACTGGGCATATTATTTAATTATATTATTGCATGTAAATGCAACAGGGAGGATCTTTTTTTTTAAAAAAAAAAACACACCTCCCTTCTGCAGTGGAAAATTTTGCCCTTTCCTGGTATTGTTGGAAGTTTTGTTTAAGGCCAAAATGTTATTTGCACATCAAATATGGTTGGTGAGCCAAACTCTGCTTTTGGCTGTCCTAATTGAAATCTTGCACCCTTCCATGGAAAGAACCAGCATGAATACAGCTGAAAGTAAAATGGTAACATTTGGGCAAAATCTTTCTCATTATTATATTTTCTTACAGAGTAGCTAGTGAGCAAAAAAATCCCTATTTCTACATCACACTTCTCCCTCTCAGCCCCTTCTCCCAACCCTTTACAGCTTCCTTTTTCAGGCTTGTGCTTTCTTAGGTTTTGCACTTGGCCTCTCTCATGAGATACGTCATTCATAACTTTGATGTTGTCCGTTTGTGATGAGAACCACCTCCTTTAGCTCCTTGTCAATCCAAGCTGAGTCTTCCAGTGCTGCAGTCTTTAAATCTGAAGAAACACAGCCGTGGAAGGCTCACCCCTCGACTGTGAGAATTTTGACTGACCCCATAAACCTTTAAATGCACCATCTCCTCTCCTTTTCTTATGACATCTTTAGGGACTGTACTCCCGGTTCACACTCCCAATTGGCAGTATGAAAATCAAAATCTCACAAACTCTCCCCAAAATTCATACAAACCTGAAGAGTTGCATATATTCTCTGCAATGTCATTTTTCTGACTGGGATGGGAGATACGAACTGCCCAGTGAGACCTTTGAATATCTTTCCATTAGTGCTGAGACTAGTCTGTGACTTCCCTATTGGGAGAAGGTTTTTTTGTGATCAGATGTGAAAACTGGAAAGTTCCTTTCCTGGTAACAAATGCAGTGTGTTTTCTTGACTTCTCAGAGAGCAGAGAACACAAACCAGAGCTTGTAAGAATCTTCCCTTTTTGAGTGACTAAACATCTTTTATTTACTGAACAATCTGGCAATGTTTTATTTGAGAAGGTTTTCCGTCTCCATTATTTGTAGCAGGATTTTGTTATTTGGCAAAGGATTCTGTCCTGGGGTAAAGAAATGTTTATGTTTTCTCTTGTAAAATTCCATTCAGCCTATTCTGGAATACAAATAGTGAAAAATTGCCTTTGTCCTTCTTTTGCTTTCATTCCTCATGAAAATTTTGTCAGGCCGACAATATAATAAATAATTATGGAGTTGCTGCGGCCCTGGAGTGGGGAGGGAGAGAGAACCAGGCTGCTGTCTCCCAGCACAGATTCAGCTTACAGACCAACCGGGCCCTGACTGCTTTGAGAGCGCTGGTTTGGTCTAACACACGCAAACACATTTTCTTGGAGAAAGAAGAAGAAAGAGAACAGAGAAAAAACTTACTCTTATCCCCAAAATTGACCTCTGGGACTGACCCAGACCCCTGGGGCATGAGCTTACACAGCGTGGGACCAAGGGAAGACAAATGGGCCAGACTATTCCTAGCCTTACTAACTGACCCTTGTCTCGTCTCCAAATTTTCTGCCACAAGCTAAGGTGGTAGGGATCCTCTGGTAGAAATCAGTGGTGCTGGTCTGAAATTGAAGTGTTAAAAGATTGCTAAGAAAGCACGTGAAAGAGAAAGGCTCCTGTACTTGCAAATATTACAAATTGTTTTATCTTTCTCAGTTTCAAAAATGCATCTGGAATATCGTGTGTTTGCAGGCTAGTAATAACATACAGCAGAAGGATATTAATTTGCAAAGTTAAGCATTATTTGCCTCATTTTCTGTATAAAGTCTGATGCAAGAGAAAGCAGAAATTAAGGTTGCACGAACTATCATCAGTTCTGATGTTTTCTAACTTCTGACTTCTTGCCTTTGCAGACCAAACCTGGGGATGGTTATGCAGTGTTTGTAACTGTAAGGGTTTTTAGATGGAGTAATGAAGTGCGTAGATGCATGCACCCTGCATAGTGTAAATGATGGTGACGGTTATCTTTAGTTGTGTGTAGGTAATGATAACACAAAGAGCAATAAATGTCATACAGCCTTATACTGAGCTATCATCTAATCAGTCCCAGGAAAGTTTATTTAAATGTATTTAAATAAAAGCAGTCTAAACTAGCAAAAGATGACAAATTAATTTTCATACTAAAGTTTTATCTGAGATAAAATTATTTTGCAAGTTTGAGTAACTTATTTTCCCGAAATAGAAAAGATTTCTACCGGATTTTAGCCCTCATGATGATGCTTAATGTGGAGCAATGGGGCATTGCTCCGCTGAATTTATAATTGAGCTGATAAATTAGCTCTTCATTTTTGAGTACTGATAAACAAAAGGCACGTTTACTAATCCCATTGCAGTAACCGGTAACACTGTCACTGAGCTACTGGGTACAGGATGAACCTCTTAGTACTAAACCGTAACATCCTGAAAGATATTTCCAAGTCTGACTTTTTAATTCCAGTTTTATGAAAGGTGATGTCAGTCTAGTTTTGTATCCCCTTCATACATCCAGTCCTCTTACTATTTTTTTACATCCCTCTTACTATTTTGGTATTTTTCATTAGCTTTTCTATTGGAATTCTGAACTCCATTACACTGCAGTCAGATAAGTACAAATATAAACCACACCATGCTGCTATCAATACAGTCCTCTCTTAAAACTCCAGCGCATACAATGAACACAGATAACTCCCTCCTGATAATGTCCTTGTAGCTACTTAGACTAAGTAGCGTAATGAAAGTGAAGGCAAAGACACAAATGGTATACAACATATGATAGGTTTGTGGAAAGTGCAGTAGCAACTCATGAGTAGGGAGAAAACCATTCAAGAGCATTGCTGGTTATTTATAGGCTCTCACTAGCCCATTCATTTGCGTTGCATTTGTGATGTTTGTATTATTTTTGCCAGAGTGTGTTCTTGCATTCATTCATACTCTCCATTCTTCTGTGTCAATGTCACTTTTGACAGCAGTCACCAGAAATCCCCTCTGTTGGAAAGAGCAGAAGCAGTCCTGGAAGGATATGGCCATGATACCCTGATGGCAATACGGTGATAATGTATAGATGATAGTTAGCACTTCTGTCTTTATTTTTCTTTCTATATTTTGGTGTTTTGTTTACAGCTTGAGGTGTATGGCTTATGTCCATTTACATAGTCTTATTCAACGTGGGTGTAGTTCAGTGTACATTGTGAGTTGTGGTGGCACCATTATATACTGGATTCTGTTTGTACATGTACACATACACATACACAGGTCAAACCACCTGCTGTCTACTCGTGGCACATTTACAGCTGTAGCTTTTGATCTTTTAGGACTGTGTTATGTAGTATTGGGAAACCTGTTTTGTCCCATGGTATGAGTTGGAGCAGAGAGCAGATACTCTGTGGACCCACTTAAACCAGGTATTTATTTCTATGGTTGCTTACCGTTATGGAGGACAGGATTCAACGACTCAAGTAGTTCAGTCCGATGTATAAAAGGTCAGTTGTTTTATAGCTGGAAAATTAGAGAAACTCTTAACTTCTTTACTAATACTTTTCTTCATGGTTTGTAAAGTGGACACATGCATTTGCTCATGTCTGTCACAGAATATTGTGAATCACACATTCAGGAGGTCTCCATGATCTAAATGGCAGTATTAAATATTTACCATAACTACATAGACCATGGCAGCCAGAAATTTATTATGGGTACAAATAATTTTTCAGCCTGTCTGTTTTTAAGACAAAAGCAATAAAGCAAGGTATTATTTAAATCGATAAAAGAATAACTATTTCATCAGTGATACTAATTAAAGATTGGTCAAAGATTTGTCCATGTCTTGTACTGCAAATACCTATCAGACTTGATTAGGAAAAGTAGCATTTGTAGTACTGCCCACTAGTTGAAAAAAATTTTCTATGAAGCCCACTTTACCAGATAATGATGGTTTTATTAGTCTTTGTTTAGTGAGGTGTTAGCCAAGAATTCAAGCAGCTAGTTTCTGGTAGAAAAAATCAATAAGAATTCATTTTTTAAAGGGCAGATCTTTACAATGGCAAATACTGTATCAGGGGAAAGCTGTTAGAAAACTGCCATTTTACTAATTAATTTCCATGTGGATAATGGATATACACTAAGGAATGGAAATAGATAAAGATCTCAATAGGACAGGCAAAAATTAAGTAAAGCCTAATGGTAATATCTTATGTCCTTTTTTATAACATCCGATAAAAAATACCCAGAGCCTAGAAACATATTTTTGTAGTGACACTTTCTAAATTAGAAACCTGGGATTTCCCTTATTTGATCAGTTTGAAATTCTGTCATTCTGATACGTTGTTTCCATCAGAGACCTAATAACTGATTCTTTCAAGGCAAGCACTCAAGTAATTAACTTGGATATGCAGATAATATTTGGAGAGTGGGTGAATATTTTTTCCAAATGTTCTTTAATTCCCTGGCAAGTTGATAAGGCATATTCCACTGTTTTACCTGCCTAGTCTTAATGCTATTCCTTTCTTCTGCAAGTGGTCACAATCTGCCAGGCTACTTGACTTCAGGATTTGGCCCAAAAAGTATGGAGGTCAGGTAGTAGCTCGGAAAAAAAACTGCAAGTGCTGTTTCTGTCTCCTTGTGTATGTGTCTGGAAACGTTTTGTATGTCCTGTTTCTCTTTCTCAGACCTACGATTTTTTAATGTAAACTTTATTGAATTTTTTCGTTTTGAACTAAAATGGTAAATATAATGGCTGGAGATGTTTCTGTCTGTGAGAATGTGTTTTGTTTTCAATATTTTTTCTTCTTCCATATTAGTAAAAAGTCTTTAGTTTTAATAAGTGCAATACAGCCACACTCTGGTTGATATATTAATGAAGAATTTGTTTTTGAAAATTTTTTCTTCAAGAGACCCAAGCAGATACACAGATCAGTCCTGGAATTTATCTAAAAAGAATTTACTCGTCTCTGTTACGGGGAAGAAGATTGAGAAGTTATGTAAATCCTCTGCTTCTCCAAATGGTTTATTCAGAATATTCTTACTTGATACTGTTTTCATTAATGAAAATATTGAATAACTGTTAGTTTAAACCATGTCTTTAGTGACCTACACAAACTAGGTACCTGCATGTGTTCACCATGCACTCTCTGGCTTGCTTGCTTTTTGTTACTTACCAGGTACATTAAAATTCACATTTAAATTTCAAATGAGCTAAATAAACCATTTCTTTCAGATAGATAGCTGATTTTGTTCCTCTCATGTTATATTAATATTAATATTACGGAGTCTTCTGTACCCTTGCTTTACTTCCTGACTATCTGATAATTGGGTTGGCAGAGTATACCTGAGGTCATCTTGTTTAGCTTATCTCCACAAGAGAAAGAGTGGCAAATAATAAGGGAAAGCAGCAATAAAATAGTGGAAAAAATTGAAAGGAAGATTTAATCTTTGACCAATTTGAAACATATCCTAGAGAATCCATGGAGAAAAAGATAAAGTGTGACTATGAGTAAGTTAACTAAACACATTACAGTGTGTGAGAGCAAATGGAGTTAGTCCATTGTACATGTTTAATTTCCTATTAGTCTCTGGCGTTTACTACTCCGGTCTGAGTTGGGGCATCTGTAAATTCAGTTAAATACAGTGCATTGTCTAAACATATCACAGCTCCAATCAGTCACCCGGGCTGCTGATAAGAAGCCTCTTGTATTATTGAATCTACAATAGGGAGGCTCTGCAGGCACAAAGATAACAGCTAGGTATTTCACTTTAACTATGAGAAAAAACAGTGACTCGCCTTTGCTGCTGCAGCTCTGACATTTATTACTACTCCCTGATTTGTTTTATACTACTGATGTGAATTTGGTTTCAGGTGCTTTATATCTCTTCTTATTCCTAACTTAAGACCTCTATCTGGAAACAGTAAGGAAAAACAAGTAAACCAAAATCAACTTTCATGGTATTACGTAGATAGCAACAACTTGAGCAGTTTCTAGTGCTTTAAGAATGTCTTACTGCTTTCATCTCTAAAGGATGAAACAGAGGCTTTTCTTTATTCTTTCACCATTTTGTTCCTTTTGAATTGAAGGTGTTTCAGTGATATCGCTTCAGAAATGCAGCTACTCCAGAGGAAGTGTGAATCTAGCCGTAATAGTTTGGGGGGTTAGACTTTTCCAATGTTTTAATAGACAAAAAATGAGGCATTTTTGTGATCTTTTCATAGAGCCCTTGAGTTTGAAAGAAAATAATAAGCAAGTTCTATCAGCAGGTATCAATGCAGATAGAAGCACTACGGCGGCATGTCCAAAGTATGTTACATACAGAAAGACACTGCAGATAAATATGGGATTGGTAGTGACCGTCTTTCAGGGTCCTTTATGTTCCTCAATTTAGCAATGTCTTTTTAGTCGTAAAATTTTGGCGAACTTTAGGTGTTTAGGATAAAATTTCCTCTGCCCAAATACACTACTCAAGGTGATTATTTTTTTTTAACTTTTTCCTATTGTCAAGAATAAGGCCTAGTAAAAATGTAAAAAAATAAATTAAGAAATTTTTTATAAAACCTCGTGCTTTAGTGCAAAGAGCGGAGATTATGGAGGGGCTGGTGATTGTCAAAGCATATGCCTCTTGCTTTCCCCAGAGAACTTGATTCAACTTTCGCCAACACTGTTGGCCAATTTTAATGTGACTTTGAACAAGAATATATTGTTCAGTAAGTACAGACTTATATACCTTCTTTCCCATAGCATGTATATGTGTTAATGGTCATTAGTGATCATAGAATCATAGAATGGTTTGGGTTGGAAGGGACCTTTAAAGATGACCTAGTCCAACCCCCCTGCAGTGAGCAGGGACATCTTCAACTAGATCAGGTTGCTCAGAGTCCTGTCCAACCTGACCTTGATGATAATAGAGATACTATATCACTATTAATACACCAAGGATATATGCACACAACAAGTCTATATGTAGTAGAGAGTATCTATACATATCATATATTATGTAACATTTATATATTATTTATTTAGTCATAAACTATATTGTATTTAAAATTCAGCAATCCTGATCCTGAAATGTCATGGCTGGTAGTTTCCTATTGGTTCTGTCTCCTAGAAATATGCCAATTTTATACTATAGTTAATATATTTGATGTTCTTAATTCATTGGTGATTTTATAGATTTTATTTCTAGTTAGATACATTTCTGAGAGGCTATAATTAATTGCTCAGTAACTTTGCAATAGAAAGTTTGTAGATTCTCAAACATTCATCGTTTATTTCCTAAGGCTTCTTTTGTGTACTCATATGTTGAATTAAAGCTGTATCTCGTGAAGTAGCTTACATGAGTTTGTTTTGTCTGAGCCCTCAGTTATAACTAAGTTTTATTTCTGCTACCGTCTGCGTGGTAACTGCATAAAGTTCAGTTTACTACTTGACGCTACACAAATAAAATTCCTAAAGGAAATACCCCAAAGATCAAAATAACCCTAAACCCCTCAGCAAGATCCCTAGTAAATGCAAAACCAAAACAAATGAAGAAAACACTAAGATTCACTTCTGTCTCTTGAACCAAGGCATTGCAGTGCAGTATGTAGATGCAGGTTCTGAAGCAAGTTAATGCTCTGTTCTGCTGTGTGAAAAACAGGTCTGATTAAGCATTCAGCATCTTACCTCTTTGACTGCTAGGACCAGAGTTCCTGGCAACAAATATATTGTGGCTCTCTATGTAACTGAGATTTAGCAAAAATTTAGCAAATTTAAGGCTGTTTTTAACTTTCTGCATAAGCTTAAATTTTTTGTGTTCAACCGAACACAATTAAAGGGCATTCTTGAATTGGTTTGTACGATTCAAGAATGTCAACTGATGTTCTTCTAAAGGAATACCATGTAGTCATTCACTGTAGAGAGACAGTTGCAGTAATACATATCCTGGAGGACAGAAGGGATATAAAGGAATCATTTGTAGTAGGAAATAAAAACGTAGAAAAGCCTTTTCCTGGGCATTTTAAAATTAGAGGTATGTGGTATTGCAGCTTTTTTCCCCCTTGCTTTAAAAGAAAATGCTTGCGATTATTGCAAGATTTTTTGGTCTGTACCATGGATTATTTTCAAAGCTGGTGTTCGTTCGCGTTTGTGGGATCACAGTGCTGGGCTTTATTTTTTTTGATATAGTGAGCATCAAAGGTATGGTTAACATGGCAGGCTAGCATATCTGCTCATAGCGTTAAAGGTACACCTAATGTAAGAGTGAAGCTTTATGCAGCCAAAGATAGACAGAAGAAGAAGAAAGCAGCTAAAGGAGGTGGCAGGTAGGAAAACTGCGAAGGGGAAAGAGCTACCAGTTAATGCTAAAAACCACATCAAAGGTGGTGATTATGCTGCAAAAAACAGTATGTGCATACATACTGGAATGTAAAATTGCTCCCAGTAGACAAAAATTCAAGGTGTTGCCATGCCTTTAGAAAAACCTGTTCATTCTATAGAAAAAATGTAAATCACTTCTATACACGGATATGGCCTCTAGTGCACACCAGTAGTGATCAGCAGGGATCTCTATACTAGTGAGATCTGCGGGGACCAAGGAGAGATTGCATTTACTCTAATTACCAGGGGAAGCCAAGGTGGATGTTCGTTTCATGAGAATTAATGAAAGCCAAATTCCTGAATGGCTAGAATTCGGAGGGGTGAAAAGCATCATGAATTGAGAGTGACCTGACATGAAATATTCCAATCTAGCAAAGCCAAAGGTGATTAGAACACTGTTTTATACAAAACCACAATAATTTCCAACTTCTCAGTGAGGATTAGTAATATTGAAATATATTTTCCATCACAGTTTTCTTGGTATTTACAAAAGAGAGCTACCAGAACAATTCTAGAGTTTGTAGGATCAATACTTCAGTGAAGTTTCATCAGTGTAAATATTCAATTTTGTAATGACTATACTGGTTTCGGTGTATTTTCATCTCAACTGTTGTTATTCCTTTAACGTAGGTCTTTGTATTAGGAGGGACTAGTTGCACTCCAGGTTAATTTGCTGTTGTCATAAGTGGAAACCTACGTTCAGCAGTGGTTTACATAACGGAAATTAAATATTGCAGTTCTTGCCCAGCCCGTTTGGAGTCTGTCCACATCACCAAACCAGCATCCAGATTGGCATAGTTTGAAATACCAGCATCATCTGTGCCAGGATTTCATTATCCAGTGTGTTACAGGTTGGTTACAAATGTATGTCAGGATTGTTTGGAAAGCTTGTGAAATGTCTGTCTGGACTGGCCTCCAGTTTCTCTCATCAGGTAACTCCTAAATTTTCAGAAACATCTATGTATTTGGCCTTGCTACTGGAGTTGTCCCTGGCTCAAAGAAATGGAATGGGACAGTCTGTTTCCTGAGGGTCAGAAAAATGAGAGACATCTGGGTCACATAGATACACACTGAGGCTTGATCCACAAAAAACCATACTGCTTTACCACTCTCTTCTATACTTCTTCGCTTCTTTCTACTCCATACGGCTACAAAGATGACTCTGAAACAACCTTGATGCAAGCATTGAACCTTCAGTAAAAAGTCAACCTGGTAAGCAGAAACTTCTTTAGCGTCTTCCTTGCAGTGGCGAAGTGGAATAGTATCAGTCTCTATGCTTTGGCCCAATTCCAAGATGAGTGTTATGTGTTACAAGTTTTCATTGAACATTTCATATGGTGTCAGTAAATTTGTAATTAAAATGCAATGTTATTCATTTATCAGTATAAATAGTGACTACTTTTTACTAGTTGATAAGCACCATAACCTTGAAAACATGTAGAATAATCACAGTTTTTAGAATACATTTTTGCGAAAGCAAAGTTAATTGTAGGGGTACAATGAGGAAGGAAAAATAAAACTTTGTTTTTCCTTTTGTTAGCAAATCAAGGGTCTAATGGATTGGACCTCTCTTCTCTTACAAGACAGCATATGTGATCTGAATAACCAGTTTTTCTTCAGTTAATATAGCTGACTTTTTTTTTTTTTTTTTAAGCCTAAGATCTTTCTCATCCCTAGTAGACAGTAACTAGATATTAGCAGTTTTGGGAAGGTTAAATTGCTCTTTCGTAGATTAGGATTTGTTAACAGATGTGGTTATTGGTACTGTGTGCTTTCCTAATCCCTCTTCAGTATTGGTGCATCTCCAACCCTACCAGTTTAATTAACATTGAAATTCTCATATTATTTTGGTGTGCTGATTACAGGCAAAGACTAAGTGGAAGTCAGTTTGGCATCCCAAGAGACTTCAGCGTTAACAATGCAGAAAGGGTTTTTTTTTTTTTTTCCTTTTCTCCCCCTTCATGAACTCCAGATAAGCAGTAGGCCCCAGTTAGATTTCATTACTATCACGCACTCTTCATGGTCATCTTTTAATATTTGAAAGGATCATTTGTTAACTGGAAATGGTCAATTTTTTTTTCTTTGGCTTTTGAAATATAATTTTCAATTTTTAATTTGATTCATTTAGATGAAATCATTAATCAGGGTTGAAACTGAGTTAATTTTCTGGAAAATAAATGAGGTTGTTAGAGTGAACGTTATTAAGTGGGCTCTTTGCAAGAAAGGGATAATAGCTGAAAATATGGAAGACTTTGAGAACTATAGCGGTTGAGGGATAAAAAACAGAAAGGTTTTTTTTCTAGCTAAGTGCAGTAATTTTTTAAAGGAAGCTAGGCATAGGAGGGATATTTCAGAACTATCATTATTAAAGTAAGAGTTATAGAGTAAATACTCTTATTAAATATATATGTAACTTAAAATGCTACAGAGCCGGAATATAGATAGTGATTTTAAAATGCTCTTACATTTTTACAAACAATATGTTTCTCCTGAAGTTCAGTATTTGCTATTCCAAGCAATGCCCACTTGATTTTTGAGACAGAGAAACGTTGTTCTTAGTAATTCAGCAGAGGTAAAGCCATCCAGGTAGAAAGCTTCAGTAGACAGGGAGTGCAGGCCACTAAACCATTTTTTTCGATCTGACCCAAATTCAACTACTGGCCTTGAGAGGGTTCTGTTTGCTTATTCTCTGGAGTTTACCGCGTGATACAAAGTGATTAAGATAGCCAGCAAAATCTTTTATAAACACAAACTACAGAAGAAGAGATTGGACTAGACAAGCAACATCCTAGATTTACCATTCAAGTTTATTTCAGTTAACTACAAAATTTGTTTTGCATTGTTTCCTAATGTCATCTACTTTCTGCTGATCTTCTATTTAAAACAGTGCCTTTTTTTTTTCCCCAGAAGATACAGCTGCCTCCTCTGTTCTGATAGGAAAGAATTTTTTCCCTTCAAGTGTTCCAGTCTTTGCTTGAGAGTTATCATAACGCTAAGCACTTAGTGGCCTTAGGTCAAAATTTTTGATGGAGCACTACAACTCTGTTTAGGTTTTCTTTAACGCCTGTGTGCTCGTTAAGGACCATTTTGAAGTCCATTACTGTGAATGAATGGTAGAAATTGTAGATGTCTTACCCAACAAGATGTTTCCTCGTAGGTGTTTTTTAACTGTCCTGTCCAACAAGATATTAAATGCTCTTGACTACTTTGAGCTGCAGAGGGAAACAGGAGCACGTGCCACATTAAAAAGAAGAATTCTCAAATGGAGAAGAGTGGAAGTTTCTGCAGTGGAGCAGAAAGTCACATGGAAATGGAAATGATTCTGGACTGTAGTTGCTTTCCTTTTGTGATGTACCTTTCCATGATAAAAGAGGAGAGACAGTAATGATCTAACGTGGGTTAAGCTTGAAATAGTTTTCTTTTAAAAATTTAAATCTTGGTGAGCACAGTTCAGTTTTCCTTTCCCTTTAAAAAGGGACAAACAACAGCAACCAAATCTGAACCCTGGCAGACACAAAAGTTGAGTTTGTACATCCTCTCTGCTAACCATGTTAACTAAAGGGATGATAGCTACAGGCTTTTATATGTCAAAATAGTATTTGAAATATGGTTATTTTGAGACAGAGGAGAACAAATGTTGATTCACAATTTCATTTTCAGATACATCATCGAGATGTAATGAATCATAGTGATGTAACATCCTCAGGTGAACAGAGTGTAGCATGTTAATCCAAAATGGCAGCTGAATGGTATAAATACTCTTGGGCAATGCTAACTGGTTTTGAGCTACATGAAGCAAGTACCTCTTCTAGGAGTGGCAAAAGTACCTCTCTTCTGGAATAAAAGAAGGTCTCGAAGTCCCTCCACAGATTAAGATCAGTCACTTGTCATCAATTAGTCAATTGCAATTAGTTACTACTAATGGTTTTTGTATCCAGCCCACATTATAGACCCTACATGCTAATAGGAACAGATTAATGGCTCAGCCAGGGAGGTCAGGGGCCCCAGTTCTTAATAATATAATTTATTATTAAGAATAGTAGTTTTATGGTAGTATTATGTAGATGCTATGAGAGTATGAAAGGGGCCTGCTAAATCTCAGTAACGTAGTCCTGTGCCTTTGAAGTTAATAGCCTTTTAAAACTGCTGTAAGTAGCAGAAGCGAGATCAGGCCAATGCTGTGCCATGAACTTGTTTTCAGATCTATCCTGCATACATACCTTTGGGTTTAATGGTATTGTTTTCAATATGCAGTGTATTTTGCTATGCAGAAGCTATTTCTCATAGGATATATTTACAGAACTTCTTAAAATCACTGAAATTTTAAATTAGGTTTTAAATGTTCACATTGGGAAAACATCTGTTCTTGTTTCTTCATGACTTTTAATTTTGCTACTTGATTTGGTTATAACAATGGCTGCTTTTCTCCCAACTCTGCAAAACATTCGCGGAGTCATGGTCCCTCCCACAGTCAGAGCCACTTACACTCATAAGTGAGTAAGGTTCCTGACAACCTCTGGAGTGTTTACATAAAGCTGTTTCCTAGCCAGGCTGTTTCCAGGACTTTGCTGCATTTGGTACTCATGAATATCAAATAGGTTGTGGTGGGGGAAGGCACCGGGGAGCATGAAGATGGGATCGAAGCAAAAAGATGGAAAGAATTGCCTAGTTGGGTGCATAGAGAAGGACCCACTTGTCAAGCTAAGCATGTATGGCATGGTTACTAAACACGGCTTTGCTCCTTGCTGGAGGCAGTTTCTAACAGCTGGCTTGGCTACTGGCTGTGATTTCAGAAGCTGGTTCTTTTGAACCTAATCAAACCATCTCCCAAACCCCCTTTCCTGTTTATGGTCTAGGAAGCCCATCTCTGTCCAGCTTCCTTTTCATGTTTTCTTCGGTGTTCAGTCCAGTCCAGCTTTGTATTTTCTTGTTGTGTTTTGTAGGATCTTTGGACACAACTGTTTCTAATCCTTTCTTTCTCCAAGAAGTTTCTTAGAGGGAAGGTTGCATTGCGCTTTTCTTCTTTAAAAATATGTTAACAGAAATTTCCTGTGATTTTGGCATGGAGATTCTGCATTCCAATTATCATTTGCAGTTTTTGGGTAACCTTCAGTGTATGTCTTATGACAGTGTTAAAAAAGTCAAGACTCCAGTACATACTTACTCACATTAAAAGTCTTTCCAGTTGGGAAAGGCTGTTTTCCTTCCTTCTGCTATGTTATTTACTCTGTTTTCAAACTGTGCCGTTAAAACTCTTCAACAATAGGGAATTTGCTATATAGAACAGTGCAAAACATACGATGTATGTCAGTGGACAGCAGTATTGGGCCTCTGAAGATGATGAATCTAGAAATAGTAATAGCAATGGTAATAAGGTGGTAAGAGTAGATTTCCAATGTCTTGAAGAATGACATCATGTAGACAGCACCTTGAGGGAGACCTCCATATCTAAAACTCCTCAAGAATTTTTGCAAAATGACCACTCCTTCCTCCCGTATACCTTTCCTTTAAACCCACATTTCTGGTACGTTTTAACTACAGACATCAGTATTAGTTGGACCTTCATCTTGAGCTGAACAAGATGTTCTGTTTCTTTGGTACATTCCTGACGTGGGCAGATTAGTAATATGAGACCAGCAAATAATTTTTATTTGAGTGGATTTTGAACCAGATGTTATACAGTAGGAATACCTGTACCCTGAGCCACTGCTCACTTGATTCTCCACCTGGCCAGTTACAGCTGATACGGAAGCAAAGTATTTTAAGAGGTGGATAGTTAATTTGCTTTGTTCCTAAGGACACATTTTATGTAAGCTTTTAAAAACATAACAAATTTTTGTAGCCACTAGATAGTAAGTAGCTATCTGGTGAAACAAATTTCATGTATAAAATCTAAGAGCAGGAGAAGTCTTTGTGAAAGTTTGTTTTTCTTTCACGTCTCCTTAGTGCACAGCAAACAGTGCTAGGAATTGGACGTTCACACAATACTTAGGATGTCACCGAATGAAACGTGTCAATTCAGGTTTGGCCCAAGTCATTCTGTACACAGATGCAAACATATGCCACTGATTGCAAAAAATTGTAATTTATTTGCTGTTTGGATAAGGAAGCTGAAGCTGCGATTCACGTGTTTTTGAACTGAGTGCACTGGGATGGGATAACCATCTGTCCTGTAAGTGAGATGCTCAGCTATGTGCGGCTATTGATAGTAACATGGGTTACTGGCTATCTGAGTGTTATCTAAGCAGTTGCCAAAGGTTTAAGAGTACACAAATAACAATGACTTAAAAAGATCATTTTTAAGGGACTTCTGAAGCTTTTAAAGAAAAAACAGGGTTTGTGAGTGCAGTAGTCCTGCTTCAAGTTTCTGATTTCAAGCTAAGCTTACCAGTTCAATTTTAATCCCTTTCAAACGCCTTGGTCATGCTTTGAAGATAGAAAACCTCCCCCTCAAGCTCTGAAGCTGAGCAGTGGCCCTTTTTGTTTCCACAAGCTGAAAATAAAGTGTTCACATGAGCTCATTTACAGAGAGTAGAGTTGGCAGCCTTATCAGGAGAGGAGAAAGGAGCTCTGAAGATGAAAAGCTATCGCTGTGACAGAAGTCTTTATTAGGTTGGGCAGTAATGGAACGTGGTGTACACGGGATAAAGTGACGGCTACCTAGAGCATTTAGGGAAAACCAGAAGAGTAATAATGTTTTATGTTGTTCTCAGGCCGGCTTCTTTGGTGATCCCTCTGGCCCAGGGATGTTTGGAGTGAAAAAGGGGACTATGTAAAGAGCATACTGTTTCAACTTTGCTTGGTGTTTGAGGCTCTGCTGATGACAAAAAGGAAGAGTAAAGATGAGTCATTATGTAGTTTCATAATTACTCAGCGTTCCCTATTGTGCCAACCCTCTACTATATAGCTTGCTAGGAGACAGACTTTGATTGAAAAATCCCTTTATCCAGTTTCACACATATGTCAAATCCCATTTACAGGAAATGCTTCTGTTGTTGAAATTCAGGTTTCTCAGTATAATTTTTTATATTAAAAAGATGCTAAATGTATAATTACATTAAGATAATACTTTAGAATTTTATATATAGTCTATATAAAATATAATCAGCATGAGAGTAAAACATTTGATTTTTTCAGCTTGCTCCAGTGAGTTATTTCTTTTGCATTCAAGGTGAGGTGGCACTTTCCTATCAGTTTCCACAAAAAATCCCCATATTGTTGTTGCAAGTTTTGTTTGTAGTGGTTAAAAAGACTTTGTACAACAAGTAACTGATCACTCAAGCCCATTGAAGTTAGTGGAATTTTTGTCATTCACTTTTATTTCCGTGGATTGGGACTGCAACATGTGATATGTACTGTGTAACCAGCAAATATGCCCTCTGATGCCTTCTTACCTTACAGTGAGCAAGACCATGAATTTCCCAAAGCTCATCTCAAGTCTTTGCCAAGGATGTGTGGAACATCCTGTTTAGCATAGTGGGCAGTAGTATGGCATGGACCTATGTTCTACAAGTGTTCTTTAGCCCACCTCGTGTTCCTGTTCACAAGGACTGGGAAGGGTAAAATGGCAGTTACCACCGATGCCTGCAAAAACCACTGCATGCTTGGGAAGCAGCTTGTTACTTGAGTGTGCATTCATAGCTCTACGTACACATATCCATGAATATAAGAAGGATTTCCTGAAAGCCACTTCCCTCAGCAACTGCTCATTGCAGTTTGGAAATACGGTCTATAACTGGGGCTAGTCTTACCCTTTTAAGACTTATTCCTGTGACTTCAAAAAGCTGTGTTAATACTGTTTCAAGGGCTTAAGGAGTTTTAACTTGTGCAGAGGCCTTTGTTTGCTCTTTGTATATTTATTTTACCTGTGTGAACCAACTGATCTGAATTTGGCCTGATGGGCTTTTTCGATGCAGAGGGCTCTTTTTCTTCCAGTTGAACGCAGTGGCAGAACTTCTGCTGACTTGAATGGGAATAGAACTGGAACTTACTGTCATCATATAAAAGATCAGCTTTATATTGATAATAAACAGTATCATTCCACTAATCTTCCTCCGTCATTGACAACCTGTATGGCCTTTTGTTGTTGTTTTTACTTCAGAATTTTTCCTGTTCATTTGTTAGATTTCCTTCTTCATTAACGATTTTGTTTTCTTGCTATCCCAGGATTAAAGTCACAGGAACAGTTTGTAGGTAACAATGTCTTCACAACCCAAACCTTTAGAATTAGTGATACTTTAGCTAAAAGAAAAAATGGATAGCTAGTTGTTTCTGTGGTTCTTCTAAATTTCACAGCTGCTATGAAATTCAAAGACAGACCTGCATTGCTTTTATAGGCATCTCTGCCCTTTGGTAAAAACAAAAAGGCTTTAGTTCAAGTTTTGAATTGCCTTTCTTAATGCCTTTAAACAATAGACCCGTTTCTTCATTTAATTAAAACAGTAAAAGTTGTGCCTCAACCATCCAGATTGACAGAGGACTGTAATTGATTTGGCTTATTTCTTTTTTTTATCACAATTAACAATAAACCACAGTGCATTCTGCTGGACAAGTAACTGAGAAAAAAACAATGAAAAAGAAAGATAAATGGCAGTAATACTGCTTACATTAATTAGGAGGGTATGTTGAATATTATTCATGCTGGAAAAAGTCTGCAGTTGGGATTTTAGTGGCATGGGAGTTTTAGTCGGAGTTTTCTCCGAGTAAGGACTGCACACATTGGTTCGTCAAGAAAATTGTATAAAATCACCTGACTTTAAGTACAGATCTTTGTGCAGGGGAACATGCCACTGATCTTTAAGCATGTCCTCAGGTAAACTGCTCCTTAATAAAGTGTGATGGAAAACCCTCTTTCGAAAGATAGACTTATGTGTTTTTTCATGGACTGTGTTAAGATCTCATATTTGGGTGGGAAAAAAGCACCAATTTTCATTGATCCTACGTCCAAATTAAACGTTTAAAGTTTTGTTAACAGTTGTACGTCAAAACTTAAAGGGAGGGAGGACACGTCCACAAACTGACTGACTTTTTTTAAATTAAGTTTTTGCACCTTTACAATAGTTTTGTTCCTTTCAAATGCTTGCTTTCTTGCAAAACAGTATTTAGTCTGGTTCCTCACATTAATAATGTAAATTGAAACTAGCACTCAATAATCCATCCGATTTTTTGTGGCATCTGTTGATGAACAACAAGGACATAAAGGAATTCTTTGTCTCTCCCTACCTGTTCTCAGTGGAGGAATTACTAGCCAAGCCATTGATCTTTGCCACTGGCAGGATGGACTGTGTTGCAATTGCATGTAATAAGATGTGGTTTTTGTTCTAATTTCTAAACTGACTTAGTTGTAGACTTCTTAAAATTAATTAATATGCATTAACCAGTTTTGGCATTACACTTTTGGAATTGCCATTCATTTTATGATGCATGACATGTGAGAGCTATCTAGAAAACATCTGATTATGGCCCAGTTCAGTAGCAACAGTCTGAGATGACCAGGTAAATGTCTGTTCACTTCATTATGAGTTGCATTGGTCCATGTAACTGAAGTTGAACCCCTTTCTATCTCTGCCAGCACAGGCAAAATTTCTTTACTTCAGACCTTACATACGTAATAGTTAACCTGTCTCTGTGTGTGTTTGTTTTTTAATGTTGTGAAGTATGTTCATGATAGACAGAAACTGTTATTTTCAATTTCCCTTTAAAGCTGAGCACATAGGACCTTTCTTTCTCATGCATATGCTGCCAAAGGAGGATTTTCTCTAGATAAATTATGCCCTCTTTCTTAAACAAGATTTAAGAGCTTCTCCGGCTGTCAAGTATAGTATCCAGCACTTGAAATCCCAGCCCGTTTAGTTCCCTGTGACATTTGCCAACTGCATGGAGTTTTGACAAGGATTGTATACCTTAGTGGTACGGTGCACTCCATGGCTTAAGAAATGTGAAGTATAGAGTGCATTTCTTTATGTTTAGTACAAAGAGTTAAGTACGTTCCTCAGAGTAGGAGCAATAAAATAGAAAGGGACAAATAAAAAACAAGCGTATGAAAAGCTTTTTTGCTCTATCTTACATATTTATGTAACTAGGAGGAGAATTTCCTCATCTTTTGATTAGATCATCTTAAAAACCAAGAAGTCCTTGTAGAGGATTTTTGACTGTATTTTAATGCTCTTTTGTGGAAATGGCTTTGAATAACAAAATGGACCACACCGTTCTGGATGTAGGGAAGGTACCAATCAAAATGGCAGAACTCTGGCTCTGAATTTATTTGAATTTTAGGAAGTTTTTGATGTGGAACTTGAGTAATCTTTGGTCTGTAGAAGTTGTGCTAAAATTCACTCTGAATATGAAGAGGACTGGACAAAGATAAGAGTCTCAATTTAAATTTTGCAGTATGTTCTCATTTTTGCTTTTTGCTCATAATTTTAATTGAAAGGTCCAGATATCGCTACATCTCTGCTGGGTTGATGTATTTAGGATATCTGGCCAAGGTTCCTATTGATCTAGTGCTTAATTGCAAGTTAACCTAGTTTCAGGAAATACGTAAGTACCATCACTGAGAGAACAACAGACTCCACACAAACTTGGCACGAAGTAGAGAAGTTTACTATGCTTCCACTCTTCGTAGATAGTTTGAAAAGAAGATCACTGAGCAGTCTAAAAGGAAAGGCAAAAGCTGGAGAGAATAATAAAGAGGTATCAATCCACTGTACCGCACCATCTCTGACACAATGGCATGACAAGTGGAAAATAACTCTGTAAAATGGGGAAAAGGCAGTAAAAAATGAATTGTGTTACAGTTTCTAAAACCTGCCTCAATTCAAGAAACAAATGCTCCTGAACGTTGCCAAGGTGTACGATGTTCACATAAATCTCCCATGTCAGCAAATGGGAAACATGTAAAACCTTAGAGAAACACTATCAGAAAATATCAGATTTGTTGAGACCATTGAGATCACTGATTAAAAAAGGCTCCATATTCAATCCCAAAGGCCTTCCTCAAAGGATCCACCCTCAGTGCTGTCTGTTTTGATTTTCTCCAATAAATGATATGGCTGACTATTCCCAGAAAACATGCCGATGTTTCCTATAAGTGATGCACAATTTTGCTGGGTATAAGCATACTTATAGACATGTTCTTCAGTGGTCAGTTCCTTTCTTTTCTGCAGGTTAACTGAGTTAAGGCTTAGAGGAAAAATGTTTGAATCAGTTTCCTTTGAAAATACAGGCAAGATCTTATTCCTGTTATGTCATTATAGTAATGCAATAAGCAGTGCTTTCTTGTTCAGAACTCTCTGCATGTTTTTATACCAGAAGACTGAATATATCTAGTCCAGATTAAAATTAGTAGAAAAAACCCTGAACATCTAAAAATGGATACAAATTTGACCTCGGGATCAAAATACCTTCTGGAGCAAACAATGTGCATTGCAGAGGGAGGTTCTGATCCAAAGAGAAAGTTGTAAGGTCAAAGAGAAGGAAAAGAGGAAGAGGAAGAAACAGGCTTGTTTTGCTTAAAGGACAATGTGGCAGTGGATGTCACAAACACAATGTTGGATTGACTTGTATGTCTACTTCATGGTTAAGTTGCTCAAAAACTATTCTTGTGAGAGGATTATACACATTTGTTTGGTTTGTGGGTGCTAGTTATAAATATGCTGAAATATTTCTCTAGGTTTCTGGTTGTGGGTTTGTTTAATTAGGTTATTTTGTGCATAACCTGTCATCTTTTTACCCAGTAAATTCTGCTCTTGTTTCAGCCTTAATGTCTTTTAAACTGGATGTCACAGTCCAAGGGAATGAAATCCAGGTTAGAAATGTATAGTTATATGTTTAAAAGAAAAAAGAAAGAAAGAATGAATCCAATGTGTATGTTTTAATGGGAAGAGGAGAACTTTGGGAGAGAAATAGGAGAGAAAGCAGAAAACTTTGAAAGGAACACAGTATCTGGAAAAATACAAAGTCCGTGAAAGTAATTTGTTTACTTTTCCTGCCCTTAGAAGTAACTCTGGAGAAATGTACAGACTTCAGTAGAATTGTGCTAGATTTGCAATGCATCGAGTGAGAAGACCTTGGTCTCCTGTTTGGTAAATACTCTTTTTATGGCCCCTAGAAAAATAAAATATGCGTGTGTTTAGCATTGCACACAGTGAAGATTCCCATTGAGATCTGCATTCAGAAGGGTAAGCATGTGCCAATTTAAATAGACTGTGCTTGTCAAGAATTATTGACTTAAAACTAAATTTTTTTTTTTTTTTAATTCCACATCTGTTAAAGTTCTATATGAAAACCATTCCTGAGGATGAGGAAATTTTATGCTTTATTTCCTCTTTTAAATAATGTTTATGTAATTATGTCGCCCAATTACTTGTATTAACATACCCTTGTACACTATGTATGTTTTTTCTCCATAGCAGTTGCCATTACAATTTAAACAAAAATATTCTCCTCAGACAAACATCTTTTATATAAAAGGCATTTTTAACAGGGAGGAGTTGTTTCTTTTCGAAAAGAACAATTCTCGTGACAACAATTGTTGACCTTTTTTCTCTTTCTTTTTGTTTTGCTTTGTTCATTTAGTCTGGCTAAAATTACATACATATTCATGTATTTTAATAAGAACAAAGCATTACTCTTGGATATTTTCCATAAATTTGTTCTCATAAGCAATTTGATAGACATCTACTATAACTGTAATGGGGGAAGTTTGCAGTAAATCAGTCTGCCTGGTTTAGAAAACTAGAATTTATTAACCCATTTCCCAAAGGCCCAACATTACCTATGAGATTAGAAGAAAATTGTCACTGTTTTCTGTTTTAGAGAAGGAGCATTTTATAATCAGGGTATATTGTCTAATTGTTTCAAAATTTATTGTGTTTTATTAAAGTGAAATCAATTTGCCTCATAGTATTAATTGTGCGTAACATTATGGACAGTCAAAAAGGCTGGAAAACACCGAGCACACTATAATTATGTTTTTCAACTGGGATTTTCCGCATTAGCTCTGATCCACTCCTAGTGCTAGCTACGAAAGAATAGTCGATATGCAGGCTAACCATTATGCTTTTGTACAGAAAGCTTCTAGCAGTAGTATCAATAAAGTGGTATCACTAATAAACTTTCCATTAATTGCTCAAGTATTACGTCAAGCTGAGATGCAGAGGCCACAAACAGGATAACTCGGCACTCCAGCGTACTAGGCGGTGTGTCAGGTTATGAGGCTAGCAGGATATATGAGCTAATGTATAAATCAGTTACACTCTGGGCACGAATGAAGTGTTAAATATGTTCAGGAGAATACTTAAAATTCAAAATGGAGAGTTACTTAGGTTTTTTTTCTTTATGTCCACAGAACTTTGCCTATACCCATTAACTCCTTGTGTTTCATTTTCTTTTCCATTGCTTTACCAAGGCAAAACACAGAATATCTACACTTGTTATAGGAATTGTAAAAATTTGATCTGGTGCTCTTTTCAGGCTTTAGCTGGTAAAGCCAGATATTATCTTAGGATTTTTATAAATATGTATATACAGGAATATTTCAGTCCTTTTTGTGTTAAGGGAAAAGAAGTGAGCGTTAGAAGATTCAAAAAATAGTATGCATTTTTTAGTCTTATGACGTTTCATCAGATCTGATACTTTTATATACTATATAGATCTGCCTGTATAATTCAGCTGAAGGACCGGAGCCTTCTCTTACAACGTTAAATAATCTAAAAATTTTACTCCCTATTTTGCTTCTCACTTAACCTTAGCATCAGAACTTGATTAATTAATTTTGATTTTTTTCTGCTCAGTTTCACTTTGTGATTCTCTTGTATGCACAATTCCTTGACACTGGTACTCATTGAATAACAAGGGAAAGGTTATATAAAGACAAAGAAAAAGGCATTTTTAAAACATTTGTTTCAATAATATTATGTAAATATACAAATATCTATTTAAAAATGTAAAGGCTCTGATTGAGTTGACAGTATCCCTTCAACCAGATCTTCCACTGACACCTGCAGTATTTTCAGTACTGTGGAAAATGTTGGGGCAAATGTTTGTACACTCTGATACTTTTTGTAAAATACAAATACTTATTTCTTGAGAAAAGTTCTGTGGATGCAATTGTGAGCCTCAGTAAAGGCCATTTATAAAATCCCTTCCTGGCAAGGCCATTTTGAGTGGATCACTCACAAGTTCAAAATCAGGTGATTTTTAATCAAACACACACTAGTAGGGATTTAATGTTGCACCATTTTGATTTTATGCACTGGTTTAGTCTGTGACTTTGAACACTTCTTATATATGTAAGAATGTGTGTGCAGACATAAATACATTTTCACAATGAGGAGCTATGATAAAGAACCATTCTCTTAGAAATACCTTATTATAATACCCTCACTTCCCTCTGCTTTCAGAAACTTTGCAGACAGATTTTTTTCCTCTGAGTAAACATTTCAAATTAATATTAAGGACACATCAATTGCATTCCTTAATACCGGGGGGTGAGAGGGGTAGAAGAAAGTTTCAGATTAATTGTAGCACATTGTAGATGAAAATATTCTGTACTAATGCTCTTGCAGGACTTCCTGAAGCTGTTACTGTTATGACCAGAAATTACAGAACACTATTTGTAAAGGATTTGTCTAATTAATTTATTTTTCTGTTGATTAATGAATACAATTTTGTGAGTAAATTACCAGGGGTTTTTACAGACTGTACCTTTATACTCATCATTAGATACACTGCTACCCAACTTTTTTTGAGGAAGAGACAAATACTTTCTTCCCGAGTGCTTTGTTCCCAGGGTTTATTAAGCTGCACACATTGGAATGTTTTTACCTGCCACCTCCAGAAACCATAATATATGCAGAGAACATATCTCCCTTCTTGGTTTCCACCTTTCAACACAATGCTACAAGGTAACACTAACAGGAAGCAATTCCACCACATTGGCATTTTACATTATTTTCTTTATTTTACTATGCTATGTCTTGATTTGATGCCCATCTAGCCACTTAATTTTGAAGTTTTAGTTTTGTTGTTGAACAATCATCACTTTAACCCACTGCAAATAGTGAAACAAGAAACCTTAAATTTATTCTTCTGCATTAACTCAGAGATTTTCAGGCTGGAGCAACACTGCTCAGGAAGATGCTGTGATGTGGTATGTCAGTACCTTCCAGTCTGAACATACTAACCTAGATCACTGTTTTTTTCCTACCTAAGTAGCAGATAAAGATTCCCCTTTTTAAAATAACGACTGGTCAGAGAAGTCAGAAAGGAAGTAGAAACCAGGAATTTCAAATTCCTCACAGTCATAAAATGTGCCTGGCTGTACTATGAACTCATATAAGCCACTGTTGAACTTTACTCTTGTAGCAGGTAGAATTCTAAGAAACAGAAAGTTACAGTATGTGGACAGGAAGAGCAAAGTACAGAAAAGCCATATCATTTTCCAAAGACGCCTGAAACTAGTAATATAAGATCTTTTATCTTGAAGTTAGAATTATCATGTAATTGTACTTCAAGAGTACTCTGAGACCCCAAATGAAACCCTGTTGTGTAACTTCTGTCGAATCCTGAAAAAAATTTGCAAACGAAATAACAATACAGAAGACAAAATGATCATATTTTGGCTGCAAAAGTAGAGCCAAATGTAAGAATATTTATCACATTTTCTAAACCCACGTTTTCATACCAAGTTGATGCTTAGGTTTAAAAGTACCCCATTTTTTTTAGCATCAGGCTGGCATGCACTCATTAAATTACTTTAGATATTCTAGTTTCCAATACAGTTTTCTGTGTAGGTAAAATTGTTAAAGTATACTTAGACTATAAATCATGATAAAATAAAATGCTCCTAAAAATGTGTTAGCCCCAACCAGAGGCTGAGACATGGTGTAAGCTTCTTGGGCTGTTTTCCCATTGTGCCACCTGGTCTAAATTTTGCAGTGCCATAAAATAGCATGCAGAAGAAAGAGAAAGTAAGTTTGGAATTCTGCCATACCTTTTGAGGAAGCTTGAAGGATGAAGTGTGAAATGGATGAGGTTCCACAAATCCGCAGAGTCTAGTTGGAGGCCTGTAGCTCGCGGTGTCCCCCAGGGGTTAGTACTGGGCCCACTCTTGTTCAATGTATTCATCAGTGACCTGGATGAAGGGACAGAGTGTACCCTCAGCAGGTTTGCCAATGACACAAAACTGGAAGGTCTGGCTGATACACCAGAAGGCCGTGCTGCCATTCAGAGGGACCTGGACAGGCTCGGAGCGTTGGGCAGAGAGGAACCTCATGAAGTTCAACACAGGCAAGTGCGGGGTCCTGCACCTGGGGAGGAACAACCCCCTGCACCGGTACAGGTCAGGGGTTGACCTCTGGAAAGCAGCTCTGAGGAGAGGGACCTGGGAGTCCTGGTAGACAACAAATTCACCATGAGCCAGCAATGTGCCCTTGCAGCCAGGAAGGCCAACAGCATGTTGGGGTGCATTGAGAAGAGTGTGGCCAGCAGGTCGAGGGAGGTTATCCTCTCCCTGTCTGGAGTCCTGCATCCAGTTCTAGGCTCCCCAGTTCAAGAAAGTCAAGGAACTACTGGAGAGAGTCCAGCGGAGGGCTATGAAGAAGATTTAAGGGACTGGAGCATCTCTGCTCTGGGGAAAAGCTGAGGGAGCTGGGGCTGTTCAGCCTGAGGAAGAGAAGACTGAGGGGACCTCATCAATGCTTATAAATATCTCAAGGGCGGGTGTCAAGAGGATGGGGCCAAACTCTTTTCAGTGGTGCCCAGCGACAGGACAAGGGGCAACGGGCACAAACTGGAACACAGGAAGTTCCGCCTGAACGTGAGGAAAAACTTCTTTACGGTGAGGGTGACAGAGCCCTGGCACAGGCTGCCCAGGGAGGGTGTGGAGTCTCCTTCTCTGGAGATATTCAAACCCCACCTGGACGCAGCCCTGCTCAGCCTGCTCTAGGTGACCCTGCTCTGGCAGGGGGGTTGGACTAGATGATCTCCAGAGGTCCCTTCCAACCCCTACCATTCCGTGATTCTGTGATTATCTTACTCTTTAAAAGAATAAAAAAGGAGGGAAGAATTGCATACTGTTTCACCAACAAAAGTGTAGTTCACAATTACTCAATACATAAATATGAGAAAGATTGCAGAGATAGTATTGTTATGGGTGTGCTAAGAGAAAAGACAATGTCAAAATGGTGTTTCCATGAATAGCCCTCAAGAAGTCCCCAATTCTGTGAGAACACATATTTTTGCACTAAGGCCAATTTAAACTCAACTGGCAATATAGAGCCACCTTAATTGAAAAGGTAAGTCTCTCTTACTTTGCCAGATGAGTGCAATTTGGAAACTAAATTTTGCTTGTCTTAGTCTTGTACAGTTCAGCACAGACCGGCTACTCCCTGAGGAAGATGAGAAAGATTTTGTCTCAAAGAATAAAAAAAAAAGAGGATAATAAAACAGACAAGAAAAACCCTCAAACTTAGGGAACATATTTGTTAGGGTAAAGAACTTTTAATATTTCAATGAATTGTACATCTGTTTTAAAGCCCTAGTATGATGACAGCAATCCTTTTGTTTTCTCTGGTCCTGTTCCAGCAAAATGAAATCACTTCCTCTAGATAGAAATCCTAATTCTAAGCGAGCTATTTCTTGGTCCCAGTAGAACCGATACGATTTTATATAACTGTTTCAACTCACACTATTAAGAACTTTCCTGTGACTTCTGGATCTCAGATTAATTCCAGAATCCCATATCATCCAAGTCACTAACTGAAATATTGTGAAACTGCACATTATTGTATCTGAAAAGGGTATTGAGATCTTGATTCATGCTACTGGTACTTCACAGTCCGATTATTATAACGCATTTCATTTCAGCCTTCCCATCTCTCTTGAGAGTCGCCAGCAAATGGTCCAGAACTTCAGTTAGACTTCTTTTCTATTAGAGTTGTCACTAGCATAGCTCTTGAATTCTTTATAAGCTTCGATGATGTGATCTAGAATAAAGGCCTGCTTTTGACCTTCAGGCATTGGTATGGCCATGCTCAAACTTACTTTTTGACCTTTCTGTCTCCTGGCTTTCCACACCCTCTCCTTGGATCATCAGCCAAACTGACTTTCCCAGTCTGCGCTTGTCACCTTAAAGTAATGGTTACAAGGGTATTGATGCAGTAATGACTTTACAGCCCAGCAAGCTCCACTTCCTTTAATTGGTTGTAATTTGAACTCTGAAACAAGATAGCATCTTGTGTAACTATATGTAAATAAATTAAGGTAAGAACTGTGGTATTTAGTTAGTGATAGATTGCCTTTATTTATTTTTATACCTTGTCCCAGGATGTCGTATGCATAATTAAAAAAATAAGGCATATACAATTATATAGTATGGTTATGATATATAAGCACATTAACATGAAATTTAATGGTGCAATTAGCGACAATATTTTCTGTGTTACTCATAAAAGCTTTTGCAGTATTTTACACTGCTTCCTAGTTATTAGTATATTAGTCATCCAGGTGATGTGGAGAGAAGTATTATGTGATGGTAACTGTTTCATTTCAGTAACATCAAGGCTTTATATATTTACAGTCTTAGTTCTGCGTTGCCTTTCCTTCACAATTTACAAATACGCACATTTTGCTGCAACATAGGCTCTTCCTCACTTTGGAACAGTGATGGAAAAGAAGTGGAAGTCTTGTAGCCTGTATTTAGTGGCCTAATTTCAGTCTCTGTAAAAATCAGCGTGAGTCTAGCATAATTCTAATGAAGTTCTGGTAGTATAACGCTCAGAAAAGATCAACTTCAGGCACTAGGAACTGAGTGCATAGAGTGTATCTCTTCTGGAAAAGAAACAGATTTTTTTATAAGTTCTTATGTGAAGTGTAAAAGGTACTCTTTTGTAATATTTGAGAGCTAATAATGGGTATTGCATGTTTAATGCAACAGAGTAGCTGTCCTGTTTTTCTTTTCTTTTTTTTTTTTCCCTTTCTTTCTGCACATTCACCTCTTCTTGAACAGAAATAAAAGGTTCAAGGCTTGTCAGCATCAGTTTATAGATAGCTGTTTAAAAATAATGAGATATTGGGTATTGTAAGGCTCAGGGCTGTCTTGCCAGACTCATTTATTTCCATTCACCTTTTGTCAGAATTGCAGACAGAAGACATTCAATTAAAACTTGTCACCTGTTGCGTATGACCTAATTTGTATGTGTGAGTGTCACAGATTAGGATACTTAGCTTCACATGGAACCATTAAAAAATGGAAGGCAACAGTAGTACTCTTAAACATTTTATGCCACATTTTCTTCATGTGAACATCTTTGTTTATGGACCATTCTTCAATGGAAATCACTTGTGCTAAGAAATAATAGAATTTATTTACACAAGATCTCATTTGCATGGGAAAACTAAGTGGATTTTATGCATGTTCTTTTATGTTTTAATGCATAAATGACAGTGCACAAAAATTCAGCATGTAGATGATTAGTTCATGCAAAGTTAATGTTCCTTTCAAGAGAGGTTGAGTACTGAGCTGTGCAAGTAACACATTTATCAGTTCTTTTGTCAAACTGAAAAAAAAAACCCCAACCCTTCTGGGCTTTAACCAAAGAGAATTTTTTTCAGTTCCTTTGCCAAAATCCAGCCTTCTCATCCCCTCCTCTCAGGAAAAAAAATGGATTTTCCAAAATGTTACTTACATTTGGTTGCCCAGAAACATTTTTAATTATTAAACATGAGCAAAATCTGAAATGAAACATTGGTTTGAAACACTTGTTTTACAAAAGCAGTATTTTTCTCTCTTGATTTTTCAACCTGGAAAAATTCACTAAATATTTTAATTGGCCCAATACTATTTTTTTTTTTTAATAATAATAAACTATTTGTTGCAAATCCTTGTCAGAGGAACAGATAAATTAAGCAACTTATTCATAGTCACAGAGCAAGTTGGATATTAAAGTAATAAACACTGTTTTGTCTTTCAGTCCATTATATGGGCAAGTTCCTGAACTAAATTGTTTTATAGGCACCTCTTGAGGACAGCCAATTCTGTCCTATATTAACAAATACTTTTTGGTACTGACTGAATGTAAAGTAGAGGAATGATTTTTAGACTTCCTATGCTACACTAAATAGTGTATTTAATAGTGCAGATGGCTATCAGAAGACAAAACACTAAAGCCTTTCCCTGCCAATTGTTAATTCAGCTGTAGATCAGGAAAGCTTTAATGTGAGTCATAGCTTTTATCTTCTTTGATGACTTAGGAGTCTGTTTTCAAAATATTACCTGCCTAATGGACACATATTTTACATCTCTAGCTGAATTTTTACCTGCACATGGTGCTATCCAAATACTTTGTAAACTGATTTCAGAAGCTCTCTGGCATCCTTGTATTTCAGCACATAAACCAAATATGCAGATCCAGAAGAAAAGATAACTCATACTATCCTTTTTGTTCATGCTGTGTCACTTCCTGCATGTTTCTGCTATACTGAGAGAGGTCTTTTGTGGTTTAAAGTGTAAGTATTTTTCCACTACAAATCAACTGGTTTTCCCGTTCTATGTGAATAAATGCAAAACCCAGAGTTTATAATACTCACCCACGCTTACCCAGCAGTCTTACAAATAAACACAGTATGTTCAAGTGAACCGAAACACTCTATCAAGATGCTGTCCCAAAGGAGAACCACATCAGAGCCTGCCATTAAAATTCCTTTTGCTCTTTCCAGTTTCTCTGTTAATCTGGTTTTTTTTTTGCCTCTGCTACTGATGTTCCTCTAAAGCTTGGCAAGATGCAGTTTTGTGGGTATCCGTTCTTACTGGTCTCACTGTAAAATTTAAGACAATGCTGGGAATCTTACAGACATCTGTCGAAAAAGGATCGTTACCCAGTTACATATCTCAAAAATTGAGATAGGAATATATTTAGTATATATAGAATGCTGTGTTAGAGCTGGAGCTTGCCAGAACGGTGTCAGTGTAGAATGTGTCTGCTTGCCATGTATGTCTCATGTAGGGGGGACAGAAAGGAAGCAGAATTTGATATTTCCATAGGAAGTCAAAATTGCGGGTTTGATTCTGATCTCAAACCAGTTCTTTACTGATGTACTGGAAGGAAGAGAGCGAGTTTTGATTTATTCAGATATTAGTGCATATGTAAGTGAATTAGGTTTATTTTTTCCAAAATAAAAAACTATCTCCAATTAGAGGTAGTAAGCAATTTTTTATAGGCAGTCCTGGTATTGGTAGGTCTTGAAGGATTGGGCAAATGCCTTCCAAGTTAGCCTGTGGGTATAGAGCTCCATGGAAAGGACAAGAATGCTTGTGGGACAGGTGGACGAATGAACATGGGAGACTTGTAGCCAAGGTAAGAAGGAGGGGATGGAAAACAGGAAGAGAGGTAGATTATAAAGGAGTAAATAGTGTACTTTGGGTATGGCTTGGATCTGTATGGAAAAATAGATAACGCTATCAAATATGATTATCATACGGAGGACCTGAATTGCAAAAAGAATGATCTACAGGGGTAAGGACAATCTTTTATAATATATAGCGCCAGTCACAGTGGGTACCTGTCCCACATGAGGGCTTCAAGGCAGTGTGAGAAAAGGACTACAGAACAGGAATAATAATTTGCGACTGTTGGTGAGGGAGGAACAGATGAGGAAATACAGAGAAAATGAGGAGTTCAGGTTTGCCTATGTCAAGTTTGTTTAGCTTGAAGTACCTGGTGGGTAGCTCATTTTGTACATCAGTTCTAGTCTTCAGTTATTTCTGTGCAAGACTATGTGGACACTTTCACTTTAGAGTAAGTGCCCAGTATAGTTTTCTTGTGTGTTGGTAAGCATTTGATAGAAAGTCACGGGAAGATTGTGTGAGGAACCAGGAGGTGAACCTTTTTTGTAGAAGCTTGTATAGTAACTATGAGGCCATTTTTTTTCCTTAAGGCCAGCTGGAGAAATTCTGATGTTGTATTAGTATATGTAATTGCCTCCTTTTAAAAAAAGTAGCTATTGCATTGATTTACATAGTTTCCATCTCTCCATATATTATAGTTCTAGTCTAAACCTTATCTTCTGAACTTCGTAAATTATGTGAAAATGTGTGACTACCCATCACTCCTGAACAGATGAGCTTGTGAGATGTACTTGTCCTAAGGTGTAAAGTGAATGTGTTGCACTTGGCTGTTGAAACTTTATCATAACCGGTAGCAGGCCTGTTCTTTCGGTTTGTACCAAAATAAGACGTCTTGTGGTCATCCCTGTTTTTGTCATTAGGGCTTTTGGTTTTGGTTTTCTCTTGAGGAATCTTAAAATGAAACTCGGTGTTGGTGAATGTGGAGAATCAACTTGCTTGTCTTCAGTGGAGCTTTGTTCAGTGACATGAATGGATATTTTGATCCTAAAAAAATGTAATGATAATACGTACAGTGCAATTCATTTGGAGATGTGCTATGAGCTTATATAGGTGGGGTGGATATCTTTCTTTTCACTTTGTGGCTGAGGACCGATAGGGTGAGTGGACGGAGTTGCTGAAGACTCTGGCAAGCCACATGCACAGCAGAGTTAAAGCAGAGGTCTACTTAACTTCTTCCTGTATGCTAGCTAGATGCCACAATATCCTCTGTAATAGTCTGAGGGCAGAGTATGTGTTGAGTTACAGCAATTACCTCTGTGATCAAGATGGTAAGCCCCTCTCGCCCCAAATGAAGATCTTTGTGGACAAAATTGTTTTTCTTTCTTCCCTTTGTTTTTCTAGCAAAGAAGGCATCAGCTGTTACTGTCTTGAGAGCAGATAAATACATCTTTATGTAATGAATTCTCTCATGCAAGCTATAGGAGTTACAGGGGAAAATTTATGCCTATACACAGGAACCTCTGGATTTCAGTTTGCTCCCTGCCCAACTCCCAACAAGTTTTTATGGAATATCAGATGGGTATACTTTCTTAAGTGGTGTCTTGCATTGTGTGTACTTCTATAAAGACTCTTGGGAAGTAAAATACCGCTTAGGGTGTGTTAGATTATCAGAAATTGATTCAAAGATAGCCACTTTGTAATGGCACTAGGAGCAAGGAAAGCTTAGGAGCTAAAATGATGGTAAACTCTGTATCAGTTTTAATGAAAGGGTTATAAACCTCTAATTTATCTTCTGTTGATATTATGTTATCCAAAATGTTTTCACATTAGCATTGGAATTTGTTATATTCTAGATTTAAGTAATTTTAATATGTGTAATACTGTTACTCCCCAATTATTTAGAATTATAATTTTTTCTTTTTAAAAAAGAAAGTAGCTATATTTATAGGTATACCTACGTATAATAGGTGAGTACATGGATCTATGTATAATTTTGCTATTGTGACATTCATCTGTATTTCCTTCCATTGAGTATGTGAATGGCTTCAATGTGTATCTCGGCACATGCAAAGGAGGTAAAAAAATTCTTCATCTTGGTAGATTTATATTATTTTAATTTAAGCTTCATTTCCATTACTTTTTGATTAAACATACTTCTATCTGATGCTATCCATCTTTTATCACTATGAAATCTGCTCCCAAGCAGAAAGAAGGATGGCATCTGAATTATGCAGAAATCATTTTCTATCTATTTTTCTTCAAATGCTGGGCAGTCTTTTTCATAATCTAACCAATATCACGTGTGGCTTGTTCTAATCCTCTGCCTATTTCTGAATATTCAGCTGTCAAACCCTGGTCTTTTGCTATTTGTTTTTATGGCAGTGTATTGTCCTGGATGTCATTTGCTTCAGGTGTAGCTCAAACTCCCAATTCAGGGATGGAGAACACTGAGTTATCATTAGCTCTGAAAAGCTTTTGACTATCAATTTTTGAAGTGTTGTTGTAGTTCATGCATTTCTAAGTATTACTTTAAAAACAAACAAAAAACGTTTTATTGATGGAATCTCCATGAATTCTATAAGATAGCTTAGACCACAAATAGGTCACAAGTTTGGTAGTGAAATAGGTAAATACCGTATATAAGATTTCATTCATAATTATACACTGACCTGTTTGGGTATGTGGTTGATGGTTTTATTATTTATACAATGTGATTTACAAAAATATAGTTGGTAACATGCAGTGAGAAATGTACTTCTGGAGTTTGAGGGAGTGAAATACAGAGTCTTCTGCAGTAAACCAAACGGAACTTCACTATTAAATACAGGGGATACCTACCCACATCCCTGGTGAGCAAAAGCTATTGAGCACTGTTGTATACAATTCACTGCATTATAGTTACAGACATTGGTTGTGACCTTAAGCCAAGTATCTCCTCTGTTACTAACCTTTATAGATACCAACAGTCCGTCTGGGTGAATGAGAACCCGATGCACACAGAGCCTTCCCTGCTGGTAGAGGAGCACGGAATTGGATCTGTGAAGTGCTGTCTTCCGTGGGTCGGCTAGTGAGTGTTCTGGTGTGTTAGTTTCATGCCAGCTCGGAGAGTAGGAGATAGAACAGGAAAAGAAAAAGAGCAAAAAATATAAAAGAAGGAGAAACAAAACCAAACTGACAAGTGTTGGCCTTGGATTTCTGGCTATTTGGCAAAATGGCTTTTCTTCACCAAAACCCAGTCAATCCTCTTTGGTTTTTGAGGATGAAAGAGGACTGACAGATGTTTCCTGGTAACGAGGCTGTGCTACCAGTGCAGGTTCACGGGCAGCATGTAAATTCTGTGCTGTATTCTCCTTGCTGTGCACATAAACTGTAGCTTCTTTGGTGGTGGCTTTTCTGCAGTCCAGAAGCCAGTTCTGGAGGTATTTCCTGCAAGGGAGAGAACAGGGAGATGGGAAGTAGTAGAGCAGGGCACAGTAATGGCAATAGAGAAGATAAATAGAGGGAGGAGAGGCAAAACAGGCAAAGAAAAGTGAGAAAGTGAGCTGTGCTTTATTACATTGTTCACAGGGATCATTGATACATAATGTGTCCTTGCATTCTTGTCTAGTTAAATCCATGTCATCAGGGACAAATTTTGCGCTTGGTATTACTTGTCCCGTTGCCCTGCATATGTGCCGAGTTTTTCAACTTCAGTGTTACGTCACTACTTTGTTATACTGACGTTTGTCCTGGTTGTCTGGAAGTCTGCCTGGGTGACTCAGAAGGAAAGAAAAATACTTCATTGTTATATAGGATCTACCATCTTTTTTCCCCTCCTTTTTTCATTTTGTCTATGAAAGCAGCTGTAGCTTGTTTCAGGAAGGTAAACTCCTATATATCCGTACAAAACAGCAGAATGCTTTGCTGAAGCAAGGAACAATTTGGAGGTAGAACACAAATGTTAATTCATCATTGATGACATCTGAATGAACACTCACACAATTTCTTTCAAACCCTCGTGAACCATTTTGGGTCTTTAAGCCACATATATGTTCTTATTTTACTAAGGATACTTACTTTGTATCCTCTGGCTGCGATAATCTATGTTAATTAAAAGCATTGGTTTTGGCTATCTAAACTGTCTACAGCGCACCCATTGTTTCTGAAGTTCTAATTCTCTGTACTTCTCTACTCATAATGTTAACCTTGTATGTCCGTGGTGTTTATTACAGCTTTCAACTTACGCTTCTGGCAAAGACAACTTAAGATCAGACTCTTTCAAATGGAAACTAAACTTGTTAGCTGTTTTTAATAATATGTAAAAATGAACAAATAGTTCTAAACGAACAGGAAATTATGTTGTGTATTTAGTCAGCTTGCAAATACTTGCAGTGCTCCTTTCCCTTGCTTTCTAAAATTAATCTTTTGAAATAAACATGCATTTTAAATAACTATTGGAAGGCAGGAGATAGGAGATTGTTACCTGAGAGGCATCCTCATAACATATTTAATTACATGTTTGCTTATTTTTCCCAATGTAGGTGTCCGCCTAGACAGAGTACGTGGAGGTCGCCAGAAGTACAAGCGCAGAATAGATGCAGAGAATAGCCCATACCTGAACCCTCAGCTAGTTCAGCCAGCAAAAAAGCCATGTGAGTACACCAGATATATAAAATTTCTCTTTGAATATAAGGTATTGACTCCTAGCCCGGTTTGCTAAGCTGCTTCTGACTGGGACAAGGGTTTGGTCGGAAGATATTACTACGAACACTGTATCCATTTAGCTGTTAACACATTTTGTTTTAAATATGCACATCTTTCTCAAGTGGAGTTGAACAAAGAATATTTTTACAGGTGGAAGTGTATAAAAGCATGGTTTATGCAGTGCAAATTTTACATTTACAGGTTATCTTTATTTTCAGTGGTACATAAAATGGTTCATACTGTGATCATTAGTTCATTGAAGCTTCTAGTTTCAGATTTCACAAGAAAGTGATTTTTGTAGTTTTCACTAACTAAATGAGTTTGACTGCTCAACCTCCCAATGAAAATACATTAAGAGCCTCATTAATTTATACCTATAGATTAATGCACTACCTAGCATTAGATTAAAACAGCAATATGCCATACTAATAACAAGCATAGATTGGTAGTTTGGGCTCTAGTACCCTTATAGATTTTTTTGCTTTGTTTTGTTGTTTTAATAATGTCCTTGATTGTATCTCGCCAGGCTGAAATTAAGAGAGAGAGCGAGCTGATCATCTCATTGCTAAAATACAAGTTCCATCCTCTTTGCGATTAACTAAAAATAGTTAGGGGTTTTGCTTTGCAGCTTATATAAACTCAAGCAGTGACTGTACTAATTCCATGAAGTAAATTTAATAGCATTATAGCTGTAGTGCAAGAGACTAGTGTATTACCCTGCAAAGGCACACACACTGTATCAAGTGTTGTAAACTCTTCCGAATTCAAATGAGACTGCGCATGTCCAGTTGCTCCTGCCAAGAAGGTTAATTTGCTCCTAAAATAGAGAAAAATAAGCCAGAGAAGTAAGGAGGGTAAACTCCTCCTTGTCTCCCATTTGCCTCTGCCCCTGTGCCTCTGACAACACACATGTCAGTTTTAGGCTCTTAAAAATACTTGACTGTATGGAAAATGGAATTTGTTTCCATTCGTGTTCCCCAGTAGGGGACAGTGCAGTGTAGAATACGTTTGAGCATGTGGGGATCTGGAGAGCAAATAAACAGTCTTTGAACTGTAAGTGAAAGGGCATTTTAGCTGTGTCAAAGAAAAAACAGCCAGTTTTACATAAAATTAAGGCTTAAGTGAACATATGGCATAGTTTCCTTTTGCCTTTCCAAAAAACATTATGCTGATTATATTCCTTCAATTGTCCAATCTGGCATCTTCTACTCAGCCTCCATAAGCTGTCCCACCGTTCTGTAAATACAATCTAGGGCTGCACTAAGCAGATTTTGCACATTATAATAAAAACTTTCTGATAATACAATAAAATTTAATAAACTCTAATGCTTAATTTCATTAGAGGTTTAGTTTTCCTGGGTGCACAGATTGTCAGTTTTTCATTTACTTGATATTGTCATTGAGTAGAAATGTTGATAGCCTAGCATACCGAAAAAGCCAAGACCAAACAGGCAAAAAAAACCCCCAACCCCAAGCCCTTTAGTATGAACAGAGGTTAACGCTGTTGTACGGAAACACAAGAATCTCTGTGTAAACCCAAGATTACTGCAAAGTAGTGCATTACATTACCTTTAAGAAGATAACTACGCCAATTTCTGTAAGCTCCATTTGTCTGAGATAAACTAACCTCCTTATAAATCATTACTCATTATCTAAGTGCTTCCCTTCATTTTCCTTAGCTCATCCAATTACAAACATTTTTGTAACAAACATTTATAAAACTTAATTTTCAAATCCTGTCAGATAAGTGTCAAGACTTGAAATAGTTGAATCGGTTTTGTGGGGAAGTAGCCTGGGAGATTTTCTGGACCCTGACTGATAGTTTGTGCATAACAAAGGCACAGGAATGAAAATTGGGTTCTATTGATTCTAATTAGGGAAACATTAAATAAGATTTACCTAGAAACAGTGCTCATGGCTATTCAATTTCCTGAGTGATGGAGCTTTCTGAGTACATTCAGAATTTTCCTATGGTCTATACTAATGCATGCTCCAATACAAGTAGCTTTTTCCCCCTATAGGGAAAGAACAGGTGTTTGGAGGGTCTTTCCTACACCTACTTCTGGTCTCTATTGTATTTTCCAGCTTCACCATGGAATCTAATGACCTCCCTGTAGATCTTGTTGATTGCAAAAATAAAAAGAATTGGAGATTTTGCGAATCCTGAGTCAAAATAGACAATATTCCTGAATAATCTCCAGAAAGTCATTGGTGAGGAACCTAATAAAAAAATCAAAAGATGTTGCTTGGCCATTTCTTCTGTTTGCAGGGAAAAAACCCAGAACTTGGGGATGTGAGTGCTTCTTCACTCACTTAACATTGGTTAAAAAACCACAAAGTTGAAGTCCTCAGCTACATGTGTTTTGATATTAAGAAACTCCCTACTTTTCAATACATGTGAAAATACTGGAATTTGGGGAGAATCAATGTTATCTTTTCTCACTTAAAAAGATGATGTTTTCTGTGTGAAATTAAACAGAATATAAAAAGACTGTTTAAAAAATAAAAAAAATTACGTGCAAAGGCTGTTGGCCAATATAAGTTAAAACTACCATCTGTCATCTTTAAATAAGAATAGAATTCCTCATTAATCAGTTTGATAATCAGTAGAATATTGAGATCAAGAATTACTCAGTTGGCATGGTTCCTATAGTTCATATAAAGCATGAATATATCCCCTTGTAATAAAACATGCTTGATGTGATGGTTTCCAGTTGGCTCTTGCACTTATTTTATGAAGGGCTAACATATATCACAACTTCTGACACACAAATTTGGAATAAGGCAAAAATTGTAGAGATGGTAGATCAGAATAGAGGAGTCTATGTCACAAAAGAGCAGTAAAGTATCAGAAATCTGAATCAAGTGAGTATTTTATGGAAATCTGTCATGGGCTGGTAGGGAGCCTCTCTGGCACTCCTGGGCAGGTCACATCCCCGCCAGCTTCCATTGCAGCTCCCCCACGGGAGGACGGTGTGGTCCATCCTGTGACTTACATGTGGAAGGGGAAAAGGATACTAATTCTGTCAGCTTTCTCCGCAGTCAGAAAATACTTCGCACCTTCTCGTGGTGGAATCCCATTTATATCAAGCTCCGTGACTCTTTATCCTAAGGAAGGGAACGGATTAGTGTAAATTCACTAAAGGGTGATATTCGGGCTTTAACTTCTGGTGGTGCATTTGAGGTCACAAGATGTACCTACCACGAAAGGCAAAACATAAACATATTGGGAAGTATAGTAATGTGTCCTGTATTAGAAGGCTTAATGAATTAGTCCTTTTCCCATTTTTCAGTTCTGCCTTCTCAGAGTAACAAATCAGGCTCCTGTATAGAGATAAGATATTTCTGTTGTGCCTCCATGTGGATATAATGCTCATTTTATGTTTATCCTACTTCTAGAATATAGAATAGCAACACTGTATTGTAAATCTTCCAGGCTCTTCTACTATTCCCCCCCCCCTTTTCCTTATAACTTAAATGATTACTCCAAATAGATTTCACAATTCATCTGGATGAAAAAGTAAATTTTAAACACATGAATGAAAATGCTATATAGATAAAAATAACCAGTGTATGACTGATAAAGTATCATTCTTTGCACAAAACCAGTTATTGAGGTAGGGTCTGCATCTATTTATACTTTCCTTAGTTTTCGACTCTTTATTCTCATTGATTTTAATAGCTATTCCTAACTGGCTCTTTTGTACTTAAAGAAACTGATTTTGTACATGATTCTAAATTTGTGTGTTTCACTGAAAACCAAATATATGACAACACCCCGCTTTTCTCACAGCATAGGCCCCAAGGAGTACAGATTCATTCTTAACGTTCTAACAGGTGAGATACCCATAATATAGCATATATGGGATAATGAGCACTGAGAAAGTGCAACAGTTTAACAGTGACATCTAAAACAAAGAATGGTAGCTGGAATCGCTGACGGAAGTTACAGATTTCAGCGAATGACTAACTGCTTGTGGTATTTACTCCCTCAAAAAATACACCTGACTTTGGGGAGGGGAGAGGGTTGCAGGTAATTAGGGGAAGGGAAAACTTTTCTATTTGCGCAGTCCAAAATACATTATAATGCATGAATATTTTTCTACAAAGTTTGTATTCCAATATTAGGAGATGATCATGTATTTCTACATTCCATTAAATTTACTTTCTTAAGAACATACATGTCTAGCTCGATAAACGTTGTTAATGGATCAGATTTGTTTGTGCTGTAACTGCTTGTAGAAGCCAGTGAAGTTACAGTAAGGTTTAGTCAGGTTCAGTATCTTAAGAAATTCTTGTGCACTTTGAAATATGAGCCATCTGTTTGAAAAGCAGAATGATGCTACTGGTGATCCTGTGCTGTTCTGGACCATTTTTACAGATAACAAGATTGTCTCCCATTTGCTGGTGGCTGAACCAGAGAAGATCTATGCTATGCCTGACCCCACTGTTCCGGACAGTGACATCAAAGCGCTTACCACTCTTTGTGACCTGGCAGACAGAGAACTGGTGGTGATCATTGGATGGGCTAAGCATATTCCAGGTACATACAGTATTTATTGCGAATAGATGACATACAGAAATCAAAGCATGGGTTATTCTGTTCTGGAAAAAAAATACGATTTGTCCTCTCATTACAATGCATAAAGTTTTCTTAAGACTCCAGATTGTTCACACAGGACATAGATTAGATGATAATATATCTTACCTTGGAAATAGTATTATTGTTGCTATGAGTGTTACTATGTTAATAAGTTTTGCGTGCTGCTCAGCGAATGAATTTTTTTCATGTATTACTTTTATAAAGATAAACTTGCCTTGCTAACCAGAGCATTAGCGTGGTACGAAGGGTAGTGTAAGTGCTCTCCTCTGTACTCATCTGATTCAACCGTAGTTGAATGTAAGTCTGGTTCCTCTGTTCCATAAAGGCAGCACTATCTTATACTGACCACAGGAGGTGCAAAAATTCAGTTGTATTTTGGCATGGCACAGAGGAATTGTTCTCTTCATTGAATGAACTAGTGTGAGAACTGAATTGTACCGGCAGTTCAGTAGAAAGAACTGAATTGTACCAAAAGGTCTCTTCCTATAACTCAGTAGTTCCTTGGTCTGCATGAAGTGGACTGCGGTCTACATCATGGAAATGTGTTGATATTATAAAAGCTGACTGACACCCTTGTTAGCAAGAAAAGTGGGGTCATCAAAAGCAGTTTCTCAGAAGATTAGCGATTGCTTCAGACAACATTTCAGGTATATTTTATTTCCCCTCATTGCTGAGGTATTTGTGCTTGCTCTGTGGGTTAGCAGACAAGCTTATAGAGAGTCTCCAGGGTTCTCAGTCTGTCACCTTTCAGAAATGGTAAAGTCGCACAAAAAAAGATTGGCTTTTTTTTTGTTTCTTAAAGTATTTTTCTAGTCCAGCAGATGAGTGAACATGTTGATGTATTTTCATCAGCTCGTTAGTTTTCTAATTTTGAAAGTGGAGCCTTATTGAACGTAAGAATGGATAACCTTTAATTCCTCTGAGTAATACATCATCCTGATTTTAGATGTGATTTTTGAGACACCTTAATAATAGAATAAATAATCCAGTCAGTTGTTTGTTTATCAAAGTTACATATATTTTATTTCTAGTATGAAAAGAAATTGCAAAGAAATAGAAAGAAATAGTCTTCCTGGTTTTTTTTCCCTTGTGCTAATCAGCACAAGGCTTCAGTTATTTTTGTAGGTTCTTCTGGGCCATCTTCGATAAATACAAACACTAACAAAGAATAATAATAAAATACTTTGTACATTTATGGAACGTTATTTTACTTTAGATGAGCGACAACAACCTGCAGACTCTAAAATAGTACGCAACACAGTTGAAATTTAGTCATTCTCTGTGCCACAAATGGTGTATAAACAAGCTTTTGTATCGCAAGCTATGTTTTTCTGATACAGTTAACTTATTTCTGTCTCCTTAAACTAGTTTGTCTTTATGCTTTGAATGCTACAGTAATTTCTTTAATCAAATTGATGGAAGTCCCTTTCCCAGCCCACACTGAAACCAATTTATTGGTCATGATACGCCAGCTATGTTGCTAACAGTCGTAACGAACTGTCAGGCAATATCGCAGTGAAGCTAATTTGAAGTCATTAGGTGTGCAGCGTTCAGGCAACAATTTGTTACAGTGGTTAGGAACACAGCTGACATTTCTGAATGGCTTTGTTCAGAGCAGTTCTAGATGAGCCCAAGCAAATTGTAAACTAATTTAAACATCACTCTATATTATACTAGCTACTTTGTCTTACACTGGTTGCTAATAAAGCACCCCAAATTAAGTCAAAATGAGTTAAATAAGTGAGTTTGAGTTTCATCTTGGGAAGATACCTAGATCACCTTAACCAAAATAGAGTAGCTCTCAACGAAGCCAGCCATGCTCCATAGTAGTTGCAGGGGAACTTTCATCAGTTTCATTTGTAAATATGTTGTGTAGCTTTGATTTGGCTGGAGGGTAGGAAGAGCAGAGGGATGAGACTAAGCAGCCTTTAAAATGATGGCTTTGGTTAGCATGGAAGAGGTATTGGATGCTGTAAACTGGCCTTGAAAATTTAAAGTCTGCGATCTGAACCAGTTGAGGAACACTTCTGCCATGAGGCAGCCTTTTATTACAAGGTAAACTCAAAAACACACCTGCCATGGTAAAGCCACGCTAGCTAAGTTTACTCACCTGACTCTGTTTAGAAATGAGAAGAAAAAAAGGGAAATAAAGACAACCTTTTTATAAGCTTCCTGGTAACAGAGGGCAGTGATAAAAATCTGTGCTTGTTGTCTGGCATTTGATCACAAAAATCAAAATGTGGCTTGACATGCTGAAGGGCAAATATGATGAGCTTTCGTAGCTCAGTTTGGAATGATGGAGTACTGCTGAACTTGGACTGCCTACGCTCAGCTAATGTCTGGCACAAAACAACTTGTAGAAGAGCCTGGACTGGTGCTCACTGACTGTTTTCTCAGCTAACAAATGTTACTGTAGGCAGAAACATAACAGAATTGGAAAAAGGATGAGTTAGAAAAAGAGTGCCAATTGCATGAAAGTTCGCTGTAGCTTAGCGGACTAAGTAAATCCTTGGTGTAAATCTCTTGGAATCGATTAATTATACCAGTAGTGAATTTGTGCCTAGCGCAGCAAAGCAGCAATCAGCAAATCTTTCTTTACTATAGTGATTTCTTAAGGTTCAGTATAATTAAAGGCCCTTATATATCAGGTGCTTAATAACTAACAAAGATCTCGGCTGTAAAGCATTGTAATTCAAAGTAAAATTTGTCTTTGTGGAAGAAACCAAAATAATGGTTTGCTATTCTAACAGTAAGTCTTTTAATGAGATTACCTATAGAAAGGTAAGAATGTAATATGCATTCTGCCCTGGCCAACTGTTTCCCATTGCAGTCATGGACTGAAAAACATTTTAAAATTATACAAAGTTCAAGTGCTTTCATAAAATCATTAGTATTTTTGTATTATTAGAAACATTTCAATAGTTGCTTTTATTGAACAAAAAGTCTATGCCATCCACAAAAGGAAATATTGAAAGAAAAATATATATGGAAAGCCTTTATCAGTAAATAGAATTAGTCTCCTTGCATTTATAAATCAAATAAATGGAAAGTGTGTTGTTATGAAACATGACCATGTCTTATCTGAAGAAGAAAAAGATCACAATGGCATTAGGAAATGCTTGACTTTAGTTAGAGGAGCGTAAGGGCACAAGAACAGATGATGGTGCCCTAATAGCCCTTTTTAAGAATGACAGGGCCCCGCCATTAGCATCCTTTTATATCCTTGGAAATTGCTCATGCCTCGCTTTTCTGGTTCCTATCTGCCTGACTCTTTTTTATTTCTCTTTCAATTTCATCCGCGCTCGGATAAGCGCATGCTAACACAATATGATTGAGCTGTAAAATGGAACGCTGTCGCCTCTAATCTCTTTTATGTAGATATGGAGGTACTTCCACACTCCACTTCATTCTCTCTCCATTGTTGGCCTTTTTAGAATGTGTTGCCGAGTAATGGAGGCTCAGTCAAATATTAGAGCTAGGTTTCACAGGGTGTGATAAGAAGATTATCAGCCCAGCAGTCAGATCTATTGTTGTTCTTTGTGTCAGATTAAAATATTCCGATGTACTGTAACTTCGTTAGTGAAATACTGAAGGTGCTTAGGGAGAGGCCGATGCTGCTGCGTCTCCTGCCTGATCAGACAAAACCCCTATTAACTGACCTAAGTAAATTGTAAATATATTTATGAAGCTGCTGCAAGACTTTCAAGAATATTTTATTTTATTTTATTTTATTTTATTTTATTTTATTTTATCTATCTTTTAAATAATAGAGCCTTGCTTAATTCGATATTTACTGGTGGTTGTTTCCTACCCTTTGCATTGTATTTTGGGGAGGTTCTGTTTTATATTGGTTGCATTATAGTAGTTAAACTGTTTTCCAGTATGGGGTGGAATTCTGCTGATACCTAGTCACAGTATCAGAGTCGTTTAGGCACAATTTCTGTAATGTAACTATCTCATTGACATTCAGCAAAAATGTGCAATGTTCTTTCATATTAAGTGGTGGCAGGAAACATTAAGCTCTTAAAAATGTGCATAACAGGAAGCTAAAGACAAAATGTTCTCTAAAAAATTTGCATGCATGAAAAAACATCAACCAGACCACAGAAATCAACTTTTTGCACTTCAAATGAAAAATTTGTTTGGAAACAGTAAATCAGACTAATACATCAAAAATAACTAGTTACATTATTTAGTAAAATAAGCCTGCTTTATCTTCAACTGTGTCCCTGTTTTGCTAGCAGTAACAATGTTCATGAAAGGGAATATTCAGAAATTGATACTGCCACTGGTTGCTAGTATTAAAAAAAAAAAAAAAAGAGGGCATGATTTTGATGGAGGAAATCCAAGGATGTTTTGAATATTTTAGTGTTATTGTTAATGTTTTATGAAACATTATTGTTCCAGCATACTCTTTGTAGAGGACAATATTTAAGCTTTCCCTTCCAAAGCAGCTCTCAGGGGTATAGTTTAACATTCCAATACTGAACAAGAACATGATTTGCTGCAGAGTTGTCATTTCTAAAATGCCCTTTTTTCATCATCTGTTTCAGAAATACCACCCCATGTAGGTAAAAGTACAGAGAGAAAGTTGACTGTAATCACCTTTGGAAAGCTAATGTTCAAGAAAGCATGAGAGCATGCATATATGGTACATCCATGCGGATGTGAATTAGGTATATCTGTACCTGTTCTCATGCATGTCGTTGTTTATGTATCTACATCTTAGTGGACATAACAGCATGTGTTTAAATGACAGGGGAAAAGTGCTGAATGTTACTTTATGGTAGCATTCATGTCGGTAGGACTTTGAAGACAGACTGAAATTGTATGTTGGAACCACCTGTTGTATGTAATCACATATGTTTTAGCTATAGCCAGCATCCTGTTTATGCCCAAATCCTTCTCTGGATTGTTACTGGGCCAGCTAATACAGAATCTCAGCTCTGCAAGGGGAGTAGGTGTCTTCCTGTGTGTCTGTACCACGCTGCTTGCTGCTGTAAAATTTGTTGTTTCTGCTAAGGTTGCGGCCTTCTCTAGTCTCTTGTGCTGCTAGCTGAATTCAGGACCATTTCGGACAACGTGAGGACTCCTGCAGCTATCTTAGAGCCCCCTGTCACAGGGTGCCTGTCACTCCACAGGCAGGTGGACATGTAAATGTGGTGTTTACCGCTCATGTAACATGGAATGGAGTATGAGCCGTTTCGTGCTGGCTAAGACGTTTGTAGTGATAATAACTTGAGCCTCCTGGGGAATCAGGACATCCTGCCCTTTATCAGTGTGCTATCTTGGACACTTTGCAAGTTCTCTTTGCCTTCTGTTTATCAAAAGCCCACTATCTGCTCTTCTTTTAACTCCTTCTACAAACATGCACTAATTATGGAAATCAGACATGCTCTTCCTATGATGGAAATATTCTTGAACTCACAACTTGTATGACATACGTGATCTGAGGCAGACCATTCACTGGGCCTTACAGGTAGAGATTCCAGCGAAAAAGTTTCTCAAAAACTACTGACTTCCTTGAACTCTGTCACTAAGTTGTACAATATGGGAAATCAGCAGCTGACTGTCAGTTTTATTTTTGAGCATTAGTATGGATGGACGGCCCGATACTGCCAGTGTGTAGATCACCATGTTGATTCAAGCTACTCTGAGCAGAATGGAACAGCGGTGTGCCTAAAATGCCAGCAGTTCATCTGTCCTGCTGCTTGCTTCGATATTTTTAACATCATTTGAAGTGCTAGGAATTGTGGCCTTTTTTTTTTTTCTCATTTTTTGAAAATATTATCACAGAGAAGGTGTCACTGTTTTTGCAAGGCAGGGAGGAGGTGGAATTTCCAGGCAAATGTATGAATAAACATGTCAACAGTCTCTTAGCAAAAACAAAACAGGAATCTGCAGTGTGGTAAAAGGTAGTTACAGAAAGGTCCATTTGTTTATTTTAAAATTATTTCACATATCCACCTGAGATACAAGGGCAGACTATTCTTGATGGATCTGTTACTAAAGTCAGTGGTAAAATTTTAGCTGATTTCAGTACAGAAGAGCAGGCTCTGTGTGCAACTACAGGTGTATACACTCCTAGTGTGTCTGCTAATCAGAAAAGACTGGTTCCAGTTCCGAACCGAGACAGACAGCGATGGAGAGGTGAGGAGGTTTCTGTACCGCTAGACATCGATATCCTGGGGTAAAAAGAGCACTTTAGTTTCCAGGATAGTCACTTCTGGCATTTTTTACTAGCATTAAATTAACGGGAGGGGGGAAGAATATAATCCCAGGCATATAAACATCTCATCACCTGCAAATCACACATGAATATAAAATAAATGTGCAGTAAGACTCTTACAAAAGCATCTGGAACTCTTGCTAGTTTTGACTTTAAAACCCCTATCTATTTGTTGAAAAAGCTTGTTTAAGAATAATCATCACCAAAACCAAACCAAAACCAAAAAATAGAATTAACAGGTAACAAAGGAACTTGGCTCAATTATTACGTTTTATCTTTTTTTAAAAAAAAATCCTTCATTAAAATCCTCTTCTCTCAAGATCAGAATTTTTTTTTTTTTTTTTTTTTTGCCCCCACAGTCCTCTGCCTCCACCCATGCCCCCAACATACACACTACACTGTCTGGCTGTTGCACTTTTTTTTTTTTCCCCAATGTCCCCCTTTATCTGCCTCAACCAATCTCCAAATGAATGCATGTCTATCATGGCCTTAGCTTTGACACTCTGGATATATTGATTAATAGTTGCCCTAAGCTCCTTTTAGCAAATCAAATTTTCACTTTTAGCAAGGATTTCGCCTCTGATTTATTCAGCAAAGTGAAATGCACTAAATTGACTTTGACATTCAGGGAAAATGGCTGAAAAACAAAGAGGGGAGGAAAGAGATATAAATTGTGTGGCAGCTGGAGACTTCAAGCATAAAAGAGGCAGTTTTCTATAGAATATCACTGGTTAATTTGGAAACACGCATTTAAACAGGAGTGGAAATTATTTTCTTAAAATTAGATGGTTTTTTAGACTGAGAATTTGGGGATATAATAAGGTTTACTTAGCAAAATGCAATATATTCAACCCAAATTCATCACTTGCTAATCATGGTGCAAGTGTAGGATCCACTTTTGTTGCCACTAATAATTATTATGTTAAACGAGAGACAAAGAGGTTTCTGAGTAGTTTTATAATGAGGTGCTAAATTGGTAAATATCTTCCTACCATTGCATTATGTTGTTCACTCCTGTGGCCCTTTAAAAATAAGAAATGATTAATAAAAAGAGAGCAAATCAACAGTAATGAATGCCAGTGCTTTTCATTTTCTTTCTGTAAACAAAAATGCCTATTATTTGATTCTTAAATGCAAGAGTATAAAAAGATGTAGCAGCCATTCCCTATTATTCTTCTAGCAAAATCAAGAGTGTTGTGTTACCCTGGATGACTTGTAGCCTGACTTACACAGCCTGCTCACTTACTTGCAAACACTGTATTACTGAAGTACCACGAGGCCAAAAATACACTGTTGCATATTTAAATGTGTTCCAAGGTGATGCTGAATAGAATAAAGGAGAGGAAAAAAATGAAAAAAATATTAATCCATTCCGTTAGCACATCTGGGGTTCTTCTGGCAGGGGGGCAGGGTAAGAAGATGCAAAATAAAAACATAGGAAATGGTGTGGTCTTATGCAGCGATCAGGCATTACGTGAATTTGTAGAAAATACATATGGTAGTTTGCCCAGTTGATCTATAGAGACAGCCCAAGAGCCTTCAGTGTAGGATCAGTTGTCACGGGTATGCAAGTCAAACGTGCTATGCCAGCCTCTGTTGTTTAAGGGTCTGGCCCCAAAGGGACGAACCCACGTCAGTAGTCAGTATATCAGTGGGAGCTGAGAGTTTTCTTTGTGCCCTGTGTGGACTCGCCACCTCAAAGTCTCTGCAGCAATGTGCAGAATCGAGCTTTAAGCAAGTATTTCCACTTAGAGGACAACAATACTCACCTTTGTACCCACTTCTTGTGTGACAAACGGGTTTACTAGATTAGGTCTGTGTAAATTGCAGGTGACTCAGTAACAGTTTTCCTTCTTCTGAGCCAACAAGGAATTAATCTTATTACCAGAGGGTAGGAAGTCTAAATGTATCTTAACCTTTTTAATTTTACTGTCGTCTCCGTTCTCCTTTTTTTTTGTAAGCAAGCTTGAATCTGAGACTTCAGCAATAATGGCCTTTTGCAAGTGGGACAGCATCTGGACTGCCATACAGGAGATAGCTGGGCACATTAGGTTTTTGGGCATGTTACCTCTTTAAAGTCATTCCACCTCCATTTCCCATAATTTGGTTCAACTGCCAACCATATTAAAACTGCCAATTAGGAGCATACTGTATGAAACAATTTAAAGTTCCAAAATAATCTTTGAGGCGGCATCCTTTCCCAAACTTTCCCTAACTGTACAGTTGATACCTCATGGATGGCCAACTTCGTACAAGTAACGCGTGGCCAGAAGGCAAGAAGATGCCTTGCTCAGAAACACAGTAAGAAAGTTGGAACAAATCTTGACGTTATTCCTTACGTGAGGAATTTGCAGAAGAGGCAAATGCTGCAGAATTGAGCCTATTGTTTATGTTCACTGTCATTTCTGTATTTACAGGACTCCTTTCCTCTAGAAAGTAAGGCCTTTTTTCGGCCCAATTCAGAGTTTAAAGGACATCCAAACAAAGAGATTTTTTGGTCAGTTTTAAAATTCCTGAAGGCTTTGTTGGAAATAAGATCGTGAAGGTTATATGTCATTTAAATTGGCCTGTGAAAGGATCATAGCACATGCTGGGAATGCAGAGGTAAAATCAGAGCAACATAGCCCTCTTATGGTAACCATTCAGTCCATTTTAAACTAAACAGGTGACTTACTCATCTAACTTAGCCTCCAACAAAAATATATTTACTTTGTTCTGGGTGGGGAAGAAAAAAACAGCTTTTCAGTCATGTGTGTTGATACTGTAAATCCAGGATGGGAGGAGGGAGGGGAAAAAGAGCCGATTGCTCAGTCTGGATTTAGAGCAGACAGGTCTCCACCTGTATGACTGGGTCAGCGGCACAGGATGGTCTAGTTTCCTAAAGTCAGCTGAGACCAGTTAAATACTATAATTCTAAGGATGCCTCTACTTTCTCTGTGGATGAGTTCGGCTTCACACCTGCTTAACCTACATTAGAATAGGATTAATTACCTGAATTGCAAGGCCCCCTTAGCCAGTCAGCACGTTTCTGGCAGAGCACATGGTGACCTGGGCCTGGTTATAAATAGTGTAGGGATAGCAGGGGAGCACCTGGGTTGTAATGGCAAGGCTCGATCCAGTCTGATAACAGAATCAGCAGTTTTTAAAAATGAGTCTGCAGTAATCGCCTTCTGCATCAGCTGGATCATACAGGAGCTTTATGAACTCGTGTCTTCACTGCTAGTAAGCTTTTTTTATTGTGCAGTGCTCAATTCATGCACACACATTTATATACACGCATATATGTGTGGAGAAGGAATTGCAAGAAACACAGGAGACACAGAATCGAAAGAACGCAGATACTGAATGCTCCTATATTTAATTACTTCGATGGAACACTTACTTGGCTGTAACTTTTAAGTTAGTTTTCCATGTTATTTTAATTCATTGTCTCCCAAGTTTAATACTGTATAGCAGGCAGGAATATTTGGGTAATTTTCCATGCGAGAAAAAAACATGGAACCTTACTTGCATTTGAAGACACGTTCTATAAAGAGAAAGTTCTCTAACAGTATGTTGGTCTGCCCAAAGGATTTTCCACCCCAAACTCTCGAGGCATGTATTCTAGATGAGTGGAAATTTCACAGTATAGCTCTGAACCTTCTCCCCAAAATGTTTTCATCTGCCATGTTGTGCACCGTCAATTTCAATCAGCTGCATTAACCGTTGAGGTGAAATCAAATATTGAAATGAGATCCAGCTACAGACGCAGAAGGCTCCAAGTTCAATGTAAATGGCTCTTGAAAAGTAGGGTCAGCTAACTTAGCAGGTCCTGACATGTTATGCATGAGAACACCATGGCAAAGGGTTGTGATGAGGGCGGAGAAGAGGTGGGGGCAAATCTGCAGTTTGCGTGCATCTAGCTGTTGGAGAGATCAGGGTGAACAGTTTAGTATGTAATGGCTGCTGCTCATATGTTTCTTCAAAGAAGAAGCTGCACTTACTGGCATAAATATATCCTGACATTAGCAGGCTGCAGGGTGTATTTCTACCCAGGCACTAGACTCCAAACTTGCTACGATTCAGGCTATATCCAGCAGCATATGGAAGTTACTGTGACCCTTGTGTCTTTCGTTAATTAGCTGCGCTTGCAGTGAGAAGAATTTTGAGTCCTTCCCCCTCTTGGTCTCTTGTAGAAAGCCATTCTACTCTGTGATTGATTCTTCACTTTTTACTACTTTGAAGTTTCCCAGAGATAAAGTTAACCGTTGTGTAGATTCAGGAGCGCGTTGCTTGGTGTCAGTGAATCTTCAGCTACAGATTTGACATGCAATATGCATTGTGAATTCCAGATGATCTTCATTCAGTGAAATTGGTAGGCGTCTATTTTGAAGAGTTTCTTTGTGTTTCGAGTTACTGAACCTTTTCCAGACACCGTTAATGACTTGTGCTGAACACTTTGCCTAATACATTCAGCACAAATTTGAAGTTCGCAGTGATCACAGGATTGCGCCTAGCACTTGAACAGTGATGAGTAACTTACTGTGACGTATAATCCTCATATATGAACCACACCATGGTTTCTGTAATCAAAAGGCCACTGGGAAGCAGGGTGCTTCAGAAAGGCACTAGGCGAGGAGTGCAGGTAGAGTGGGGACGAGCAGTGCACACGCTGTGCGGGGTAACTCCAGCAGTGTCGTAAACCTACAGAGGGCAGTGTCTGGCTTAGATGGGCATTTCGGGAGATAAAGTAAACAGAAGAGGGTGTTGACAGGGAATATTTGCATACTCATAACCGTAATCAGCCAGCATCAATGACAAACATACAATCTCTCAGAGAACCTGCTTGGAGGAAAAAAATACACCAAAAAAGCGCTTACGATGGGGGGGATAGGGACACAGGCTGCCGTGGGTCTCCCGAGTTCCAGTGTTACAGCCAGCACAGGTGAACTAGAATTTGCTATCGATAGCTACGTGGACAATTGTACTGTCTCCATGGTAGAAAGTGGTAGCTATTTATATATTGAATGGCAACACTAAACAATTTAGGAGAAGCAGTGAAGTGTGTCCTATCCAATTAAAAACGCAGTGAGAATTTTAGGTAGGCAAAATGTAATTATTTAATTGGAATTTGACCGGGATGCTTTTCCACTGTTAAAATAAGTATAAATTACATGAGCTGTAAAACTTTAAATTATGAAAATATTTTGAGGTCTTTGAGCATGGTAATTGGAGCTATATATTCAACTTTGTTTTTAACCTGACACTTCATAATAGCTGTTCCCTAAAGCAAGTTGTGGGTTTGTTTTTTTTTTTAACATTATCGAATATCCCTTAGTGAAGCAAATTAGCAATCAGTGTGGAAAATATTTAAGTAGTACAATCACATTATTTACACAGACACTTCCATTGTGCAGAGTTCTCTGTGTTCCCAAATATTTGTAGGATCGCTTCCTCAGCTGTCAACATTCACGCTCGAACCTCCCTCTTTAGTGTAAAGCTCTATAGGAAAATCCATTTAGGCCAATAGAAAGACGTGCCATGATTTCACTGTGCTTTGGATCAATCCCTAAATATGCAGGTCACCTGTGTGGATCTCAAAGCTTTATTATTTGCCTTCTGCTTGACTTACCACTTTGGTTTAAATGGAGGAGGGGGACTTAGTGCAATTCCTTGCACAAAGCTTTTTTTATTGTTATTATTAACAAGGAAGAGAATCCTACTGTGGAGAATTAGGGTCACTTACTGTAAGGAGAACAAGAGTCTGCTCTTATCTAGAACCATATTTCAGCCCTTACAGAAGCGTCAGCATCTGGCCAGAATGATAGAATGTTTATTGTGAAATATATTATTTAACTGTTTATGTTATCAGCGTGGTGCACATAAAAATCTACAGAAAGCCCACATTCAGTATTTGGGAGGATTTTAAAACACCATCCAGCATGCCTCTGGAAATAGGTTCTCTGATGCTGTGACTACAGACAGCGATTCCAATTGCTCGAATCATATTGTCCAAAATAACTCCCCAATTAACTTCCCATCAGGTTGAGGAATTCCAGGTATTTATTCTGTAACTTTTGTACTGGTGAGGAGTGTTCTCCTGGGGTTCCCTAAATTAAAACCACTTTTCTTTTCTTAGGAAGTTTTTTTCACCTCACTCAGTAAAGGCTTTTTCATCATTGAGTTTTGCTCTTTGGCTTTTTGCTCAGTGCTTTTTAAGACTTGAAGGCACAGTAAGTCCTGTCCTGGTACTCCCATTGATACATTTGTACAGTGCTGAGGTACGGGCTCCATGTTACATCCATACTTGGCTCGTTATCCTCTTATCAAGCTCTTTGCATCCCTTTGTTTATTTGAGGAGACAGGAAGACTGTGTGAAGGCTGCTTAGTCAGGGATATCAGCGTTGTTGGCAGGGGAGTGATTGCCAGTTGAAAAACAAGGCATTATTGCTCATTTTTTCCCTCTTATTAGTTTGATTACATTTGCAAATCAAATCAATCCATCAGACATGATCAGGCCTCGTCCGCATTTTAAGGAATAGTAATCTCCGTCTAATAAGATGCAAATGTGTCACATCGGTAAGTAACCAATAAATCATCGTCTTGTCTTTGGCAATCATTAAATATCAGAACCAACAGTCAATTTTTAGTATTTTCAATTTGCGATATGCCGCTGGAATATAAAGATAGATGGACGTAATTACACAAACCAAACACTATTTCAGTTCATTCCAGACAGCAAATTTAGTGGAAGGTATAACTGGCTTGTCATCACACTACATTATTCCTGGCGGTTCATGCAAAGTTCACAGACAAGCTTCAAATGGACATTGCTTTTTTTACTTCCCTTAACAACATTCCCACTACCACCACCAAACTTCAATAAATGACTTGAAATGCTGTAGGACATCACTTCCGTCAGTGCACAAAAAGGCACAGAAAGAGAAACGTTGCCCATTTTCCCGGTGCAGGCACCTTGTGCATGTATAAGACTGAAATCCCAAAGTTTCCTACATTCTTCCTCTCTCTTTCTCTTCTTTTCTTTTTAGACATTTTAATCTGAAACTTCAGTTTTTCCACTGACACAGAAGATGTTTTTCACAATTTTTGCAAGTTATCTCACATTTAGTAATTTCAAAGAATAGTGAAGACAGTGAGAAGGATTGGCACAACAGCTTCCCTCTCTCTCCTCCTCCCATTCCCATCTTTTTAAAGGAGTGGAAATTCAAATTGTTTTTCTTTATCCTTTTTTTTTAAATTGATTTGGGATTTGGGAAAATTGATTGCCTCATGTGCATCCCAGGGATTAATTGATATGTCTATTGTCTGATTCGCAATGTCTTGCTTTCCAGTAATGTCTCTATTTGTGTACAACAATTTTACATGCTTTTCAAGAGAGAAAAAGACATAAGCTTATATCCTGGCAGCACTAGTGGCAAAAAAAACCCCCAAATCTTGTCTTAAACAGCATAGCTTTTACTCAGATATTTTAGACTGCTTTAATAGTATAGGGTACAGACCCTAAAAGTTACAGACCTGCAGGCAGACTGCTAATTTCAACAAGAGTTTGGGCCTGTTGGAAATTATATTACTGGCCCTTCTTACAGTGCTGAGTGACACGAGAGAGAGAGTGCAAAATACCATCTCTGCTACGACACAAGTGGCTGTGCGGAAATAAGAAAAGAGGATTTTGTAGGCTTGTGCTGACTTATGTAGGTTTCCAGCGCACCAAAGCCAGACAGTGGGCTTACTGCATTTGACCTTAAGAAACTTCTCGCCATGAGCTGTGTGCCCTGCGTGGACGCGCTGTTGCAGCATCCTGTCAGTTATGTGTGTTTCAGCTAACCCGCTTCGAGAAGCTGAACCTCAGGTGCTTTGGAGTGACTTTTGGAGTGATCCTTTAGCCTCCTCCATGAGAAAATAATTTTCACAGTAGTGGTTTGATTTGATTTGGTAAATTAATTAAATGGAAATTAGGGAAGACGCTTGCTACTGAGCACACCTACTTGCTTTGGGTTCCCCATCGTGTTGAGCTCCTGTTAAGGAGCAAAGGGTGGGGAGGGTGGTTTTGCAGACATGAACATGTAAATTCCTGGATGGTCACTGCATGTTAGTCATTCTTGGCATCAAAACTCTTGCTCTTTGCTGAGGGAAAATTGCAAAGAAATACTTGTGAGCTGCACATGGTGTTGATTTCACCTGCCAGAGATTTAGACAACTTAAAATGTACCATCAATTAACAAATATTTCTTCTTGCTATTGTGAAACAAAAGATGTTATTACCTGTTCTTACCTATTTTTATCCTCAAACTGGTGTAAATCTGTAGCAGCTGCATGAAAACAAGAGGTTTATTCCAGATTTAAAATGAAGCAACTAAGCAACTTTAGCTCTGTTGTCTTAACAAAGTTTGAGTTTCCTGGCACTTTTTTCCAAAGATCTCTTTACATTAACATATTCCTGGATGTTGCATACCTCAGTTGCTAGACTAACGCTGCCTAGGTGTCTTGCAAAAGTCTCCCCTCTTTCCGTAATCTCTAGAGACTTTGGTGAGTAAAAGCTGCACACAGAGGCCATGTGCCTAAGAAGCTCAGTACCAGAACCTTATGTTCTGTCTAACCAATTTACATACTACCATGCTATGTTTAATTTGCTTTTTCATCAAATCAATAATGGGTCTAATTGAAAAAATTGGCAGAACTACATACAACCTAACTACCAATGTCAGTGTTTTCAGGAAATCAGAGATGTTGCACAGCTATGCAAGTGACACCTGTGTTAGCGATGCACCTCTGTTACGAGTGTGTACAGAAACAAACATTACTCAGGTGCAGCATCTGTACCAATTGATCACTATGCTATCAGAATTAATCACCTGGTATTCAGCTCCGAGAATAAAATTTACATCTTAATGTATGACACTTATTCCAGTTACATGCCTCACATCCTGCCCTCACTTTCGCAAGAAAAAGGGATTTTTGAGGCTCTTTAGCGCTCTGTAGAAAATAGCCCGTGTGAAAATAAATAAATAAACAAGTAAAGTTTGGCACTGTACAAGATTGGCAGGCCTTCACCAAGATGGTCCAGCAGTGTTGCAGGTGCGTTGGCTAGCAGTGTGGAGAAGCTTGTGTGAGAACTACACAAAATTGTAGCACGTGCTCCGAGTTCCTCACTGACACGAGCGCTCAGTTAGTGCTGCTGCTGTGAATGGAGCCGTGCTTTGTGCAGAGTCTGGTCGACGTCCGTGGGGCTGGCAGAAAGATTCAGGCCAGGTGCGGCAACTGCAGGATGAGAATTATAAAATATTAATTTTTTAAAGAAAGAAATGTGAATTTCAACTTTACGTTCTGTATAGTTGCAGAGCTAGTGGGATTTTAAAATACGGCAAAGCCTTAGTCATTAGCATAGGGTAATCACCTTTGCTGTTTAAAAGCAAAATAATAACAATAGAAAAGGTATTGTACATTGACACATGGAAATCTAATGCTTTTCAGAGAAATTTTGTAGGCATTTTTTATTATGTGGCTAATTACATATTTACATGTAATGGCGCTAGCAGAGCCATTACAGTCCATTGGGTAAATAATATGCATTTTAAAAACCATTTATAAATATGTATTTATTTGATGGACCAGAACGGTTTTTTGAAGTCATTCTTATCCACTGAGTAAATAATATATGGATTGCTTTTAAAAATAAATATGTATTTCTCCAATAGACATTCCAGGCAATTGGGTAAATAATATGCATTTTTCAAATATTAAAAAACCGCATACAAATGCATAGAAATCCGGGCTAAATATGTATTTTCCTGAGAGATCAAAATGACTTGAAAGGTGTCAGGCATAGCTTTGAAATTTCTGTTTTGAATTGTCAGTCTGTGTCACAGCCTAGAGTTAATTAAATGTATTTTATGCATTTTCATACATACAGTATAATATCAATGTCTGTTTACAGTTTTAGAACACTAGTGCACATGACCCTCTTACTCGGTGTTATAAAGTCAGCACTACGTCGTTAAGATCCTAGTTTTACTTTGTGTTCATCTTAATACAATGCAAAATGCATTCATTCTGTGGGCATAGTCCTGCATCCATAGAAATACACGGAAAAAAACCTCGTCACCTTAGTAGAAGCCACCTCAGACTCTATTGTACTGCTCGATTTAAACTGCTTCTTCATGTTCTGGTCTGTTTCTGACGATTGGCTGGTGGGCAAAGTATGAGACAACATGAAACTCTTTGATTATGTGGGCTTGATTCAGAGCCTACTGATGTGAGCCGGACTCTTTCCACGGGCCTCAGAGTGCTTTAGTTCAGTCCAAACATAAAGATCTGCCATAATCCATAGGGACAGCCCAACACTAGAAGCTGAAGGCTAAGGCCCTTTCTTGACTCTGACACTGACTTTACCATATGACCTTGGGCAAATTGTTTAACTTCCTTCTGGTGAAACCGTGATTTATACCTCCAATTTTGGGAGTCCTTTAAGAGCTATAGATTTAAAACATTAAATATGATTCACAGCATGCTAGGATTGAAAGATGTGAGCGCACTGCATCACCGGTTTATTTCTTCTATATACTATGGGCTAGAGCTTGTCCATCCTTTTCTAAACATTTTAGCCATTTCATATACTTTTCAAGAATGTTGAATATACTTTGTAGACCTTTTTTTCGTGAAAATATTCGTTGTTGTTTTCAAACATTACATGAATAAAATAGCTCAGCAGCCCTGTGAATTAATATTTATATCCGTAGCTTGCACAGAAAGACTGCGAGACAGAGGGGGATTAAGTGACTCCAGCAGAATCACAGAGAAAGTCAGTGGTAGGTTTGGGAGACTAAATTGTCTTTCTTGTATTCTTCTTGTATACATGTACCTCAGGCTTCATCTATGCCTCCGACGTCATCTGTGATACACTTCTGAAAACTGCTGATTTGAGTGAGTAAGTTAGCTGTTTGACAAGGGTGTATTTGGCAAGTGCCAGCTATAAGTGACGTGTGCCCTGTGCAGTCAGGATAGCTAAGTGGGATTCATTGTCAATCTGATTGTTACTTTGATACTGAAGGAATGAAAATATAAATACATAGTGAGAATGTTTCAACTGGAGCTCTATTACAAAGCCAATCACAGCAGCAGTGAATTATTACAAACGAGCTTTTGGAGCCACCTCTCATGGCTATTCTTGCCCAAACATCACTGCGTCGGTGCTGATTTGGCCTTGATACCCAACACTGCCTGAAAGCCCAGCAAACGTGATGTTTTGAACATGAAATTCTCACCTTCTTCTTTCTCATATCACTGATAAGAGTTAGACAAAGTATGTAAGGAAAGGCATAGTGAGTGGCTGGTCACCGTAAAGAAGGATCAGCAAGAAACAGGTGTTTGAAAGCAAATCATGGCACATGAAGAAAGCCAAAGAAACAAAAAATGATCCAGCAGTATTAGCATTTTAAAATTATGTTTCAGACCTCTCTAATGGCCCATCCACACAAAGCACAACCATGCTATCTGTGTAATTTCTAAAACTACTGACAAACGCGTCCAAATACCAGACGGTAGAGCCCAACACTTAGTGGTTGCAAGAATGTAGAACATAGGGTGAGGAATGCAAGAGAAAGCCCAACTCTCGTGTCATAATCAAAGTAAAGCTTTCCAGAGCACCAAGAGCTGCGTAGTGAAAAAAACGAGTAGGTAAATTAGTGTACAGCAGTTAAGGACAGGGCATCACTGGTGATGCTTTAAATTGACCTACTGGTGCCCAAAAGCAATAAGAGGGTCTGACAGGAGAAGAATGCAAAGAAAGGGAAGGCTGAAAGCAAGGGTGAGAGAAACGTGGTTATGTGAAGTAGCTCTGAGCATACCTAATGCTTCTTTTGTAAAGCATATGAGTAACTGAGATATTATTGACTGCCTGCCTGGTCGTTATCGGTCACCAGTTTGCTAAGACATAGCAGTGGGAGTAGTTTGCTATATTGAACATGAAGGAAGAGAAAGAAGGTGGTGATGTTAAAGATCAGCTAGGGAAGGGTATCTGTGTGTTAAAAAGATGGGAGACTTGAAATAAAATGTGAAGGTGCTGAGGAATAAGATGGCACAACTGTAAAAGAAAGAATTTGTATCTTAGTCACTCTGTGGCCATATTGAATATGATTGTTAAATTCTCTGTATAATTAAAAGAGATAGGAGCATTCATACATTTTGTTGCAAATTGATATGATCTTTTTTGTCAGTGATCTGAATAAGATTGTACTATAGTTTTTAATTTAGCAGATTAAGAAGCACAATTAAAATATCATGAAAAAGATCATAATCTAAACCTCTGGGTTTTTTTTTGCTTCTCCCTGCCAAGTTGATAACAAGAGCCGGTGTATGTAACAATTACCTCCACTACTGTAAATTTACTCTAGTTTGTGGGCTGAAGTGTTAATAAATACCTTGCAGAATTCCAGAGGGAGAAGCTTTCCATCTAATTAATAAAACTAGGAAGAATACCCAGGACACTGAACCATATCTTTCTTATTAGTGTTGGCTTCTACAAAGGAGAATCCCTGAATCTCAACACATTAGTAAATGTCATACTCCTGGGTTGCACAGAGACCTCTTGAAAAAGTGCTGATTTGCTGTAGAAAAAAATCACCATAGACTTTAGAAACGATTCAACTAGGGAATACCAAGTGTAGAAAATCAGTGTAAAGCATGGCATGCATTATAGCAGCTACAGATTTGTGCCACATTTGGTGAATCTTCAAAGAGAAAACATAAAATTATACACCCATTTCCCTTCCATTTTTGGTCTGTACTTACGCTAATATCTTTTGCTATGTCCGAGTATGGTCTTATTGCAGTTAGGTTTTTTAGAGACTTAGCAAAACCTCTTCTTTACATGTTCTCTAAAACAGGTTTCTTAAAAACACTTTATACTGATGCGTAAGCTACATGTAACTGTGTATTAAATGAAAAAAAAAAAAAAGGATCACTTGAAGAAGGAAAATGTTTTAAGCCCAATACTGAAATGAAAGTCTGTCACCAGATATGTAACGCTGATTCCCCTTTTCCTTTGCAGTAATCCATATTTGGCAAAAATAAACTTTGTCTCACTATGCCTGAGCCAGTTCTGTTTCAAGGCAGTTTGCAGTAAACCACAAATTAACAGCTTAACTTTCTGACCAGCACACAAATCTTTGCTGTACTTTATTAGAATCATAGTGGTAATCTTACATTATGAAATACTGATATGCATTCTCTGACAGACTGGACGTTTACGAAAGTGAGTAGAAAGTCATGCAGTTCTTTTGTAGAATAAAAATTGTAGGGTGGTATATATGTGTTTTCTCACATTATTATCATTATTTTTATTAAACTGATGTAGCAAACTGATATTACTTCCTCCCATAGAAATAGAAATAACATATTTGCATTTACTTCTTACTTGCTCTGAAAAATGCTCCTACTGAGGGTATTTGTATCAGTTTTTCATCCTACTGATATGAGTGATTGGGAGGATAAAAAGAGGTAAAGCTACAGAGCTTATCCATGAGGTTGATGCTAATTTGGCTAAATATGAGTCAACTGGATGGGAAGTGGAGGAGGTAAAAGACCTGCCAGTTTTTTTGTCTACACCCAGTCTTCTCAATTTTCATAGTCCATGCTTCGGCTGAGGTCTTTGCTGAACTCTGGTAACTTATTAGAGCATAAGAAGGCAATTTAAAATGCTGTCCAGGAATCAAGAGTCTAGCAGTGTCTGTATAGTCTAGTATTTTAGATGTTCTAATGTACTGTATATGGTTAAACCTTTCAATTTGGGCTTGGTTTTTTTTTTCCCCCCATTAAGAATGTTTATGGTGCTTCCACATACAGTGCAAGGAATAGATCAATTCACACCATGTACAGTGAATACCCGCCATACGTACAGTTTCAATAAAGCATGTTAACAGCAGATACTGGTCCTTAAAAGACCATATATCAAGCATCCTCAGCGTTATGCTGGACGAACCTGAATCACACAGTCCCTTGCCTGTCTTCAGTTACAGCTTTGTTGACCAGTGACCCTTTGTGACTCTGTTCCCTGTTTCAGGAAATACTTCTCTGATCTGACCTGGGTGATTACATTATTATTTTGTCCTTCAGCAAGACAGTTTTTTTATATTAAAAAAAAATATACATCTTTAATAAGCAAAGAATACAAGTTAATAAGCAGGTGATCCTTATTCATTTCGGTAGCTTTTAGAATAACCCTGAGTTTGCTTAGTACAAATGCATGCGTACACAGGCCTACACAAACACACAGTTGTACATATACCTGGCTGCTTTTATGTATATGATAACACCGTGGCTCTTCCGTATCCATTATTTTTGTCTTTCTACAGTAGCAGCTCCAGAGTGAGAGCTCAGTTGCTGTGATTTTGAAATTCTTTGCCTGGAGCACATCTCTCTAAGCTCTTCTGTTCTGAACTCTAGTTGTAGGAATAGGCTCCAAAAACCTCAAAGGAAAGCAGCCCAAATTCTGAGGTTTCAGTTTTTAGGAAACTAGGAACTGAATGCTAGGTCATCAACGTATACTCTGCTGTCTTCAGCAGTGATCAGCCTCAGAGGAAGAGACATGGACCCAATGGTAGGCAGAAACCTCAGGAAAACTTCTTCTAATTCCTTATGCTTAGAGATTAGACTAAATAAGGAAGAAAAACATCCTTGTACTTTTAATTTAGATTTGGAGTATTATACCTGGAGCTATTGTGACTGTCCGTGTAAGCATCGGCTTGCTCTCTAAGGTCTTGGCTTCAGTGACATCCTTTGGCAAGTAGTTCCCCAGGCCAGCTACTCTGTGAATGAAGAGTTTCCCTCCGTCCTTCCATTTTGAATTTCCTGCGTTTCACTGTAATGGCAGTTGGTCTGTGTTATGAGACAAGGAGAATAAAAGCTTTAGACCTATTTTTTTATACCTTAATTTATATATACTTTTACTGCATTCTCGCATACATCACTATTTTGAGGAAAACAATTCCTGCTTTCTGAGTCTCTTTTCCTAAGAATTTTCCCAGGTATGTTGTTCTGCTTTACTTTCTCTGAACCTCCTCTAAATCTGTCATAATTTCTTTGGAAAGGGCTGAGCCATTCTGTCGTTAATATTGGAAATCAGAGAGTACTGTTGATATTTTCCTTTTAACTTTTCTTGTCTTCTGAGGTGTTTTTAGCCTCAGCCATGAGCAGGACATCAGCTTCACAACTAACCTTGGGCTACTGGAAGGGCAACTAATAGATGCAGTTTTCAAGCTAAGGTTTTCACACTCTTCCCTGGACTCTTTCAGAGTTGGTCAGGATGCTACAGCTCTCCATCTCTTTTTCTCACCTAGAGATCGTTTAGTCAGCCTTGTCTCGCTCTGGAGGGACTAACAATACATACTTGGAAGGCCTTCTGTCTTAAATTAAAGAGGGCATTGATGAAGGTCACCTCCATAAAGTACATTCTGGTGATGCAGGTACCGAGATCAGATCTAATCCCCTTGTTGCTTTAACTTGCACTGAATTTTGAGAAGTATTTTCATTTTCAAATGGAAAATAAAATAATGTAGGACAATGTTGCATGAAAATGCATCTCTGGTGCTGCCTCCAGTGAAAGCCTATCATCTAACTTCACCTCTGTGCATCTGCTCAGGATAATGCCTTTAGAAATCAGGGATGTTTTGCTTCTTTCAGTCTTGGAAGCAAGTGACCTGGATTCACTTTTAAGAATATGATTTGCAAACTTGTTGACTAGGATTCTTCGTTTGGAGGATGAGTTGATTTGTCCATATAAATCCCTTTTGTCAAATTTAATAGATGAATAAAGTGACCCCTTGCCTTCCATAGAAAAATGCACAGTCCTTAAAAAATACATCTTTTTTTTTTTTTTTGAGAAGTATGAGAGGGTTTTACATCTTTAAGAAACCAAACGAATTCCAAACTGAATAAGAGAGACAGAGAGAGAAGGTTGCCTTTCTGCAAGCCGCCAGCTTTCCCAAGTGTCTCATCCTCTCCCCTCTGTCATCCTGAGGCAATGTGCCTGCATTTGTGTGTAGATTTATAGTTTATCTTTATCTATGGCTTCATCTGTAGGTAGCTATTATAGCCGCCTTGCCTGGATATTGTTTGGGCCTGATAGATCTGTCTGTAGTTCATCAAAGGGGAGCTGAGTGGCTAAAAGCCATTGGGTCCAGCTGAGGATGAAATACGAGCCATCAGCCTTGGTAATGGCTGTAAAATTTCATAATTACACGGCCTTTATTACATTGCATAATGATCCTGAAGCAGTATGGAACAATTAATTAAGATTTTCAACCGTGGCTCTTTCAGAAATTAAAAGGTGCTAGTGGCTGAGAAATGGGGAAGTGTCTTGTCCTAAAAGCATTAGGGATGCTTAAGAAGTACTTCCTGGGTACTTAAAAAAAAAAAAAAAAAAAAAAGGAAAGAAAAAGAAGTGAAGAAAAAAGACAAGAAAAAGAAGATCAACTAGTTAAGCAGCTAATGTCAGAGTAACGTTTTTGTACTTTACTGCTAATTCTTAATGTCAAAGCTGGTTCTAAAACTCCTGCAATGGTCCCTGCCATAAAGCTGTTCCTTTTCTGTTCCGTAAAAATTTTCATGCCTTTTTTCCCTCGTGTTCTGTTCTAGCCATTTGTCACATTTATAGAAGTTGAGCTCTGCACATTATTAAATAAATGCATGCCATGACTTAGGAGGGTCACTTAGCTGCGTATTGGGGTGTACTGACCAAGGATTTTCTCTTACACACTTTCTCGTGTCTGAGGCCATTGAAATTCTTTGAAGGTCTCTGCAGTTTGACAGACATCCCCAAGGAAGACTTTTTTTTCTTTACTGTTTTGATATTTTTCTTCCTTCCTTTTCTTCTTTGTAAATGCAGCATGTCCGATGTAATATAATATTTTCCATGAGATTGACCTCAGACCTGATCAGAAGTAATTAGATTCCTAAAGGTGCTGCAAAGGTGTCTCGCGGGTTTCTGACGTAGGTACCGAAAGAAAAAGTGTTTGTGTGTGTGCAAGGAATACGCAGGGAGCAACGGAAGGCCTGAACCCGTGCATGTACACATTACCTGTTGTGATCAGTCTCTGGGTGTAATTCTGGAGGCCAGCAAATTGTGATCCAGATGGGGTGTGGAGTGCTCACTGTGCCAATGGTAGTAAAAGGGATGAAAAGACAGCAAAAATAACCCTGGCATTCTCCACGAACCGTCAAAACTTTCAGGTCTTACGGGAAGGAATCTCCTTTTCACTATGTGCCTTCCCCCCCTATTTTAATTCCTACAAACTCTCGATATAACTCTTAGATAGGATGAGCATTGAGTATTATTGGTTTTAAATTGACCGGTCATCATGTAAGGTCCTATCGTTCTAAATGTTTTATGAGAAGCTAAGGTTTCCCTGAGGCACCTCTAGTAATAAACTTTCTGCAGAAAATTTAGAAGGGATTATGTGTTTCAAGGAGGAGCCGGCTGCTTGAAGTAAATTCTCTTGTTGAGTCATTTATTCCCTTAATAGGAATTTTCTGATCTGCTGTCATTCTTGTTCACACACTGGGTGTCACTGCCTCTAAAACACTTGTCATTCTTTAATGGAAACAAAATAGTCATTGCAGTCAGAGCCGCAATGTCATTCCACTACCCCTTGCTGCGTCGGCAATAGTGAAAATGACAGAGCGGCTCTCAGTAGGGGTAATTAAAATGTAAATATTGATATTTTATTATTTGAAATTACTTTCCAGTGCGGCATTTAATATCTCTCCATCTGTGCGGCTCTGTTTAGCGGTCACTTTAGTGCAGCTCTGGGATGCCAAGCGGCGGCTTGATCCCCGTTATGTCAAAATGCTTGTTGCTGCTTAATTTTGATATCTAATTAAGTGGAAAAGTACAGTCCACACTGTAATCCATGGCATCTTAACCAGCTGCTTGGGTATATTTAGAATTAATCTCCACTATGGAATCATCCTAATGTATGCAATTAAGAGTCTGCCGATGGCTAATTAGGTGTATTAGAATCAGGCAGCTTCCTTTTTTTTTTTTTCTTTCTTTTTCTCTCTTTTTTTTTCTGTGTGTGGACTGTTGTAGACTTAAGACACAGCCTCCAGAGATGATCTTAATGGTAGATAGACACTCAACTAGGTAAACTAGAAATTTCACATTCATGTAGGAGAATACGTGTGACTCTCTTCCCCCAAACCAGGGAGGATCTGAACATCATTTGAATTTTTTGGCATCTGCAGCATATTAAGAAAATCAACTAACCAGTAGAAAAGTTCTAAAAACTGGGAAGAAGGAGGAAGATGTGTAGGACAGTGTTCTGAGCTATCGTTTTCCTGCCAGAGGGCGAAAGGGTACATTTACCCAATATTTTGCAACCTGAATTTTTGCTTTGGCTATGGAAAGAGATTTTAGCTAGCTCAGCACATACAGGGTTAACACAGATATGCTGATTGGATCGTAAGCATGGTTGTCTTGGTATGCTAATACATACCAGTATTGGATTCATATTATTAACGTGATGGGGGAATTCCTGGAAACCTGACTTTGCCTGATGGGAAGATGGAGGGAGCAGGGATTGCCACAGCTCTCAGTGAGGGAATGACTGGTGGCTTCCCCAGGGGAGCAAAAGGCAAACAGCAGTGACCCAGCACTCTTTGAGGAAAAACGCGCTCAAAGCAGAGCCATAGAGGTTATTAATAAAAGGCAACACATATTAAATGCACAAGAAATCCCTCCTTTCTGTGAAAACAAAGCAAAACAAAACAAACCCTGATATAAAATAATCCAACAAACTTGGTTTTGAAGCCTAATGTGCACCAGGCTGAAGAAGCTTGAATTCTAAATTTCTTGATGTTCCCAGTCTGTGTGTGCAATCGTTGGGAGGCTGATGCATGCAAAGACTGAAGTGAGCAGTGCCTGAACTAACGCTGATTGTTGTTATTGGTTTAGTTAGGTTCCTCTCTCAAGTTCGTGTTCTTTTTTTTTAAATTTTGTTTAGTTCAGTAAAAAATAAAAGGATAGACTCTTTGTTTAATCATGTGTGATTGTAGTTTCATTTCTGCTAGCTGTACTCTTTGAAGGATCTAGGTAAGGCGTACCACACACAGGATATGGACGTATAGCGATGACTCTTCTAAGCTGAACTGTGTTACCATTTTATGGATTGGACTTTGAAAGAGATTCAGCCCTATTCATGATACTTGTTGGTTGTCATCTACAGTCACTTTATTAATGACAGAATGTAGTTTTTATTTTTTCACCCACAAATCTGGCTTTACTGTACTCATACTCAAATACATACATCCACGACAGATGCAAGGAAAATTTGTGTGAAATCAATGTGTATGTTGAAAATATAATTGGTCTTTTTTTATATAGGTTCAGTGAAAGAAAACAATCAGGGACATAAATGCAATCCTGCTCCACTTTTTTCCCCTGCAAATGTCTGGGCACACAGATGATACCTCAAAATATGCCAGACATTTTAAAAAGCAGATTTCATATAAAATGCTCCGCCCCAGCCACAGACTTTTGAAGTCTAGGGGCAAAGATGGTTTTAGGAGCACACCATGTCATGTCGTCTGCCTCTGCTGTCTTCAATAAGAGGACAAAAAACCCCCATAGTCTAACCAAACCATGTTCGAAGGTTTCAATTTAAAGAACTGCAAGAGTTAACTTTAAATAAGCAGATCAGATCACATATGTAGTGCATTAGAAAGATCACCCTCAGGAATCTGCAAGTTCATATTGCTGACCTTAAGGAGACCTACAGCTACATTGGGCCATATTGGACTGCTAGCCTGAATTTTAAAACTTTTTCATTGTCCATATCTTAGAATTCAAAACCTCACTGCAGAGAAGGTAATGCACAAGGAGTGCCAACTGTCTAACATACAAGGGAAAAAAAAAAAAAGAAAGCGGTTTAACTACTTATCAGGTCTTCCTCTGTTCCCAGAGCATCTAGTGATAAAATACAAGTGTTTGGCTTGGCTTCTTTTTAATATAAGGTTGGTACAAGTTTGGAGTAAAGCTATTTAAACTTGTGGAAGTTCCAGTGGTAAAACCAGCCTAAAGGGAAAATCACGTATTAATCTGTTTAAATCTATTGTCTTATATTTTCCTTTTTCTCGGTGAATACTGAAATAATAAGGTGTGAAATGAAAATTAATGGAAATAAAGAGTACAGTACTTCAAACCATATGTTTCCAGAAATGCCATTATAAATTACTCCATACATGGAGGTCTTACCAACTCTGTCCTGAAGCAAGGGTGACTCACCTGATTTTTTCATCTTTAATGTTTCACTGCAGAGTATTAGCAACTGAAGGTGGTTGTGTGAAGTCAGGGAGACATGCTTCATCAGTCACATTTTCCAGCTCCTTTCCATTACTATTGCTAAAGAAGCAGCAGCTCACAAGAACTTGTGCTGTAACTAGAAATAAGACATTTAAAAGTAGCTGCCTAGAAATACTTGGGTGGTTAGAGAGGGGTGTCTCTGATTTAAGTACTGAAATCCATTTGAACTATAGTGAGTTACATCTCACTATGTGCATCTTACCCTGGGAAGAAATGACAAGCTTAAATTGCTCCTGTTTAGTGTTATCATGTAAGGTTTCACAGGGTAAAAGACAAACCAGAAATATTTCTAACTGGTATTTAAATTACATTAACACCTTTTTGTATAGCTTGAGTGAAAGGTCACGCTAGACAAGCAGCATCTTCGCTGTTTGTAAATGTCTAATTTGCTGCCTTTAAATTGCTGTGAACTTCACTTACTTAGTCCTGCTGAATGAATCCAGTGTTGCAAATACTTCTGACAAGCGAATATTTGCTTAGTGAGAATCCATTGTTCGTAATGGATTGAGAGGGACATGCAGTGTGAATGCATTTTTATTGCCGTGCCATCTCTCTGCTGTTGTTTCAGTGAGATGAAGGTAGTGTTGTGATAAAAGCCCGGGGTTTCTTAGTGCTCTGTGTGGCATTTCCCGTCTTAGTGGTAGGTGTTAGTGAAAAAGTGCTTATCATAGGCATTTTTTTGTGTTATAAAATATAAAAAAAAAAATGTATATTTTATAAGAACTTGGTCAGCAAGAGGAATGCAAACACACTTAAATAAAACCCCAGAAAGCGGACAGGCTTGGCTGAAGACATCCCAGTGCTCTCGGAATGCATTTTGCTTTTTGTACTCGTCTCAGAGTAATTCTTGGGCACCTCTGTGCATGCAATCTGATCTTCCCTCTCCCGCGGCCGCACAGCTAACAGATGGCAGTCACAACTCGTAGCGCAGAGCGCGCCGCTCACAACAGAGCCCCGGCGCTGCTTTTGCAGCGCTCTGCTATAGGGGCAGAAGGAGATGCTATATAGCAAAGCATCACTCAGAAAAGGAGGTGGTTTTACTGTGCAAAAGTTGTTGGATGAAACGAATTTCTAAACATAACTTTAATTGTAGCACATCAGTTCTAAATAGCTTGGAAACTGAATCCAGCAAACAGCGTAAGTTGAGCCTTTGGCTGTATTTCTGGTCAATTGTAGTTAGTGCTTTGGGACTTGGTTTTTGATTTTCAAGTACGGGCAAATACTTGTGCTTTTTGTTTCGTGAGCTGACACCTTTCACGTGAAAATCCTCAGTCGTAGTCAAATTTCAGCTTGCTATGGCATCACATGCAGTTATTAGCCCTTTGACCAAGGGCTCCATGAGCAAGTGGGTGTGAAAAAAAGAAGAAAAAGAAAACCTGAAATAATGGGTTCACCCTGGCATAATGAGTTGTATCTGTTTCTGTTCCAGCTTTCACCAAATTTCATCCATAATCTGTGAAATATGTTTGGTGATTAGTGAGAGCGCTCTCCTTCTGTTTAATGGTTTTCGTAGCCGCTGAAATGTTTGTGGGTCTTGTAGTCTATATTAGACTACAGAGTATTTCAAAATGCAATTAAATCCACTTTTTCTTGGATTAATGTACTAAAAAGGATCTCTTAATTCAGATCTATGTGGGAGATTCAGCTCTAGATGTACCCTAAAAAAATGCATCATGCCATCCTCTTCCTTGGATTTCTGAGAGAGTAATATTAAGTGGCAGTCAGGCTACCAAGGTTTCCTTCAGCAAATACGGTGATCATGTCCAGAAAACAAAACATTATGTAGCCCTAGCAGAAATATTACTGCTGAAATTTCCCTGGCCTTTGTTTACATCCTTGGAAGCCAGCTGAAGCGGTACGATGGATCCGGGCAAGCGCTGCTTGTGTGCCAGGAAGGGAGAGGAGGGCAGAGTGACAGCTGTACATCCGAGGGCGCACTGGACCCAAGTATGATCTTGAAACGGGGTGGAGTTTCTTTACATTCGCTTCTGTGCAGCCGGGATAAGCCTTTGGCCCACTGTTTGTCATTTGACCATAAGGCCACTCATTCTCTAAATAAAGTCATCTGGGCCGAAAGAAAAATTTTTTTTAAAAAGTGTTTACAATATCAGTTCGTTCTTTTGACAGTGGTGACTGTACGTCATTTTTGAAATAAGGAAATTGCGCTGGAAACATCAGTACCCATAAAACATTTAGAAGGAAGTTAATCTATCAAAATTAAGTGTAAATAATTTAAAAATCCGACTCTGATATTTCAACTGTGTAAATATATTGAATCTGCAACACACTAGTGAACATGTCATTTTCAAGCACAGCTTTGATTATAAAAAATGTAAATGAAGATATTTGAAGTACAAACCAGGGCAAGCAAGAGGAATATTTTCTCGTAAAATTAACAATCACAAAAACAACTGGTAAAATAAATGGGAGGTGATTATCAGAAAAAGCGAGCAACTTCCAGATTCGCCAGCAATTTCATACCTGGTTTGATCAAATACTCGGATTTCTAAACACGTAACAGAGAGGAAGGGAAATTCATTCACTGCAAAGTGAAACAAACTAGGATTCAAGTCCGAGTAGCCTGATTTAGGCATTGCATCAAATATTTAAGGCTGAAAATAATGGTAGGGCTAAGTCCAGCCACTGTCTTTTTTTTGTCCAATAGTTCTCGGAGTGCTGTGTGCAAGGCACAGATCTTACTTTGGCACTTGACCATCTGCAGCTGCTTCACTCTAGCCCCTAGTGAGTTAGTGTCCATGAAGTCCATCTTAATGAAGTAGAGGAAAGGGTCTTCAGGAATATAAAAGATTTACCCTGCTTAGCATGGAGCTGCGTGCAATGTGAAATAGAGAGCAAGTGGTGCATGTGCTGATATTTGAAAAGATCTGTGGTTTAAACAGCCCCGTCTAAGAGACTGCGAACTGCGTTTGGAGCTGGCTTGGAGTGCTGAGCGCTGCAGAGCGCGGTCAGCTCGCCGCCGGTCGTTCCTATAATGAAAATGCTAAGGCCTTTTTACCTATTTATTTCTGCTTCCTTTGAGCTTTGGGTTTACTGGTATGCAAAAGGGAAAAAAAAAAAAAAAAAACAAGCATATGTTCGGTTGCTCAATCAACCTTTTCTCAATCCACACTCGGTGATCTCAGTGAGTCATTACGGCATAATTACAATTTGAGTGTGAGACGCTGTTTGTAGAAAAGTATCTATTTTTAGCTGAAGAAACACTACAGGCCCTGAAAGGAGGAGAAAGAAAGAAAAAAAGGAAGGAAGGAAATCTGTAACCAGCAAATCAATGCTATTGTTAACTGATATTACGAGACACCCTGTACATTTACAATGCTTGTGTTCAGCCACATAAAAACCGCGCTGAAAAGAATGCCTACCAGGGGTTAAATTCATATGCCTGCGCTGCAGCCTATTTCTGTCAACACTCAGCTCAGGAAATAAACATTTATGCTTTCTGAAATGAAAGTGTATTTTTGAAGACTGGCCGTCAGATATTTTTTGCCCTTCACACTTTCAAATGCTTAGCCTTTTTTGTAAGTTGACTGCAAAGTGCATCAGTTTGCTAGGCAAAAAGAAAAAAAAAAAATCTTGACAAGTGCCCATGGCATCATTGTCAAGCACACGAGCGTCTAGTAGAAGATGGCAGGAGGGTTGGCACAAAACATGCTTCCTTCAAGCTTCTTACCTCAGGGGTACCTGACTCTTGAGAAGCCTTTCAATCCTTCCAAATGACGTTACTGCAAACTGTCAACTGGTTTATTTGGAGTGCGCTGTATCGCAGATAAACATGCTATTTAACTGCAGGTCAAGGTACAGAGTCATTCTGCTAGCAAATGCCTGAGATACATTAAATGGCATTGACTTGGGGAGGGAGATGGAAAGAGATCAAAGTTGTCACCAATATGGTACATGGTAAGGGGGGAAAAGGTACACAACATTGTATTTTAAAAAGCCATTATGCAGTTCTACATTTAAAACGATGACCTGCAAGACTCTTAAGGATTAAGGAGCCACACAATGCACGACAAAGTTCAAAACCACACCGTCGTGCTGCACCTCAGGGCGGTTTGGAAAGAGCTTACAGTTGTGACTGGGAAGGCTACCATGGGTCCAGAAAGCTGGAAGTGTATTTGTGTCTAATTTGGAGACTTTTTTTTAAATAGTTACATTTTAAAATGGAGCATGTCCACTTGTCACAGAACGGGGCTGATCTAGGGGATTCATATAACAAAAGCTCCGAGAATCAGAGCACGGTTTGGCATGAAATAAGTATAACCTCCTCCAAACAATTAAAAATAAATCTCTGTATTTAAATAAACATGCCCGTGTAATGTATTCTTTTAACTGTGACTTGCTGAACATCTATTAAAAGGGCATTGGTGTGATACAAGAGACATGCTGGATGCTTTCACATTTTCTGAAAAATCAAAACAAACCCAAACCAGATTCATTACAACTTGATGCAGCTTTGCATTCCCATGAGGGATGCCTTTAAAAGTTAAAACATGCTTTCACCGAGCAGGCTTTCAAGGGAAAGTTACTTCGATCAGGAAGAAAAGAATCATGTTTATTTGATTTATTACTGGAGAGTAGAACAGTGTGGTTTATGTTTGCCAGTTTTTCTATAACGTAAAAAATTCCTTTTGATTTTTTAGGTGTCATATAAAAACAATTAGTATATTTACTGCTTCAGAACGCAGATTTTTCAAGAGTGCAGTGCAATAAATTATAGGCAACATCCCATTTTTCCCCCTCACGGGGCATATGTAATTTCCTTTGACTGTGGCACACAGTAAATGTTATTGAAACATAGCATTATTTATTTAAAAAACAAACAAACAAACAAAACCCCAAAAAACTGTACTAAAATAGGTAAGTAAATAAAAGAAGGAAGTTGGGAGTTTTCAGGAAAAAAAGAATAGAGAGAAATTGCAGGTTAAACATTTTTTAATCAAAACTGATTTTATTGCTTTTTGCTTAATTAAACTCCTCAGAAGTGTGTGAAACATTGTTATACCTGAAAAATTGTTAATTTGTAAATCACAGGGACAAAAGGGCTCCACTGCAACTTTAAAGTTTCTATGCACGTAAATGTCAATAGAGTGCCTTCTCCATCATCAGCACTAAATTCACATTGATGCCTCTTTTCTTCTCCGTATTGATCCTTCCATGAGAACGTAGATTTGTATCTGTTAATTAATGCGTCCTGAAACAGCGTTTGTATTAATCAGGCAGATAAGAAAAATTGGATGCCTGCACCCTCATGACAACCGTAAAAGTGCTGGCCCTGATAAAATCGTGGATGGACCTCAATAAAAAAGTTCCTCCTTCCACTCAATAAACTAATCATCCTGCTTTTAATTATTCGGCAGAAAGATGTGTGGAGATTGGAGAATGTGTAAATCTATTTACTAACAGCAGTGTCTGGGAGGGAGAATGGGGCTGTCACAGGACGGTGCTGCAGGCTACGTTCTCTGTCCATCTGCTGCTGCAGAAAAACTGGTTCTTGAAAGACGGGAAGGCACAGAAATGTTGAAGCTAATTGAAATCATGAATTCCTCCCTATAACCTTTCAAATGATTATTTCTTCTCCATTTCCCTCTTATTTATTTTAATCGCATATATGTTATTTTCCGTTGTCACCTCTGCAAAGGTTTCCTGTTGTTGTTGGCTCAGTTTTTGTTGGGTTTTTTTTGAAAGCAGAGAGCTACGGTTCTATCACAAGACTCAAAAGACACTAAGAGAAAATGAAAACAAATAAGGAGGGGGAGAAAAATGAGAGAGAGCGAGCATGCAGCCAGTTTTATGTTTCATTTTTTATGGATGCCTGGTGGTTTGGATGTGGGGTTTTCTTTTTTATTGTATTAGTTTTGCTGCTTAGTGCTTATAGAGAAAATCTTGTTTGGAGTAGATGCCTTGCAGATTCGCTAGTTTATGATATATTCCTGCTTGACTGGAACGCTCGACTTTCAAAACAGAAAAATGCATTTAAGTGTAATTGAACGCCAGAAAGAATGTTCTTACAGCGGGAACCCTGTCAAAGGACATGTAAGCAGCTCCATAAACAACTAAATGAAAGCCTCAGACATGTCTTAAGACCCTTTAAGAAAAGCTTGACTAATCCCCTTTGATGATTTTATTAAGTACTTGTGGTTGATGGTGCCAACTGGCAAACTACTGCATTTCGCCAACAGGCCAAGAAAATCACTCCCTCTCCCATATTTTGTAGCTCCTAATGTGATTGGGATATTAGCAGTCTGATATAATAAATTGACAGGTACTGTAAACAAGAGCGAAAAGGTAGGAGAGTAAAGATGTTTGCCCTTGGTGATCCTATTAGGAAAGACAGCAGGGAAAAAAAAAAAGAGCAGAAGTTAAATTCATTAAGAGGCATTTATTAAATTTTTAGTTGCCCTTAGAAAAAGGATGGTGTGACTGCTATTCTGTTGGCACTTTAATGTGCCACCCTGTTACTTCAACAAGTGTAGTAGAGGCGGGAGCCGTTACAGAAGTAATTAGCATCTTTTCTGGGGAGGGTAGGTGTTACTTCTCTTTCCCCTGAGGTTAAAGTTCAAAGAGAATTTTCCTCTTTGTGATAAACACCTTAATTCTATTAAAACGTCTTCCCTTTTAAAAAAGGTCGTGTTTTTTTTTTTTCCCCTCTCCTAAATTATCCTTCTTGGTTTATGGTAATGGTGAACAGAGTCATCAGATCTCTGCTTCACAGCATCAGGTTTTAGAACTGAGCATGGGTATTTGAGAACAAAGAAGACGTCATACAAATTGCAGACTATCACTGCGATACTCCCCAAATTCATATGATTCATACAGAAAGAGCCTGCAAATTCCAACTTGTTTATAACTTCATATGTTGATTAGAAAACGTTTGATTTTGTATTGATTTACTTTCCTGTAGTAGGATGGGGAGGAGAGGCACAAAAGCAGAAGGGAGAATAATAGAGTACGTACATGTTTTATCACAACGTATATAAAAAGAAATCAAAATGAGGAGCAGATTTCTGACAAATCCAAACATGCTTAATATTTTCCCTGTCTTTTTTTCTTATTCAGGATTCTCCACTTTGTCTCTAGCTGACCAGATGAGCCTTCTGCAGAGTGCTTGGATGGAGATTTTGATTCTCGGTGTTGTATACCGGTCACTTTCTTTTGAGGATGAGCTCGTATATGCTGAAGATTATATTATGGATGAAGACCAATCCAAATTGGCAGGCCTTCTTGACCTTAACAATGCCATACTGCAGCTGGTAAAGAAATACAAGAGCATGAAGCTGGAGAAAGAAGAGTTTGTCACCCTCAAAGCTATAGCACTTGCTAATTCAGGTTGGCAGAGTGGCATGACGGTTGCTGCATTTTTAATATATCGCTTTTTTTTTTTCCCTCCATAATACTTTCTGCATGCTCGTTTTAAACACGGTTTTAGAATAAGAAATTGCTAATCAGACCTTAGCCTAAAAGGCAACATACAAAGCAGTTCAAACTAAGAAGAGCTTTCTGGTTCTAAGTAATTGTGGAATAAGTTCCTGAGGGAGTGAAGAATACTGCACTGCATGATTTGGAGAGTATTTTGCAGGCAAAGATCCTTTCACATGAATATAGATGTTGTTCTCCTAAATCCGTTCCATAATCCAGGCAAATCTAATCATTGCGATTGAAACGAACAGAAAGGATGCATGAGAATATGCTATACATGTTCTCTTTAAAGGCAGCTACTGATCTATTTGATAGGGTGAATTCAGGATATGGGAGGAGGAAGGCAATTCTTATTTAATCTCTCAAGGACCACACCTTGCCTTACGGATCCTCTGCATTTATGAGAATGCTCCTGCAAAAATTATTACCTGTGCAGCAAGGGTTAAAAATCTCAGAAAGAATTTCTTTTCTGCATTTGAATTTAAAAGTGCTGAAGCGGTGAATACTGTCAGATAAGTAAAAATCGTTTGTGCTTTGTTGTTTTTCCTTTTGTGTCTCCTTAATGCTTTATTGTGGTCTTAAGTCCCTTTTAGCATTTGCATAAAGTTCACGATAGATCCCTCTTTAATGACGTGCCGATCATTAGATACCTGTGTGTCAATAACATGCTCTGATGCTATGTTCCATTGACAGTCACACCGTGCCCCTCCATCTGCTTTTGTTTTGACCCTATCTTTGAACTTTATCTTGGTTGCTGGCCAGTAGTTTTCCCTTTAATTACAAGAAGGAAACTGTCAATAAAATCTGTTAAATGGGATGCAATGAGTGGCTTGAATGGGCGGACGGCTATTTGTTCAAATTCTGCAGCATTCAAGGTATTGACAGTTTGTTTTCTGGGGCCATATGTGACGATCAATCTCAGGCTGGGCTCAGCCGCGCTGAAAAATGAAAAACCAGATTGCTTTTGCTTACTTGTGGATGACGACTTGTGATTTGGCGCGGTCCTAGTGAGATGAGACCTTCTGCCCAAATTGCCCCCCTGAGAGCCAGGACGCGTGACTGTTTTTAGAAATAATTTTTTAATTGATTTTGTAATTAACAGTTCATCTACAATATTGATGCATGAATCCTCAGATTGATAGGAGGGAAATTGTTTTCAACAATGAAGTTGTACTTTCCTATTTGTCTTTGTAATGTGATTTAGCACTCTGCATTTTTAATTGGAAATATAATTCAAAAACATGCAAAGCCAAAATGCTTATTAGTTTCTTTGTAAAATATTCTCCACCCCACTAACTCTGCCCTTAGTTTTAGAATATTATCTTATTTCCAGAATAAACAAAGTGCTGAAATGCCTCTCAAAGATCAAAATTATTTTTAATTGAAGATTTATTTATAGTTTTTGACCATTGTAAATAGACACTTGAGGGTGCTTCGCAGCTACAAGAAGGATTTTTCTCGAAATTGGTCATGCTTAATGAACAGAGCAAGAAAGTTATCTGGAATTAAGAGTCTAAATTGAGAAGAGTTTTTGTATTTATTTTGATTCTGTAATTCAAAGACTGAATTAGAAATATTTCTATAGCGTACTTGATAAAAAGGGTAAGAGGCTAGAATACAGGGATATGGTGATAAATACCACTCACACCTTCCCCCTCTGCCTCCCCCCCAAAAAGACAGGCAGTGTTTACGTAATAATAAAAGATACTGCTGCCAAAAAAAGTGTAGTCATACATTGTGCATAGAGTGTATCGAAATCATCTGTAGCTTCATTAACTTCACAGGGAATTACAACCAGGATAACGTCAGAGAGAAATACAATTCAGCGTACTAAAATTCAGGGCACATTTAAGTGAAAACGTTTCCTTCCCTCATCTTAAAAGAAATAAAATTGCTGTTTTAAAATGAAACTATTGCAAGGAGGAGTTAAAAAGCAGCCCAGCCATTCGACTTCCCTTTCAAAAGAATGGTTTGACTGCTGACATTCAACATTTCAGCTTCAGGTTGTACCTGCAGCAGATACCAAACTTCTACCAGCTGTAGCTACACTAACCTGTAGGTGTAAAATAGCACCTGCGGAATTACAGCCCATCAAAGAATATCAGACCCCTCGTGTTTTAATTTACAAATGCTGCTAAAATTAAAGTAAAATTAAAGTAAAAGTAAAGTTTTTGTCTTTTTGTGTAGACAAAACCAGAAATAGCTTATTTTCACGTAACTATGAACTTGATTAACGTAAATGCAGCTATATCCGAAAAAAGAAAGAAAATGCCATTATAAAATTAATCCGTTAGCAATTCATATTTCAATATCTTTTGTTGCTACATCTGCTTTCTTCCAAAACTTCCGCTATTTTTTTTCCAGTTTAAAATATATTGGCCTTTTTATAGCTGTAGAGAGAATGGATGAAGTATAAAAAGAAATCTTAGGCGTTTCAGACATTTTTGCCGTGTCCGCACTGTCTAGAAAGATTCCCAGGTCGACTCTACTGTAAACAGTAGACAAAGATGGTTTTATAGCTCAGTATCTGTGTGTTAGTGATTTATGACACAGTGTCATAGTACTTTCCCTGCTAGCGTATAGAAGCAGGAAAAAGAAATTGTAGATTGTCTTCATATTGATTGTATTTTGTTTGAATAAATACCACAAGCTTTGTTTTGGCCAACAAATCTCAGTATCGTGAGCATTAAAACACCCCAGCTGGTAACTTTCCTTTAGGCCTACAGAGTCTACTCGCGCAGTACTCGATCCGAGATAACCCTGCTGTTTGGTTTCTAAAAGGTGGGGAGGAGGAGCTGTTTTTCAGGGAGGTTCTCTGACAGCCGTTATCGAATGTCCCTTTGCAGGGCTGGCCAATGCCACGCCGCTTCTATACGTTTCCAGAAATGCAAGATGTATCCACCGTGTGGATTGTCACTGATTTCAAACGGAGCGCATATAGCATCTGAAAAGTTTATATATGTATATAAAAGCACAATACTGATAGACATTTCAGTCCTGTGTACGTTAAAGCCTATACAGGCATGATTTCAACAGTTAGATTTAGTATGTAGTGCTTAATACGGAATTTATCAGGCTAGTTTTAAACATCTGCATTGATTCGATAGAATTAATACAGCTTTTATGCTTGAACTCCAGAGAAGTCCCTCTCACCGCGGCGTTGTCCTTGTCCTGCCCGTATTACGAGTTCCTTCCTTCTTTCTTTACCTTGTCTACCCAAAAGCAAGTAGGTACCTGGAAGCTGCAGGATGCAACTGCCCTGCGTTCCACCTCACACCGCCCAAGTGAAGCAAGCTGGCACCAATGAGCACTTTGTTTACCCACGCAGAAAATCAACTTTGAATGGTTTCCAAAACATGCATGTACCAATTACTTCCTCGCGTGTAAGGGAAGGTGAAATATTTACAAAATATGTCTGAAGCGTACACGAGTGCGCGCACGCACACGTGCACGCTCCGACACATAAAAGATGACCTGCTCATCTCTTTCGTATTAGAAAATGCTTTCACGTATCGATTAGGTAATACTGACCAGGGAGTTGCAGGTGAGCAGTTTTTTGAAATTGCCTAATCAGTAAGGACTAAATTGTGCCTTCGGGTCAAATGCTGCAGAAGCGCTTAGGAGTCACAACTGAGGCCAGATTTTTAAGAGAAGCTCAGTTCCCAGCTAAGCCCTAACATAAGGAACTAGAGTGTCAAAATGCATTAGCACATTTGAAAATCTGATCCGTGTGTATCTGCCTAATAGGGTGCTGGCATCTTGAAAAATCTGACCCAAATGTGGATGCTAGGCACTTAAAAGTATAACCCTATGCACTGTTGAAAATTTAATCTTAAACGCTAATACTAGCTGTCTAGCCTGTACAACCAGAAGGAGAAAAGGACCTCCGCTCACCATCACAATTTCTGGACTCTTACTAACTCTCCTAAAAAAAAACCCAGCACCCTTTCAGTACGGAAGGAGTGAAAACCAAGGAGTACCTTGTGCATTTTAGCATAATGAAGCACAGATCAACACTGATGCCAGTAAAGTTACATGATCATCTATCCTGGTAAAAAAAATTAGTTCGTTCTTACAATTTATTTAGCTTTCGAGCCACCAAAACAGTGTACTCAGAGCAGTAGGCTATCACCGTTAAATAATATTATCATAATAAAAATGAATTGATAGAGCCCTATAAATCACTTATTCCACAGAACATCATCTTTATTCCCAGTATAGACTGTGGCTTATCTTATGTTACAACATGCTATATTTAGTCTCTAATAATGCCAATGTTTAAATTTTATTTTATTTAGTCATCTTGTTAGTGTTAGAATTCATGATCAAAATGTATCTATGGTGACTAGGCATATATAAAATATATATATACACGCCTGTGTGTTATTGTTGTGTTACCAATGTTTATTTTGCCAAATATAGGTAGCAAACTCTGTTAACTCTTTCATGTAATTTTGTATAGAGAGTGGTAAAGCACAGAAACAAATTTTTAGAAAAGGAAGTTGCCACTATAGTCAGAGTTTTTGTGTTGCTTGAACGCAATTTCTTCCTCATATTCCATTTTCCTGTAATCAAATATATGGCACCCACAATTCTTAGAGAAAATAAATAACTCTGCTACCATTTGCTTAATGACAGCATTAAGCAAATGGTAGCAGAGTTAATTAATGGTTTAATTTTTTTTTTCTTTTTCTGGTAGTTGGTCTAGTAACTGAATAACTTGGAGATATTCCTCGTTTAGTTATGAAACAGGTAGATGTTATTTACGAGTTAGCAGCCTGCGACTGGCGAAGGGCAAGCAGCGAGGCTAGCCCGGTGGCCGGTGGGAGGACGGAGCCCCGGGTTCCTTACTGCTGGGGCAGGACCCTGCCAAGGGCCAGCTCTGCGCCGACAGGCGGATTTTCTGGGTGGGAAATCGCTGTGGTGTGAGCCGCTGTGTCACCAATGCAATTGCTGGTCTTCGCTGTTATTCATCCTGCTTTTCCGCAGCACTAAACTAGTGGCTCTCAGTAATTATGGCAATTACTTGTATCTTGTAGTGGACAAAAAGGATTTTGAAGCATTCATTCAACATTTTCTTTTAGTTGGTATCTTACCCCCCAGCTCTATCATTCGAATTCCCCTTTTCCAGAGTTTTAGTAGCCTTATTGAGTAGGTACTCGAACCAGTTCATACTATGCAATTTGTTCTGCGTTGCGGAAATATTCCTTTATTTATTGCCCTCACTACCTGTCCTAGTGGAAAGTAAGCTATTTCAGGAATAAAAAAAAGTGGTTTACTGTATTTTAACTTACCTTATGCGTATGATTTTAGTTCACTGCTAATCCAGTTAGCCCCTGAAATAAATAGGCATGTTCCATGAAGTAATTTCTTTTCCTACTACATCTTCATTTCCTACTGTGTTTTAAAAATTGTTTTGAGGCTTCGGTTTTCATGTCTCTTCTGAAAAGTAGGCTAAACCAGTGCAATCCAGACTAAGACCTTGGTTACTAAAATCAATCATACTAGCCTTTGTTTTACTTTTTTTGTTTTCACTGTCTGTACTTCCTATGGACGAGGAATTCTTAATTTATTCCTCTTTAATTTCCAACACATATTCCGATTGAAGTATCTGTTTCCAACAGAATAGTCAGATGTCAGACCATTTTTGCCATACTCTTCTGCAAGGGAAAATATTCTGTTTGTCTATGTGCTTGTCTCTTAGCCTAACCATGCAGACCCCAGCAAATAGTTCTGTTCAGGAAAGACAGGCAAATAAGTGGTCAAAATTAAGTATATTTGTTGACCCTAACCAGGAGGACCAAAGTAAGTATCTGGGGCAATTTCAATTCTAGGCTGGAAAAGGATGGGAATTCTTGCTGGGTGAGGGAACCAAGAACCTAGTTTGGTTTGCTATCTACAACTTCCATGGGTTGCTTCCATCTTAAGCAATATGCTTTTCAAAATGTCACTGTGTTGTGTTTCTCATAAAAATTATACAGAAACACAACATGGGCAAGCACTTTGCAAAAATGCAAGTTTCCCCAGGTAAATCTGGCATACATTTCCGGCAGGAGAAGAAGGGTTTCTGTAATTCTGAGAACAGTTCGCCCGTCAGTAAACACTGCGGTGGTTTTTGTGGGGTTTTTGGATTGGCAATACAATCTAGATAATAAATTCCTCTTATTGGAGACATAATCCAGATTAGGATTTTGTTGTCCTTACGTAAACCAAAAACCATTTTGCCTGCTGTTCTTACTCTTCATCCCATCCGGTTCTTCCAGGATCCTACAACTTTCTAAACTGATTTATCCAGTTTGGGTTTATGAACTGCTCGGCTATACGGAATCACAAACGTCACAGCGATTGCTGTCGTTCAAGTACTTGTTGATATTTGCCTCTCTGATGTGCTTTATCAGCATCTTAATGCGTGTGTTCACTGCTGCATACTCCCTGCTGCTTGATTCTCTATAATAATTTCTTCCTTTATGCTGCCTGAATTTTCTGACATGAAGAAATACTTCATTTGAGACCCCTGGGTTTCTACCACTTCTTAGTGATGTTATGTACAAAATACATACACATCGGCCTTTAACTTTCCTCGGAGCGGTATTTTGAGAGGTCTCTTTGCCCTCTGTCCAGGTGCTTTCCAGTCTTTAGCGAGTTGTGACACTTTGCGGTGTGTTTTAAATGATTCCTGGGTGGCTGGATGTTTGTTTGCTGCGTTTGAGATGAAGCTTGTGTTTTAAATGAGGTAGATTGTAATCTGAATTTCTGTCTGGACCTTGTGATGTTTTTCTTGGATGAGAACTCTAGTTTTCTCCCATTTCTGCACAATGATACAATCAATTGGCTGATCAGAAGAGGTACGATTCTATTTTCCCATCGTGTAATGGTGAAGCAAAGCATTTGCAAGGATAAAAGGAGATTCCCAAAGCAGAGCTCAGTGAGTCCATGTCCTCATTTGTTGATCTCTCTCTCTCCCATCGCAGCACTGATCAGTAACAACTTTTCCCCCTTCTAGACTGAAATCCCACGTTTTCAGCTGTGCGTTGTATCAACAAGTCTTGTGTTTGTCTGTTGAGCTCTTCAGTTTCACCAGCCTGGGATCCATTTTTTGCAGGGCATTTACAATCAAATCCTGCTTGCTTTGAAATGACCACACTTTCAAATCACCCTGTTTAATTTCATTCTTTATATAGGCACTGATTTTTAAGTGTATTACATCTGGGTCTAGGTTTCATCTGGATATTACCTGTGTAGGATGTAATTGTAAATTATCCAGACTGTCTACAAAGCCACTTAAAAAAAAAAAAAAACAAAAGCAAACGAAAAGGCTTTTTCTTGGTATAGGAAGAACATTCAAAATCTTTGTACTTAACTTACAATTCAATTTCATATTGTCTGCGGAATTATTTCTTTATTTCTTGTCACGCAGACTCTGCGTTTCCTTAAACTGTAGTGGTTCTTGTTGACATTGCCCTCTCTTACTAGTGTAGATTGGGTCTATCAGCAATAAGTTAACCTGCTCTGAATTCACATCTGCCAGTCTGTAGTTACTGAAAAGATTTCTCTTTTCTTTTTTTTTCCTCTTCTTTTCCCCTCGGCTAGTTCAGCGTTTTCAACCATTTTCCTTATTTTCAAAGGCTTACGCCTGAGGGATTAAGATCTACATTCGTTTAATATCGGGAATAAAGTGGAAGTTCCAGACTGCAAGGCTAAAACTTGAAGAAGGATCTTTGTAGAGATTAATATTTTCCTGAGCAATCTGCGGCTGAATCATGGCCTAATTAAATAGCACAGATTTAGTGCATTTGCATTTAAACATTAGCAGAGCCTAGAATGGGTAAAGCTGAAATGAGTTTGAATCTTTTCTGTAAGTGGGAAGTGAAATTATCGTAGTAATTTGATTAAATCATTTTTAAATCTTTCAAACTAAATCGCCATTTTAAAACAACAGTTTGAAGTCTTAATCACTGTTTGGAAGCGCCCCTCTCTCTGCTATTTTTTCTTACCCCATTTCCCATGACAGAATCTGTTTCCCAAGGCACAGCTTCCTCAACTCTGCTCCATGAACCACTGTTGGGCAGTGGAGCGCTTGCATTAGGCCAGTGGAGAGCTGCCTGGTCATGTTCTTCCCAGCTGCTAAGTGGATTTCAAAGACAGCAACAAATACATTAAATGCTTTCCTACTATTACGTTTCAGTGTAAGCAATTGCTCTGTTTACTGGAGGGACGGTATATGATCACCCCTGCAAGGAGAGGATAAGATCCATTGTTTTAGGATGTTGTCCACACAGCGGAAGAGTTTGAGAGCATGGAGTGTAATAGCTGTATCAGAGGGCAGGTTTTGATTCACCTTCCGTTCTTGCGTTTTCTGGGGGTGCTCTCTTCCTCTTTTCCCTCCTCACTCAGTTTCTGTGTAAGAAATACGTAGAGCCTATCTATTCCTAACACTGCAGGCCAAACTGCTATCCAAACTGCAGCGCTACAGATCTCGGGGAAGTTTCATCTCTGTGCGAAAGATGTTTTAGTCTGGGCTCCGTCCATCTATTTGCAAACTCAGACATGGTCACAGTTACAAATACTGATTCTGGAAAGAATCAGACCAGCGTTAAAACCTGAACATTGATAGTCAGGTTCTCAAGAAAGGCCTGTCTCTTTATGCAGCACGGTCTAAAAAAAATTTCTCAAGAACAGTCGGTCTTTGACTCACCAAGCGTTTTGTTGCTGCTAAAATACCCCTGTTTGGTTCCTCAGCAAGTCTGAGCCTGGCACTGCGGTTCTGGGGAGAGGAGGAAAAGATGTGTAATTTCTGCACAAACTGCGCATGGTTTATGGAATAATTATGTGGAGTAGCACATCATGTGTTCGATAGCACAACAGTGGATATCCAAGGACTTGGTACAGAGTCAGGGAGTAAAGATGACAATTTATTTGGAGTTTGCATTCGGAATTAAGCCCGGTGGTTGGACGCTATGCTTAAGACATCAGTCACATTTGTGTGTGTGTGTGTTAGCATGTCTGTATCGATTACCTCTGTTTGTAGGACACAGAATTCAGGGATTCTCTCTTATTGACAGAGAATTATTTAATAGAATTGCCGTATTAGAAAACTATCAAAAATGTATGGATTTGGGGAATGGTCTCACATTAATTAGAACTAAACTTTGCTATAGGTAATATTTCTCTGTCATCTCTTTTAAAACGTTGTAGCCTTCTTTTTGCCTAAGAGAGATATTTTTGCGTTTCTCTGCTTTCAGCACAGGGCACCTTGATGTGCAGTATCACATCCCTGCAGCGTATGTCTTAACTGCATGCTTCCTTAGAGCATGTATTCGCTAAGACTCAGAATTATTAAACATGTAAAATTCCCATAGGACTCCATTATGTGTAATTAACAGATAAACTGTCATCAGAATCAATAAAACGTGCTAAATGATCCAAACTTGTATATAATTAAGTGTCTGTTTTAGAGTGGGAGCAGTAACTTTTTATTTTTTTTCTTTTCAATTTGCACATTTGTTTTGACAATAGAAGCTGGAACATTTTTGTTAACCTGTTACTTACTGGTTTGTGTTTTGGTTTACATGTTTATGTTTGAAAAAGAGAGATATTTACTATCTGGCCTAATTATCTGAGGAAATAGTCGCACGTCAGCTTTTAGGAAATGAATCTTAGATGCATCTTAATTCTCTGAATGTATTTGAAGCACGTGCGAAATTTGATGTTGTTATCATCAACAGGGTAGAACATGAGGCTCTGTCAAAATACTGATCCAGGGCATCATACTGCTTAATACAGGGCTTGGAAACGATGAAAGAAGTGGGTTCTTCCCCATCCACCTTCTCAGCCATTATTCTATCTGGGAACAGGAGCTTTATTCCAAACCCCAAAGTAAAGATGCGAAGCAGCATTGTACTAACTAGAGTTTTCAAGGGTACACTTTAATAACGCCATGTCCCAGTTTCACCCTGAGCTAAGCTTGCACAGTGTAGCCTGTCCCTAGGACTTGTACCCCCTCGCAGCAGTTACATTTTCATATGGTGCTTTATTGGCTCTGTAAGGCTGTGGACCATCCAAATTTTGGTAGCTGATAGGGGCTGTTTGGTGGCCTCTTCCACCTATGACTGCTCTTCCTTACTTGCATTCCCCTCACTTTGGACCACATCAGGGTTTTTTTGGCATTTATGACTACATAAAAGTCAGAGAATTAGGGCTGCTCATCCAAAGTCATCTCAACATGGTCCAGTAACTGCGTGTTCTCAGGGACATCTTCCCTTTCTGTATCTGTGCTGTTGAGGTTTTTATTTCAGTTAGATCTTTTCTTTTTATTTCACACTTCCATTGCTTCAATCTTTCCGGGTCATGTAGCAGTTTAGTTTAGTTCCTCGTGTGCGTTGTGTCTAGGCTTGTCGCTCAATACTTACACCACCGAAACATCTCACCTGGAAAGGTACAGGGCAAGGTGGTTGCTTCGAGTGATTTAGAAAAAATGCAAAACCCCGACAATAACAAGATAAACCACCTTCTGAGGGGGTGGGAGAGGAGGATTACACCTTGCAGATGTTAGCTTCACAGAGCAAAAGCTGTTCAGGAACATACTAAGTGTTGCCTGTCTGTCTAAATGTGCCTGAGGGAGAAAAAATTTGCTAAACCTATCAGGAAATCAACAGCAAACCCACTTTTCCCTTGTGTCAGTGCAGTGGTCCTAATCCCGTGATTAGCGTCCCTGAGCAAGCGGGTAACAGCCATGGCTTCCAACCCCACAGCCTCGGAGCCTGACACAGAATTTTACCGAGCTCCTCTGTAGTAAGGCAGTGGTTCTTGCCTCCCTGCCGAAACGCAGACCCCAACTCACACAGCCCTTTGGCGCTATCGTTCCTTCAGAGCAGTAACTGTAAGAGATGGTTTACGGAGCAGCGAGGGTGACCGTTTTACTGGTTTGAGGAGGATGAGGAGAAGGGTTACTTACACAGGAGTTAATCGTACGTTTGTAGTTCCACAGCGGTTGCAGATATTTTCCCGCAGGTCCATATAGAAGTTAGCGGGTAGTTACCTTCCTCCTTTGTGAAAGAGGACAGACGGTACCAGCGCGAGTGTTGTGCGGCCGTAGAGCGATCTAACTTTGGGCACGCCGAACTGAAACCTCCTGTCGCTCCTTTGTTTTGCAGACTCAATGCACATAGAGGATGTTGAGGCAGTGCAGAAACTTCAGGACGTCTTACACGAGGCTCTGCAGGATTACGAGGCCGGGCAGCACATGGAAGACCCACGTCGCGCAGGCAAGATGTTGATGACTCTCCCACTTCTGAGGCAAACCTCCACCAAGGCTGTGCAGCATTTCTACAACATCAAACTGGAAGGCAAAGTCCCCATGCACAAACTTTTTTTGGAAATGCTGGAGGCCAAGGTCTGACTAAAGCATCATGGGCTTTCCCATCATGCACGTTTTAAAAAAAAAAAAAAAAAAAAAAAGGGAAAATAAACAGGATAATAATGGCAAAGAAACTTAGTGTTTAATTAAGGAAAAAATGACTGCACTGATATTTAGCAGCAAGACTGTGAAGCAGCTTTCAACTTTTTCTTCTGTGTCTTTCTGATGCAGTTTTTCTTTTCCTTTTCCTTTTCTCTCTTTTCCTTTCCGTTCTTTCCTTTCCTTTTTCCTTTTCTCCTTTTTCTTTGCTGCTGAACTTTTTAAAAGAGGTCTCTAATTGAAGAGAGATGGAAGCCAGGCCTGCCAAAGGATGGAAATCCATAATATGGATGCCAGTGAACTTATTATGAACCATAATGTCCCCAATGACAAAGGAATCAAAGAGAGAACCACCGTACCTAGCAGTACAGTACAACACGATGAACTGACTGAATGCAGTATTAGATTTCATAGGAGCGGTCTCTAATTAGACGACTAAGCGACGATGCATCGGCTGCTTCTTATCATTGCATTTTCCATCTAGATCAGTTACAGCCATTTGATTCCTTAATTGTTTTTTCAAGTCTTCCAGATATTTCTTAGGTTAGCTACAATGTAACTTTTTCAGGGAATAGTTTAAGCTTTATTCATTCATGCAATACTAAAGAGAAAGAAATACTGCATTTTTGTGCTGGCTTGAACAATGATGAACAATAATGAAGGACAAATGAATCCTGAAGGAAGATTTTTTTAACTGTTTTGTTTCTTCTTACTAACGGAGATTTTTTTGTACCAGCTTTACCAGTTTTCAGCCATTTATTAATGTGGGAATTTATCTTACTAAAGCAATAGTTGAAGGGAAGGTGCATATTATCACGGATGCAATTTATGTTGTGTGCCAGTCTGGTCCAAAACATCCAGTTTCTTAACATGAGCTCCAGTTTATAACTAAATGTTCACTGACTCAAAGGATTAGATTACACCTACAGTATATCCGAGTAGTCTAACATACAAATACTCCATGTCAAATACCAATCTGTAACGGTGTTAGGAGACGGCGACTGTACGAAGGTGCGGTTGCTACGTGATTTCTAACTGCTTCAGTTGCAAACGAACGAGATGCTGCCTGTTTGCAAAACTGTAACCTCACACGCAGAAAAACCCTATGAACCAACAGCAGCTTAGAGGCAATAAGGCAAATGCCGACGTTCGCAAAATTAAGAAATCGGAGTAGACGACTTCTGACCAAATTGAAGAATTTAACACTTGTATACCTTATTTATTGATTTAGATTTTATTTTGTAAATGGCAATCTTTGACAAGTAGCTAAACCAGTATACGTGCTTTTCAACCGGTATTGTCACAGCATGAAAGTCAGTCAGTTTCAAGACTGTTACGAGGTGTAATCTAATGTATAAACCGATTAGATGCCCCCAGAAAACTACAGTCGCTAAATAACCAATAAACAATAACCTCCATCAAATGCTATACCAATGTACCAGTGTTAGTAGCTGCTCCCTGTACTATGTGAACATCCTTATTCTATGTACACAGATGTAATTAAAATTGTAATCCTAACAAACAAAAGAAATGTAGTTCAGCTTTTCAATGTTTCATGTTTGCTGTGCTTTTCTGAATTTTTATGTTGCATTCAAAGACTGTCGTCTTGTTCTTCTTGTGGTGTTTGGATTCTTGTGGTGTGTGCTTATAGACACAGGGTAGAATTAGAGACAATATTGGATGTACAATTCCTCAGGAGATTACAGTAGTATATTCTATTCCTTACCAGTAATAAGGTTCTTCCTAGTAATAATTAAGAGATCGAAACTCCAAACAAATACTCGTTATGAACAGATACACGTTGAAATCATAATATTTTCAAAACAAGGGATAATTTCTGTAACAGTTTATTATAGAATACCAATGTATAGCTTAGAAATAAAACTTTGAATATTTCAAGATTATAGATAAGTCTAATTTTTAAACGCTGTAAATATAGCTTTTATTCAATCATCTCTCAGATGTTGTTATTAACTCGCTCTGTGTTGTTGCAAAACTTTTTTGGTGCGGACAAGTTTCCAAAACTATTGCTACGTTGTGTGCTTTAAACGAAATAACAGTGGGCTGATGCTCCGTCGGCCTCGTGCTAGGAAAAAAAAAAAAACTGTGTATCTATCATTAGCTATATGGGACTATATTGTAGATTGTGTTTTCTCAGTAGAGAAGTGACTGTAGTGTGATTCTAGGTAAATCATCATTAGCAATTCATTCAGATGGTCAATAACTTGAAATTTATAGCTGTGATAGGAGTTCAGAAATTGGCACATCCCTTTTGAAAAACGTTGAGAAAAAAAAAAAAACACAACTCCTGGGAAAAAGGTGCTGATTCTATAAGATTATTTATATATGTAAGAGTGCAAAAAAAAAGTTTATTTTCCAGAAAGTTTGTGCAGGGTTTAAGTTGCTACTGTTCAAGTACACTATATATATATAAATATATAATATAAATATTGTTTTTGCTGTATCACATTAAAGAACTTGGGCTTCAGGGTCAAAAGCCAACCGACTAGAAGGATACAAAAACACACGAAAAATGGAGATGTGTTAAAGGCACACGGTGCAAATTTTAGTTCTCATTTTCCGTAATTTTTTGGAGCTGCAAAAGAACAAGTATCTCAAGACTGTCAGAGCGTTACCTGAAACATAGCTAAAAGAACCGCACGGGCTTTGTAACGTTGTTCATCTTAAACCTTGCTGGAGAAGAGTTCTTTCAAGACCACTTACTTAATGTGAAGTGTTGGGAAAATTTCAAAGGGTGTATGTTTTAGCCATAACGATTTAATTTCTATTTTTGCTTCATTTTTTAATTTTTTTCTTATTTAAAGCAATATGATTGTGTGACTCCCAGAAGTTACACATTTGTTTCAATCAGATCAGATTGTTGTATTTATTCCACTATTTTGCATTTAAATGATAACATAAAAAGATATAAAAAATTAAAACTGCTATTTTTCTTATAGAAGAGAAAATGGGTGTTGGTGATTGTATTTTAATTATTTAAGCGTCTCTGTTTACCTGCCTAGGAAAACATTTTATGGCAGTCTTATCGTGCAAAGATCGCAAAAGGACAAAAAAAATTAAACTGCTTGTAATAATCCAGGAGTTGCATAATAGCCAGTAGTTAAAAACCGAAACAGAACAACGAATAAAAACAAACATGTCTATAGCTGTAGATGGGCTTCACATCTGTATAGCAATCAACTGTATATTTTTGTGATGTGTATCATACCGTGTGCTCCAACCAATGTCCATTTGTGTAAATGTATTTATTTTATATTGTATATATTGTTAAATGCAAAAAGGAGATATGATTCTGTAACTCCAATCAGTTCAGATGTGTAACTCAAATTATTATGCCTTTCAGGATGATGGTAGAGCAATATTAAACAAGCTTCCACTTTTGATTGCTTTTATTTTATTTTTTGTGTTGTGGGGTTTTTTTGGTTTTGTTTTCTTTTTCGGAGAAGGAGCCAGAGCAATTAGCATTTCCTTTTGTTACTTCCATTCGGAGAGGAGCCAGCGTTACCCCTTCTCTCTTGAAGTACAATATGCGTGGAAATAAATGCTATATAAAGCCTCGTCGGAATGAATTCCGGCGTGGTACAAGACATTTTGCATACTCTTAAATATGCAAAATGTCTCGTAGCACATTAGAATTCAGGCTGGCAGGCCTTTATATAGCACTTATTTAATCTTAAAGCATCTTCGCATCAGCCCGCATTACTCAAAATCATTGCCTCTCTGTCAATGTCATAAAAGAAAACTTTCCCACTATTTTAAGATCACATTAATACCATCTAGAAGTACTTACTTGCTTTCGCCATCAACAACCGAGCCTATCATTCTTTTCCGACCGCAGGAAACGCCTTCCGTGTGTTCTGGGTAAAAAAAAAATATATATATATAAAAATGATCTGTATTATTGGATCCAGCTTTTCTGAGCGGAAGCAAAGAGGCACCGGAGCAGTGACAGAGATCGGTGCCGGTGAGGAGCGCTGCCGAGCGGTCGGGAGCCAGGGGGCTGCGCGGCGCGGCCGCAAACCGGCAGCGAGCGGCCGCTCGGCCTTTGGGCTCCGAAGGGCCGCAGCCCCCTCGCCGGGCTCGGCCCCGCGTCCCTGGGCGCCCTCCCGGAGCCGTCACGCCGGCGCCAACGTCTGCTTTTCTTGCCTTTTAGCCTGTCGCCGTAGTAGTCCGTCGTCGTGCTTGCCAGCTTGTCTCTCGCCGTCGCGGCTGGCGGTTCTCTGGAGGCGCCGGCTGGCGGCACAAGGGCTGCTGAACGGCGACGGGCGCTGTTCGGCCGAGCGGCCGGGGCTGCCGGGCTGCTTCGCGGGCCTTCGGTAGCCGCGCGCCTCGGAACGGGAGGGCGCCTCTTCCCTCCCGCCGGTACCTTCCGTGTTTTAACCGTCCTAGGAAATGGGGGGGGGTTTGAGTCAAAGGAGCGGCCGAACGATAGCAAGGTGAACCCTGCGTGGACTCTTCAAAGGAGGTCAAAATTGGGGTTTAGCGCTGGCACCGCTGGGTACGCAGGCATACACACGTACGCACATACGTACGCCTGCGCACAACGGGGGGGGGGTCCCCCTTTTTTAGTGTTCTGATCTTGAGTTATTGCCAAGTACCGCTTCAAAGGAAAATATAATGCTGCACTGTAGCTTAAAAGAGAAAAAAGTAGCGTTGCAAAGTTTTCACACACGAAGGGAAAAACACATCCAGTTGTCGGCAGTGGCACTCGGTCTTCCTCAACACGCGATTGTATCTGCTCGCTGGTTAGAAGTTTTCACGTGCAATTAAGAAATCATCATTAATATTTCTGTACCGCTTTCCCCGAGAGGATCATGAGGCGCCACACAATCACAAATTTAGCGCCGCAGAAGAGAACATACAGGGAGCGCTGAGGTGAAGCCGCTTCTAGGGATGCAACTCTGCGGAGTTGTCTTGGGTTTTTTCTTCCTGCCTTCCCGTCTTCTCCCTACGCTGTCTCTGCGGTAACGCCAGGACGGGCACAGAAATCCATCAGAAACGTTTCGGTAGGCAGAAATGTTTCAGCAGGTATCCGTGGGGAGTTTGGCTAGGAGCGCAAACCTCTCCAAACTACGAAAATAGCTGCTAAGCCTTGAAATAAAACACCAGAAGGGCTTGGGGCGGTGGCGGCTGGACCGACACACCCCGTTGCAGCTCTCAGCGGCTGCAGCGACTCCGCTTCGCTACCGCGAGGAGGCGGCCAAACCGACAGGGTCTTCCCGTCACGGATGCCGCTTGGCTCCGCCGAACGAGATTTTGACTGACTCGGTTTACGTGGCCCTTCCCTTTCCCTACGCCCCCGCCCCATAAAAGAAGCCATCCCGGTGCAAGAGCGTGGTTTTGCCGCCGCGGGTGCTCGTTTGACAGCCTTGTGCCCCCACCGCCGCGCCAGCCTGGCCCTGGCCCGCGCCATGCGGTGCCGCGCCGCGCCGCTCCTCCCACGCTGTTACGCTGGCAGCCGTGCCCGCTCACAAGCTGGCCGATGCCGTCAGCGTTGATGCAAAAGGAAGACGCGCCGCTCGCTGAGCTGGCTACTAAATGGCATGGGATTTCCCACGGGCTCCGAGTTCGCTTTGGAGCTTCGCATCCAAGTAATCGTCTAACTTGATGTCCTTTGGGCTTTTTGTTCGGTTGGCCGTTTTTTTTTGATCTTGTGAGTTCCCGGGGTGAACGGGCCTGGCAAACACCAGTAAAAAGTAGTCTGCTGTGGCCCCTCCACCTGATCCTTCTCAGAGAACGGAATGACTTGAAAATCACGCACGAGCCAGCGCTATGACACGTACAGTTATGTGTGCTGCTTAACACACGGTGCCAATGCTGCTGAAATACTAATAGAGGTTAAATATGTAAAAGAAAAAAAAAACAAACAGCCACCAAAACCAAAACAAAAGCAGGATAGGTTCCGAAAGATAAGAGAGATGGCAATATTGTCCTTAGTGGGACAAGCCCCCGTGCTGTACATCTTTAAGTGTCCTCCTGCAGCGTCGCCTGGGAACACCCGACTGGGGAAAAACCCAAACAAAAACCCCTGAGATTTTCGCACACAGGCTTGTGCCTCTTCTTTTTTTTTTTTTTTTTGAACATTACCTGTCCTGGCTCCTGCACTAAACTCAAGAATGGGACAGCTTCCATCTGTTTTTTCCATCTGACTTCTTTTCTACAGCCTTTCTTTATTTTCCTTAACAGCTTTTTTACTTGCACCTTTCCTTTACTTTGCATTTCGTCTCTCTTGGGTAATGTAGGTCTCTGATTTCACATGGCACTTTGCTAATTACTCTCTCCTTCGTTATCCAGCCTGCCTGCTGTAGCTGCCTCACAGGGAGTGTGTTTTTCCTGCCTGATAAGGTGCTGATTCTGTGCGTATAGGTTGTCTCTAACATATAGATCACAAACTTCCTTCTTGCGGTTGCTATTAAAGAACTAAAAAAAAAAGTAACCGTAGAAAAGAATATGGGTCCATTTATTTGCTTTTAACATTTTTAGTCACAAGTGTTCCAGAGCATTCGCGTTGCCACATCCCGGCCACGCGAACCGCTAGTATTTTGTTAAGATTAAAGGCCGCTCTTTCTCGGCGTTCGGATTCCCAAGCCCCGTTCCTTACAATCGCCGTTAATACAGAAAAGCAAGTGGCGGTAGATTGATTACACGCAGGCTCTTATTATTAAGCAGAACAGAAAAGAAAGGAATTTCAAAATATAATCCTCCGTTCCCAGGAGTATTTGTCTTGTTCTCCATGAAGTTAAAGGTCTGAAATAATGTGCCCATCAGGAGCTCAATGTTGCATGTCCATGCCAGTTGGTCCAAGGGCTTGTTATGATGGTAATGACCTGCTGAAACGTGAGCTCTGATGGCAACAATACAATTGCTACCAGCTCACCCGCTGGGAGAAATATTTTATTATTGTCAAATGCCCTCCGCAGAGATTTGTTTTGCCTGTTCCTGTTTAAATTAAATTCAGAGCAGAACTGCATTATTATTTCTCTAGAGTATATTTGAAATAAACAACTAGTCTCCAAATTTAGGATTCCTGGTTAGTTTAAATTTTCTTATTAGCAGAAAAATTACAATAGGTGACAACATAGCTGCAGGAATATTATTATGGCAGCCATACAAGAGATTTACACACTGAGAGCATGGCCTAAAAGCACAAGAACTCCCTTCTACTTTACAAATGCCAGCCAAATTAATTATTAACCGTGCCATAAATTCTGCAGCCTTCAAGAATGATGTCAATGCTCTTCTGTGTCGCACTAGAGGAATTTTGTCGTAAGACTAAGTGGTGTTCTTTATAAAAAGAGTGTTACTTATACGCAGAAAGCGGCCCAAGAAAACAGCCCTTTGCCACTCCGTATTACAGCAGCTCAGCGAGCGAGCGACAGCAGGACTTCAGAGTCATTTACTGCTGCTTTCTCAAGGCAAAACTATCTCCTTACGCCTGTGAAACAGAGCAAATTTTGTTCCACATTAAATGGGCCAGATTATCTCTTCCACAAGCTAAAGAGACAACACTAAATCCCAGCTCATGTAATTTCCTTCAAAATTGTTCTGCTCGGGCTGGGTGTTCCCAGGAGCGCCACCAGCAGAATTATCCAGCGATTCAGCTGTACTTAAATTGGCAGATGTCGGAGATTTAAGACAGTCCCGAAGCCTTAGCACAAATCCTCTGCTTCTGTACTGCCTCGTGGCCTCTCCTCGCTCCTCAGCCACCGCCGCCGCCGCCGCCGCTGCCCGCTGCCGAGCAGCCGACCCCGTGGGCCGACAAGCCGCCGGGCAGTGCCGCGATGGCCTCGTTCCATCCAGCGCCGCGAGCCGGGAGCGGGGCAGAAGACGTGCCGCGGGTTTGCATCTCTGTCTTGCTCCAGACAGGCTCCAGCCCTGCGTTTCTCGCTCATGGGGCTTGCGCGGGGGAGCGGGCTGGCCTGGTTGTCCGCGTGCTGGGTTGCCTTTTTCCCCGTCTCCTGAGTGCTCACACCAGCGAAAAGCTGCTCCATCCCAAGACTGGGTGATTTTTGTTCCCTGCTTTGCTGAAAGACGCTTCGCCCAGAGCGGCACTTGAGTAGTGCAGGGCGGGCATCTTGGCGTGGGCACGGCGATACCTGTAAGCCAGCGGTGCGAGGGCAGGTTATCTGCCCCACCTCAAAGCGTCAGACGCCTATTAGAGGAGCTACCAAACTCCTGAAGAGGCAGGAACGCGTAGCGGGGGGGGCGAGGACTGCCGGGTACGCGTGCCCTGCAGCCGTCCCCCCTTGGCTGCGCTCCCCAGCCCCCCGCGCGAGCTGCCGGCCGCTCGCCCCAGCCGCGGCCTGACGTGCGCCCGGGCGCTGGCGCCGGCGCGGTTGAGGACGGCGGGCTTGCCCGGCTCTCCTCGCAGCCAGCCCGCTGGGGAGCCTGCTGCAGTAGCCCCTCTCCGTGCTTTTTAGGGAGAGAGTTAGAGGGTAAACGGGAAGTGAAAGGGGTTAAAAGAAAAAAAAAAAAAGATTTTCGAATCGCAAGTGCTTTACGAATCGCGCTCCTGACACTCTCCCGTTCAATCCGCCACGCTCTATCTGATTTCACAGCTTCACTGGGAATGTCCGCAAGGTGAGGGACTGGCAGTAAAAGGAAGTCAATACGGGCACAATTCTCATACCAGGCTGCGAAGGAGTCACAAAAGTGCCAGTATTACTTGCAAACTTGGGGTTAACTTCGGGTTTACGGGGCTCCTCGATGGTACCCGATTTATATTTAAAAAAAAAAAAACCCAAATAACTGGGTCTGAATCCCAGTGAGCATCTCTACGTGCTGAAACAGACGCGGTTCAGTCTTCCCTAGGGCCTGCAAGCTTATTTCCCCCCAGACCTGCCAGGTACACGGGTCTCTCCTTACCCACAGCTGAACCTTCACTGAACATTTTGTCCTTTCCCACGCAACAAAAACATCATCTTGGTGACTCAGATGCCTACAGCCCATCGAGGCCGAGCTGTACGACTCAGTCCAGACACAGAATAACCTCCTCAAGCAGGGGCTGAATCCCAGATCGTGCCCGTGCTTTCCACCGCAGTTAAGTCCCGGGAGGCTGTTCCCACTCTGCCGTGACACTGCAGTGGGAATCGTACAGCAGTTTGCCATGATCACAAAAGAGGCGATAAGAAAGAAAATCCTCCCTTCACTCAGCCTTTTCACTTCTCCTTCTTCCCCTCCAGGCTCCTCCTGCTCCTCCTCTCCGCAGGGCCAGCACTGTGTTACCAATGCTGGTCTCAAACGCTGGATTTTGGGGCGGGGGGGGGGAGAATGATAATTTCCTTCCAGAAAGTGTGCTCCCCCCCCCCGCTGCCCGGCACAGCTCCTGGCTCGCGGCTCTGTGCTCAGGGCCCCAGCCCACGCCGTTATTTTCATCGGAAAGAAGTACCTACAGTAGCAGCATAAAGTGTATTGGGGCGGGCCCCGGGGATGCCGCGGAACAGAGGTTGCCTGTGTCCCCAGGACTCGTGCGAGCAGTACTTAGTGCACGCTACAGATGCTCTAATCTCAGGCTTGAGACCGGGCGTTACAATCTGGAGCAGCCTCACTAGAAGTGCAGAAACCGGTCCCTCTTGTTAGTAAAGAAAAAGGCAGGGGTCTGATGCAACCTGGTTCTCCTGTTATGGAAAAACCTACAGGCTGCATTACCAAATTCTCCCTCCCCTCCCTGGGAAAGAAGGGGAAAAAAAAAAAAAAAGAAGAAAAAAAAGAAGAAATAAAGAACACTGTAATATAGTCTGACTAGACACGTGTTTTCGTCCTTTCTGTTTGGCCATCACTGCGGTCTCCATGTGACTTCCGTGCCATCAACTTTCTCTAAAAAGGCTCTTTCCCAAAAAGGGTGGCACTCTCCCAGCTCCCCATCCTGTGCGGATGTGATTTAAAGACACTTTTGGTTTTTCCCCATCCCCAGGTGACCGGCTCAGCGGCAGCCCACCCCGGCAGCCCTACGTTGCTCCAGAAGATTAAGACCAGCCATCTCCTGGAGCATCCTGGGTTGGTTCCTTTTCTCTGCTCAAGGTACCCTAAAAGCTGCGGCACGAGCCTCGTGCAACAGCGGCTGCTCCTGCGGAGTTTAAATCTGCAGAGTACGACATGACTGACTTAGAGAGGCACCAGCAACCTGGCCATGAGCGTTTTCTAATGAGTAGCAATGAGGCGAAGGAACACAAAGCCGTAATAATCAGTTTCTGTCCTGCTCTAGTTTGGTTATGCGAACTTGGACATCCATTGACTGGCTCTTTTCTATCTCTAAGGTGGAGACAAGCTCCCATGTCCCACTAATACCGTAGGAAATAATGAATCGGTCCATGTATGTAGGCAAGGACTGATATTGTCTATGTATTCCACTCCTTACAGACGGATAAAATAAATAAACTGTTGTGGGAGGGAATAGGTGACCGCTTGAGGCTAACTCCGCAAGTCGCAAGGCGACAGCGGAGGATGCAGACGACTACAGCACTGCGCTGGTTTTGCTTTGCATCTCAGATTAGAGTAAAACGAACAAGTTCCTCAATTTCTTTCTATGACTCTTCGTCCTCTCCCGTTTATATCTTATCCTCTGACTACAGCGACAAAAAAAATTTGTCTTTGATATATTTGAGATTGTGGTACGTTGATGGATTTCGGGCAAATTGTTAAGATGAGCTTTGATAACGCTGTAAGATGTAAACGTGCCTATACTCGCAATATATGAGGTTTTACATAGTTCCTACATTGATTCCCTCGCTCCTTTGTCACCTCGACACAGAGACCCACTCACAAGGTGACCATGACAAAAGTGTACAATGGCGAGGGGGATCCCTTCCCCCTCCTTCCCTTGCTCCTTTACATTGACCAAATGTCTTTCTAAATGACTTGCTGAGCCAGGCTATTCTTATAGCTTACATATAAATGGACTCTGTCTTACAACCAGAAGATTCAGAGGAAAAAAATCTCAGCTCCCAATGTGAAAAGATTAAGGTCAGGCACTTCACACTACAAAACCTTTTCACAAGAGCAGGATAACAAAAGGATCCGCAAGCCTACCCGCAACGTGGTTTATGGCTCCAAGAAAAACAAGAGAGCCTACGACATCCTTTTAGGACCGTGCCGCTTCTTTATAGACTTCCAGTAGCAACAGCTGGGGAGAGGAAGGTGATATTAAATACGAAGAAAAGCCAACTTGTCTCCCTACTTCCATTTACTTACTGGTATTTTTTATGGGGAGAACATCTGGTAGTTGAGCTCGCGTGATTCATAGAAAATGTATCACATTTTGGATCACACTGCAGTGAATGCGACGGTCCGTGGTAACCACATCCCACAACGGGAGGCTCCGAGGCTTTATTCCTCTTTGTTTACTCCATCAGTGTCTAAAAGCAGGTGAGAGAAGTACGTGACTCAATACCTGCGAAGCACAACACGCTCCTTGGACTGCACCAGTTTAGAAGTGCCATTCATGAAGTCAAATGACCTTAACAGATGTTCTCGCTTAAAGATAAATTATTTGTATTTGGCACTGTGGCCCAGCCAAATTGCACTTCTTTCAGTAGACTTCATTTTGGCAAAGCAACGAGTATCCGAAAGGACTTACCAAATGCACAATAAATCTCTTCAAAATGTACAGACCATGCCAACAGCAATGGGGGTCTGGAGCAGAGGTTGGTTAATATAAACAGATTTACAGAGGCCAGAAGGGGTAGCAAACAGTAGTCATCGAGCACGCCCATGGATTTGGAAGAATGTGAAGATGAGAAGGTCGTGTCCATGTTTGAAGAGGGACGCAAAATCTGCAGAAAGGAAGAGACCTACGTACGAAGGAAAATGCAGCTGGGGGAGAGAGCGAGCCAAATGTGGACAGAAAGAAAGAATACGTGTAGGAATGGAGGACTCACCAGGGAAGAGGATAAAGACTGCAGCTTCCCTTTTTGTTATGTCCGTTTTATAACAGGCTACCCCTCTCGGAGTCAATAGAGTTATATTCATTTATTATCATTATTATTATTTTTAAGTCGGTGCAGAATATGAATTGGGCCCACAAGGCTAAGGAGGTAGCCAGCAGATACTGGGATAAAGAGGCATCTTAACAGAAAAATCAGAACATTGCTCTTTGATTTTGTGATAGAGAGCGATAGGTCTACCCTACGTTTTGTTTAAGCAGCAGGACCATTCGGGGGGGTGCGGAGAGCCATAGCGTCCTGGCCCCGTTTCCCCCTTTCCGCTGCCCTGACCGACGGGCGGCTGAGCTGGGCTCCGCTCTGGAGCTGACGGGGCTGTTTCGCCTACACCTGCGCCCAGCACGAGGCTTCCAGGTGCTTTGCCCTAATCTGCTCTCAGGTGGTGTGAGTGTAAGTGATGCCCTGGGACAATTAAGCCTGAGGAACAGGAGGTCCTAATCCCCCTGTATTTAAGGCAGAAAGAGGCAGGCCAACCCTTTGCTACATTGACTGAGATGTGCGTTAGAGCTTGGGTGTAAGATCTAGTCTGGGGTGAAACAGCTTTTTCTCTGTCCTGCCTCACCAGGTGCCATTCAAGAGGAATGCTGGCATTAGTAGAAGCCACTTCAAATTCATCAGGTTGGTGGTTTGTTTTAACTGTGATTAAAAGCCCGGGCACCCTGAAGCCTGTGTGGACTATCACTGTTTGGACTGAGTGGGTGATGAAGCACTTCATAAGCACGTACAATGAAAGCATCTCTGACCTGAAGGCCTTAGAAACTACAGTATTGCATGGAAGGTAAAACAGAATTAAGAAAAAAAAAAAAATGGTGGGCGGGTATAAATAATACTGAGAGGATCCTGATCGGGTCACTATGTACCAAGTGCTTAATCAAATGTGAGGGCTTTTCTATAAGCTGAGAGCAATAAAGCTTCATCCCGGTCAGTATGCAAACTGTTCTGTGCACTTTGGCAGCTGAAGCTGAACTATATGAAGGCAAGCTGAACGTCTATGTTCCACCTTCTATATGAGCAGCTATTTTTGGAAGCTAATTACCCCTGTTTAGGGAGTCAGGTTAATGTATATCTGTGGGACACAGAATTAGAAAGCAGAAGGCCTCAGCTTGTTGGAAATCAATTTTAATATCCCTATGGCTCTGGTAGCATAAGTGTCAATATACCATATACATGTCTTGCAGAGGCTTCTCTCTTACAATTAAGCCGCTTGATTTACTGCAGGGATGACACTTGTACCGAAAGAGCCAGGGAGGGGTTTTATTTTCAGGGAAAAGGGAAGAACCAATGATACTGTTCATAAACTACTCCTAAGCGTAACTGCTTATTTCTCTTAAGATATCATATGAATTCTTATCCAATTATAAGTGTATATTTGTGCCTGAAAGATGGTTACTTGGAAGGGAGTATATTTTTGCTAGTTTGGACTTTTCTCTGCATTTTACACTTGCAGTGTTGTTGCAGTGCAAAGCTTGCTCACATCTTTTCTGAACCCTTAGAACACCAGCCCTCACACTGAAGGGATGAGCCTCTGTACTGGGATGAGGCATGCATCTTGAGGTGGACACAGAGACCTTAAAAATAAGGAAAATAATCTATCTCCATGGCTCTCTTTTGCAAAAAGCTCCTTCCTATTTGCCAAGCATATGGAAAGAATAAAATTGCCATGCTTTATCCAATGGACCAAAGTTTGTCTTGCATTGAAGTATGTCCTGCACACAAATCAGTGGTGTGTAGTATCTCCTCTAGCTCTCTTAAACCCTGAGTAAGGACAAACTTCTATACCCAATAACAACCAGAAAACCAACGAGTTCATGTTATGTGAAGGAAGAGCACAAGGCTTGCAGCTGCCTCTAAGGAGAGCCCAAGGCCGCTCACCGAGGAGCGGCACCTGTGTGAGCGGGGGCAAGGTGCCCTCCGAGCAGCCGAATTGCTGGGGTACCAAGGGTGGATGTTCCCGGTGCTACGAGTCCTTCACACCCTTCTCGTGGAGGGGAATTCTGGCTGTGGAAAGGGGAGCTGCCGGGGAGCAGACAGAATAATTGCATCGAACAGGTTAAGTCGGGCAGAACTGGCATTGCTAGGGCCTGAATTGTGATCACCTTGCGGAGGACAAAGAGGGAAGGCAGGGCAGTGAAGGGGGAAGAGGAGAAGACAGCGTGTGTCTCCAGGGAGCCGAGGAAGCCCAGGTTACGGAAGGGGTGTGTGTTTGTGGATGGGTGGAGGGGGTCCAGCTACGACAGACAATAAGCAGAATTTCATCTGCAAAGCTCGCTACCTGCTGCTATGGAATAGGGACCATGATGAGAGAAAAGGCGCGGAGATCAGGTGCTCCCACAGCTATTCCTAGCTGCTGGAATGGCTGCGGCCCAAGCAAGAGGAGGAAGGTTAACCCACGTGTGGGCAGGCACAGGCAGGGCGGTTCAGGCTTCGGGCAGTGGCAGGCAGGAATTCTGCCACTGTTGGGCATCGTTTTGTGGGGACAGTGTTTCACTCTAGGTCTTCTAGGCACCATGTTCAGTGTCTTCCTTCAGCCTCCGGCTTTCTCTGGAGACTGCAACAAGGGTATTCGTTCTTATTTTAATGTCTTCTAAACTGATCCGCACCAGCTCCTGCTCAGAATACAGGATTTTCTTAACAAGCACATGTGCCATTTTAACACTGGCTAAATGAGGAAAAATCTTGCGTAAAACATCTTCCATTTTGATTTTTTTATAAATATATTAAACTGGAGTAATTTTGAAACAGTCTTAGCAAACAAACCAAACTAGGTAGAACTAATCTGCACAGATTAATTTTGTTCTCTAGCCCCTGTCTATGGGGCAGCAATCTTGCCATGCTTATTGATTATCAGACAAGACTACTAATCCCCTTAAGGTCATTAAGTGTACTTAATTAAAGAGCAGTTAGCAAGCTTCTCTTTACCAAGTTAATAGTGGCTGTTAAAAGTGATTTGTACGTTACCAATATGGTAGCCATTAATCTAAAAGTCAATTTGTCATTTATATTTTCCCAAACAAATAGTAGGCTGCAAAGGCGGCTTGAAAGCATCCAGCATCCGTTCTTGCAGCGTAAGGATAAAACTCTGCTTTCTTTAACTGTAAGGCTTAGGCAGTAGCAATTTCCACCTACTCTCTCCTACAACCCACTGTCCTCTTCCATCCTGAATTGGCAAGGGGAGGAGGAGAGGATAAAAATCTTGGGGATATTCAGTTCCGACAAGTTTGATGAAAGGTAAGAGCTAGATGGAGAAGCTCAAATCGATGTGTTCTCTGACAAAGTCTGAAGCTCAGTGTTACTTTCTTTGGCTTTTTGACCGGCAATTGGTGCATGAGAAGTTACAGAGAAGCTTCTCATTAAAGTCAAGGAAGGAGGCTGAAGGTATGGTCAGGGTGTCTCAAAAGATATGGAAGGGGAAGCCAGGGATATTGATGATGAGAAAGGAGGGCAGGGGAATGCAATTCTGTAGAAATCTGGATTTCGCTGTTCTGTGAATATCAGAATTATTTTTTTTATTACTCTATGCAAACGCAAATACATCTAAGTTTTAATGATATATATTTCAAGATTAAATGTATAGTGTAATACATAATGTTTTCTGGTTCTTATTGCATACGTGATTTGTTTTGTGAGACATGTATATAGGTTGACGCTTCAATATAGATGTTGTTTCACTAGCAGAAAACTATTGCTACAATTAAAGCAAAAATTCTTTAGCAAAATACCACGTGTCTGTCATGGACCCTGTCCTACAGACTGAAATATCTAATGCAAGACCAAAAGCAACCGTATCTTGGAAATGACGCACCTCAACTGAGCTCCTTTTAGGGCGCGGGGTAGGATGAGTGTTGCACCGGGGATGGGGGTGTAGGGGTGATGGTCGCTTACAACAGAATGGCTGCTTCTGAGCGTTCCCAGCCGAGCTCCGCCAGCAGGTACCGCTCAGTGGTGCTCAGTTGTGCTCTTCCTTTAGGGAATTGCCAGCTGGTGAGGAAAGCAGTTGCTTTTCCTCTTTGAGCTGAACAGGTAGCTTTGCAAGAGTGGAAATGTCAGTTCAGGGCACTGGAGAAAATGTAATGTTAGAGGACTCACCTGTAGAGTATTCTAGACTTGGGAAACTTGCAAGGATAAAATGTCAGTCACAAAAGTATTGTTTTAACCCATATTAAGGCTCATTTATTGGCCTCTAATATTTTATTTTTCTGCTGTATCTGAGATATGTAGGTATATAAACCTTTTACAAAGAGAGACCCCATGTTGTAACTTTCTTTTCCCATTAAAAAATGGATTCTATACTTGCCAATGGGATAAAATTCTCATTTTGATCTCTAGATGCAAATATATCCATAAGCTAGGATAAAACATTATCTGTCCTAATCATACAGACAGTGTCATTTTGGGATATCACCTGCATTTGGAAACGTCTTTATAATATATTATTTTTGCTTTACTAATCAAGCCTGTTTAGAAAGTTAGCAGGCACCTTGACTTATGGTGAAGGTCTGTCTTTGACAGAAGTACTTATTTAAATCTTTTGCCTGCTCTGGTATGTCAGCAGAGCTTTCTGTGATGATGCTGGAAACAACAGTAGGGAACTGATCTTGCTTTAAAACAAACAAACAAAACCCAAAACAAACCCCCAAACAACCAAATAAAACAAAAACCTGCCCAAAATGTGGCAAAAAAAATCTGCTCTAAGCAAATCAGTTCTCCAATCAAGTTCAAGGTTTGGCTGCATGAAAAGCCAAGAAATGAAGGGTGGAAACAAAATTAGAGGGGAGAAAACTGTGGTGGAAGGGAGGGACTGATTTCTTTCGTGCTGGTACTATTGCCGAGAAAAATATATATGGGAGCGTTCAGGCAAGGTGGAACAAATGGCGTGAAGTAGTGCAGTGTCCACCTGGGAACAGAAACTTGTTACCTGTCTTTAATACAAGCTTAAGAGCACAACTTGGGGTTTTTTTTACTATTATTATTCTTAAGGTTAAGCACATGAGAAAACTATACAATAACTATTATTTGTGTATAACAGAAAAGAAAGAGAATACCTTTTAGTTATGAGGCTTTGTCAGGTTTTATCAAAAGAGAAAGTTAACGTGACTAAGGACCAAACCAGCATCTCTCCCGAAAAATCCTTTGGTTCTCACTAGGGTGCCGAGGAGAGGTTTTTCCCAGCAACAGGCTTGGGGCTCAGCTGGAACACCTGTGCAGTCATCTTAATTTTGAAAATGTATATACTGTTAAATGACAGAGCTCCCTCCCCCCAAATACATTTAATTTGGAAATTTCCAAGCAGCTTATCTGCTAACAATCTTTTAATATTCTATTTATTTATTTAATATTGTTGCTTGGGCTTCTCATATAATCAGATAAAGGTCATTAAACCAAATTTATGATTAAATACGATAAAACTATTTATTCTCTTTACTCAGCCTATTAATGTTATAGCTTACGCTGACTAGATGTCGATATTTCAAATGAAGTTACTACATTTTTCAAATATCATAATTATATGAGAAAGCTATATTATCTCATTGTGAGGATTACTTTCCACTACCTTATCTGCCATAATGTCTGCGCATATTGGCCTTCAGATTTCCTCGTGCTGCTAACTGCGGACATTTCTCTAAGTCTCCCATCTGGCATCTGCATTAACCTCCACATAGCTTTATTTTGTTGTTTTATTCCTTAAGTCATTGTTAAGGATTTAAGAGACTTTCATACATTAGGCTTTGTGTTTTCATGTTGGCGTGCAAACCAAAGTATTGAGCGTTTTCTCCTTTCATTGAAGCCAAATTGTTTGCGCTATGAGAATGTCACAGTGTAAAGCAACCGCCTCGTGATTCTGGGGTGCATTAATGGAAGCGCGTTCTTTCAAAGACATATGCGCTAAAATGTAATTGATTTGAGCACCTGGCTCAAAGCTATAGACTCTTGCAAGCTTTCTGTCTTGGGAGAAACAGACCTTAAGCTGCGTATTTTCTATGCCAAGCTGGAAGAGACCACCCTAAGGCACGGTGGATCCTGCACCTCCTTTTGTTTTAAAAACTCTGTTGTATTTGAAGGTTTTCAAAAGTAAAGTTGCTGTAGTTTGGGCTGTTACTCTTTTGCTAACCTTTTTTCTTCTTTTAATTGTATGTGACCTTGTCTTCGGAGAGGTTTAATTAGAAGTTCATAATGGCCACAGCCAGTTTGATGGGTTTTGTGTAAATGCAGGCTGCAAAAGGAAAGCTGAGCTCCTCAGCCAGTCCCTATTGTTGCAGACAGCCGGCCAGTTAACTCCAATTTCGAAGATGCCTGACAGAGATCTGAACCCATCCACGTGTGGTTGAGTCCTAGGTCTAGAAGAGAAGTGATGACGTGACCAGCTGACGTGCAAATGGCATCCTTCTAGTGGGGATGCTGAGGCTGAGGCTCCTTATGACAGCCTGGTGACTACACAGCAGCAGAGCAGGCCTGGCTCCAGCAGCAAATGAAAAACATGGCAGGAAAAAAAAAATTTTAGCCAGAAAATATTATGTGATAGTCTATTTGAAAGGTTCCCAAGCATAAACTAGATTTTAAAAATAATTTATCCACACTTTTTATGCTCAAAATTTCTAATAACTTAATTTAGTTTTCCATAAGAATTAGTGGTTTAGTTCACCTCCAGATTGCTTTGTTGACTTTTTCCCCTATAAAATTGGACAGTTTTCTCCTCATTGCCGACTTCTGTCTTCATTCTCGTATTCTTCCAGGTTTTTCTGAGTTTCCTGTTCTCTCAACAGCTGGCCTCAATTTCATCATCCAAAACTTCATTTCTCTAGGCAATCAGGCAAATGAATTGTCTTCATCCATGTTTAAAACAAATTCATTCTAAATTAGTCTGTGCCCCTTCAGCGTTAATTTTCCATGACTATTATAGTCATTGAGCTTTATAGCATGAACACAAGCAAATATTAAGTTTGAAGGCTTAAATGTTTTTCAGTGAATTTTAAATCGTGGGCTACATCTTCAGCTGTGATTTGAGTCAGTAGGAGTCTTCAGAGCCAATGGATATGGTTTATATATGTGGTGAGAATAGTATTATGTTGTCTTCATGCTAGCTGAAGAGCTGGCCTGTAACTAGTCAAAATAAGTTGTTTCAAATTATTAATATTAACAAGTTTTAAAACAAATTACTTAAACTACTATGGAACCAAAAATGTCAAATGAGGCCGCACCTCGAGTACTGTGTTCAGTTTTGGGCCCCTCACTACAAGAAAGACACTGAGGTGCTGGAGCGTGTCCAGAGACGGGCAACGAAGCTGGTGAAGGGTCTGGAACACAAGTCCTATGAGGAGTGGCTGAGGGAACTGGGGTTGTTTAGCCTGGAGAAAAGGAGGCTGAGGGGAGACCTTATCGCTCTCTACAACTACCTGAAAGGAGGTTGTAGCGAGGTGGGGGTCGGTCTCTTCTCCCAAGTAACAGGCGATAGGACAAGAGGAAATGGCCTCAAGTTGTGCTAGGGGAGGTTTAGATTGGATATTAGGAAACATTTCTTCATCAAAATGGTTGTCAGGCACTGGAACAGGCTGCCCAGGGAAGTGGTTGAGGCACCATCCCTGGAGGTATTTAAAAGACGTGTAGATGTGGTGCTGAGGGACTTGGCTTAGTGGTGGACTTGGTAGTGATAGGTTAAGGGTTAGACTCGATGATCTTGGAGGTCTCTTCCAACCAGAACAATTCTATGATTCTAAGTATCACTTCAGTGTAGTCCAAAGTTGACGTAAATGAGCTGCTTGCTATTTTGATCTGGGATAGTTGGCTGAAAACTATTTAAGATTTATTACAATAATAAAAATGTAAATATGAAACGCACTGAAGAATTTTGCAGTTGATTCAGAGAACAAGGTGATCTCATACAGCCATAATGTTTTAGAACATTTCTTGTATCTAAGTAAAATATACCTCTGACACATTAGTATTCATATGAGGAAATCAAGATACAAATCTCAGCTTGGCTCCTCCTCTGAACTGTTCTCCAAAGAAACCTAATTTAGGTGGACTAAATTACCCCTCAGAAAAGCCTCTCTATCTGCACTCAGTACAAAAGGCATATAAACCTATTCATCGTGTATTTAAAACTCTTACAACCTTATTCTACCTGCAATCGCTTAGTTGAGACTTGCTCCACAGTTCTTAATATTCTCCCCTCATGAATTAGGGTACTGGTAAATATTATCAAGTTGCTTAATATTTAAAGTAAGGCTCAAGTGGAAAAGGAATGTACGAGAGTATTACTTCAGTCTTATGTATATATTTTTGGAACTAGATGATGGAAATATTTCATTCCTTGTCTGCTGGTTCAACTTGATCTAGTTTGATTTGGTGACAACAAAGTTAACATTGTGTGGTGCTTGTATGAAGGTAAATTTGACTCAGTCAAGATATGTCAGGAGGGAGACAATGTAAGTATCCAAATAAAGTAATTTCCACTGAGCAGATCTACTCATCACAGAATTTGTTCCCCTTGTTGGCTTTCTAAAGAGCGAAGTAAAAGGCTGAGAAAACACGGACTGAGTTACTTATATAGAGATCAGTCCTCCACATCCAGGCTAAAGTATGTTGGCAGCCTGTCCATGAATATTTTATTTCTATATTCACCTGCAATACAGTCAAATAAGCCCCCAATATTTCCACTGGGGGGAGGGGGCAGTTTCTATAATAAAAAGCTAGTGTTCAGTCTGGCATCTTCAAAAAGAAGGTTTTCAGCATCTTTGAAGTTCCCTATCGCTGCTGTCCAGCCGTCATTGTGGACTAACATATCAAGCAGGTTCCAGATGATTTCAGTGATGCTCAGTGTTTCATTTAAATTTGTAAAAATGTGTCCTACTTACCAGACTAGTAGCGTTTCGCGTATGCTTTTTATAGCCAGGAGTATTTGGCTTCATGGCATCATGTGAAATAAACACCCTCGAGTCCCTGCTCCTCACGCTATTTCTGCTCTCTTTTTACGTGTTGCTGTTGGTGGTTTAGTTCAGGCTTCCCTGATGTATCAGTGGACACCCTCAGGAGCTTTACGTGGCAGGGAGAAGTATCCCAGTTCTTGATTATAAGAGACTGACATATTGGTCACGAATGCTGAAGACTAGCAGGCACTTTCTATGCAAAAACCTTTATGGAAAATGCTCAAAATAAAAAGACTGGGAGTTAGGGAACGGAGCAGGAGGAAGACGAGGCGCTGTATCTCGTCAGCTCCCCTTTTGTTCTATTTGCCTACAAGGAGATTTCATCTCATTCGAGTAGGAAGGAGCACTGGAAGTGGGAAATGTCTCTTTTCAGAGGCAAAGGGAAGAGAGGCCAAGCCCGATACTGGAAGATGTGTGTGACAATGCATGGGTTATGGGGAGAAAACACTTCACCTCAGTTCAGTTTTAGTTATCCTTTCCTTAAACAGATGCCCAGGAAAGATTATGGATCAGCTTTATGGAAGCAGGCTCCACTTCAGCATTATAGAGGAGGAATAAATTTCAAATTGCAGAATTCTGTTTTCTCCCTCTTCATGTAAATTTCTGGACTTATTTGTGATTAATTTTTTTCCTGGAAGTAAAGCCTTGTAAGACTGTCCTTTGTATTTTTATTGCTTTAACTGTCCCGCAAATTGAGTATGATCTTTACATAGGGTAAAGTATCACAAAAACATCTTGGAAGCAAGGAAGATGAGAACTGTTCTGAAAATCCCATTTGAAATATCCTAAGAGGAACAATGTCTCCTTTAGGTCAGCACCTGGTAGATGGAAAGAATCCTGCATTTTGACCAGGAAAAAAGCTGGAACTTTGTCAGCAGCTGACTGTGGTCTTCATCAGCTGGCTAGTTCTGCTGCCAGGGGCTGAGTCACACTAATTTGAGAATCTGTCAAAAGAGAAAGAATACATCTCCCAGATTGGGCACATAATTTTACTTTGACACTGAACGTATCAGTTCAGCAGCTGAAATGAGAAAACAAAACAGGGAAACAAGACTTAAGCTGGGTAACCTGAGCTGTCTTGTTTTGAGTCACGCTGGAGGTCCTGAGTCAATACGCTGGGCTACCTTCAGACACCTTGAAGGCTCGAGTCAGCTTCAGGGTTTCGCAGATTCCACTTCTGTTGTACGACTGCTGTGAGTTCAACCATGTCTTCCTGGCATTGTGACTTCCAAATTAAAATTTCTTTAGAGCTGCTACAGATATTCATATCAATTTTATGTCCCTCGGCCCTTCTGAGTAAGTTTTCTCACAGATTTCAATCCGGTTATTCATATAAGGCCAAAAGATGGGACACACTTCTGTAATACTGAATTGTGAAGGGCAAAACTGTTTCAGTCTCAAATTTCATTTTTTGGATATCCAGGTAAACAATGCCTTACTGTGCAACATAAACTGAGAAGGATAATCCTAACTATGAATTTTATTTTAATATGCTAAATTATAACGGATTGCTAGGATATCTCCTTCAACCTGTGCAGCAGGTTAAGGACATATTTCATGATGGAAAAACGTGATTTCAAAGTGTGCTTGCCATAACTACAAATAAGGTGGCCTTAGTCTGTCCCATAGAGAGCAAATACCTTTAGAAGTGCAATCTAACGCTCTGCTCAGGATGATAGTGAGGTCCTAGTCTTGCTGGGCCTCAGAGAAACTATAGTAGTTACCAGTACTTTCACCAGTATGACTAAATACCAGTCTTTTTGTAGTTCCAAAACATTCTTGTCCTTTGCATTCACTAAAAAAGAGGAAAAAATAACTTAAAGTTGCTTTATATCTTGATTTTAGGTGAAACCAAGTTGGAAATTGCACATAGAACCCAACTGGTACAAAAGGATTAAGAGACAGCAACCATTTTTGATGGCATTAGAAACTCTTGAAGCATTTTTCTTAGAGACAGGGATTTTGGTCACAAGAATAATGGAAACTTATGTCTGTTCTGAAATCACTAGGTTTCTTCTTTTTATTTAAAGAGAAAAAATTGCCAGCAGAATAGAAATGACATGGTGTAGGTGATCCACTCTCTGCCCACAAATAATGAACTGTCAAAGGTAAAAGAACCACCAACCTGTCATCTCTTCATCTGAACCCTGATGCCGTTACTAGCTCTCCTGAAAAGTTAATAAGCCTCAACAGAAGATCAAAGTTCAGCCCTCACAGGATGGGAGGGCAAGATCAGAGCTACAGCTGGGACAAAGGTTTGTGAATAAGCTTATAAGCTGAAATGTGTCTGAAAAAGTTTATAGAATATCAAAGTCTATTCCTTGAAGAATCTGTTATCTCTAATTAACTGAAACTAGGAAGGAATAACACCAGTCATTTGTTATTCATAACAGATTTATTTCTAGGGTGGACTACTGAAGTCAGTACGTTTTGCTTGCTTCTAAATACAGTGCCTTATGCATGCAACTTTCACACGCTTGTTAGTTTTTCCAGCTGTAGGAACACTAGTTTGCTATGGACATAACTGGATAAACTTCAAAATTAAAAATAATTTTAAAACTGAAAACAACTTCAGTTGTTGAAAACTTCTGGAGTAAACAACAGAAGTGTCAAAAGGCTGGATGTACAGTGAAATACTTAGAATATAAACCATGAAGTACACATCAGTCATTTATATGATGGAGTTAATTTTTAGTAAGTTTTAGAAAAGTTTAAAGTGAATGTTTCTGGGTTTTTTGGTAGACAACTACTTCTTGAATAATTTGTGAAGATTAACTGAAAAATAATTGCATTCTTCTGGAAATCCGTTTCAACAAAAGGTGTGTGTATTTGAAGGACTTCTGGAATCTATTTTAGTGACTAGGAAGTAAATTGCACCTCTTAAATATGCAAATAAGATGATTCATTGATAGTCATCTTGCCCCTGAAAACTGGACTGTAGTATGAGGCCACTTTCTCATTTATACTCGGTTATACTCATGCTGATATAATGCTGGTATCTTTAGTGTTACTTGGTAAAATTTATATAATAAATTAACATCAAGTGTGTGGAAGATGATGGTAATGACTTCTCTTTATTCCAAACATCCAAATGCTGAAAGGCATAAATACAGACGTTTGTGTGATTTCTGTCAAGGTGTCCTTGAATGAGAGGATTTAAACCTCGACATTGTTGCTTGGGCCCAGGCCAAGTCATGTGTCCTCGTTGGTCTGGAGGCTTTTCCTGTGAATGCAGCTGTCACTCTCCTTTGCAGTGTATCCTAATGGGATGAGACTTCTCTGTCCAGCCCCTGTCTAAGACTACGGATGTGTAGCTGAGGCTATAGGAACCCCTAGCTATTTAGCACCTCTCACTTGAACTTGATGGTTTTTCATTGCTCCGACCAACTCTGCAAGAAAAATCTGTTAATTATGAGATTTATAAAATATGTATTAAGCAAATGAGCTTGATTAAAAATATATACATATATTTAATATAAATTATGTGCAAAGGGATCGTTGCCTGCTATTTAAACCTTCTCTATATGCATAGGCTGCATTGTTTCAGCAATATTGATAAAGCTAAAGCAGTGCATTCCCCAGTCTACAGCCCTATCAGTATAAGCATATTGATGCACACACAGTTTATTTCTCTTCCCTTAGGGAAACTGGGATATTAGGATTTACCTTTCCTCGGAGATTTCAAAGAGGAGTCAATTGGACTGTGGCTGTACCAAATTGTTTGCGTTTTTTGCATATTCCTGATGAAAATTGCACTGACATTTGTGCATATTCATTAGGATGGTCATGAAAATGCAATGATAATGGCGTAAAGTAGTTTTGCCTCTCACAAAACAAATGGAACACATTTGCCTATGGTTTTGTCTATTTAGTGATGTCCTATTTCTCTTACGCACACACTCTGTCCCTCTTCCTCTGTTTTCTAATGTATCTGTTAAGATCCTGGGCATCACGTGCTGTGCCTTGTCAAGGAGATACGTGTAATTACGCATGGGCTGAGTACAGCCCAGGAGAGTGTTTCATGACTGGGTTCTGCCTCCTTTTCCATCAGCGGTATAACTCATTCAGATATCCCTCTTTGACTTAGCTAGTAGTTTTTGAGTGCCCTGTAGACACTTAAAATTCTGTGGGGCCTCTTCCCCTCTAAAGCTCCTGGGAGGAGAAAGACACCAGAAAGCATACCGTCCTAGAAGGTCATGCCTCAGTCTACGTAACTGGTTCAAAACCTGCCACTACTCCTGGCCTTGGAAGGAGACTTTAAGGATCAAATAAATACACAACTTGGGATATGTTTCCTCGAAGCAGACTGAGACCATCTATGTTTCCTCGAAGCAGACTGAGACCATCTAAAAGCTTTCTGTGTTTAGCACGAGTGATCCTGTTCTTGACAATACCCTTGTACCCAATTTTGGCACTTACTGGACTCCTTGGTGAGTGGGTTCAATCTGCTAAATCCTCTGGGTGGAGTGAGACCGCCCATTTGGGCAGCAGTCAGCTCTGAGATTGCTTCTGCTGCATCCTCCAGCAGCACCCTTTCCCTCCGATTGTCCTGATGTACTTCCTATGCTGTGTCCTTATCTCCCACTGGACTTGCTTATCATGCTTTCTAGGTTGTGTTTATTATTAAACTAGAATGAGGTTAAATCAACCTTTCCTCAAAGAGCTGCTCCACTGGGAGTTCTGTGGAGAAAAACAAAAGGCCTGTTTCCTCTCCAGTCGCTTCTCTCCGCGCGGGAGGCTCCTCTGCCTCCCGGTGCTGTCGCCCAGCATTTCGAAGGACTTCCTAGTCCTTCTCCTTTAGAACATCCTCACCAGTAGAGATGCAAATCCATGATTCCTTGCTGTGACTATTAGATTGTATTTTCATGTTATTGATCCTATTTCTATTTTAGCTGATCATATAGGAAAGATTTATAAAGATGCAGGGTCCTACTATCAATTTTCCTTTGTCACGGGATATTAATTATTGACTGCCCTCTAACATTTCACAGGATTGGTCTGTTGGAGCATTTGGCCATCATATGATACTTCCATTTTTTTTGGCTTTTAACAATAGATCTTTTTGTTAGTAGCTGAAACTAGATTTACTGCTAAGTTAAGCACTTTCTTGAACTTCAGAAAAAGGGTTGGCTTTGACATTTGACAGTTAAACTCAGAAATTTTACTGCACTTAGTAATTCTTCGGTATTTTGTTCCTTCCTGCACATCTCATAGTGCTTTGCTAAAGTGACTATCAATCTTCTCGATTTGTAGATAAGGAAAGTAAGACACAGACATGCACAGTTACTCACTTCTGAGCTCTGATTAGAATTTGGATTTTCTGACTGTTTTGTTTCTTCAGATAGCCTCCCTTAATCAAGCTTCTGAATTTTATTACGAGAAGGATGTCCATTTATTTTATTTAAACTAGCCTATACTTATCCTACCCTTCTAGAAAAGTACAAAATCCTACAGTGTATGCTAATGCTCCTTGGAATTTACGGTATAGAGTAAGGTGCACAAAATGACTTTATGCAAAAATGTGTATGCAGTTACAGCAGATATAATACTTGTTGAAGATAACTGGGAATAATGAACACCTCAAAGTTAGGATGATGAATAATGTTAATGTGTTTCACTCACAGGTGGAGGTGTAATGAGCTTAACTCAGTGGCTCTAGGGAGACAGCTGTCTCTTTACATGCAACACACTTTTTAAATGATTCTTGAAGAAAAGTGGTGCCAGGAGCAGAGGAATCACTACTATAAAGAAAAGCATGTGGCTTCTACAGGCACTGCGTGCATTTGAAAGATGACACATAACATAACAGGGGAACTTTGGAGCGAAATAATACTGGCAGTAAAGTTCTTGCCCCGTATCAGTCTGAAACGGAGAGAGGACCTGAAGTCAGTGGCACTATGCTCCCAAGGCAGCTGTGTCCTTTCAGGGCTGGGGGAGTAAGCTGGTCCTGGTTGCTGGAAATGATTTGAAGAGAGAACTGTTAGTTGAGAAGGCAATACTGCACTGTGCTGGCACAGGTGAGCTGAAAAGGGCTCAGAGGAAGGAAACAAAACAGGTCTACACCCAACTTGGTTTCTTCTTAGTTCCTCATGGAGGGGAGCAGATGGGGAGACAGCAGCAGCTCCTCCCCTATGTCTTGCTCTTACTGCTCATCGGGGATCTCACTGGTGCAGCAGGAAGGGTTTAGTTGCTCCTCCTGGCGTGGGGAGATCTTGAATGTGTCCTATACAGGAAAGAAGGGCAGTGTGATTCTGCTCTGGAGATGATGAAGGTCCTACCTCACCGTTACTGGGTCTGCTACCCCAGCAGCAAGGCAAAGCACAGCAATAACGATTTTATGGCTCTGGAGTTTTTCCTCCAGGTCTCTCCGTTGGGACATACAGGAGACAGAGAGCCCTTGAGAAGAAAAAGGATTTACCATAAAATTCAGAGAACTTCGGACTGAAATGAGTTCAGGGTGGAAACTTTCAGAGGGAAGGGAAGCTGAATAGGAAGAGAGAGAGAGAGAGAGAACTAAAGGTGGGAGAATTAGTGAGGACTGTGTGCTGTGAAGGAGAGGGATATGTTGAAAAGCAGCAGAAGAAACTGGTGTGAAATAAGGATTCTGAGGGCAGAAGATAAAGGTTTGAGGGACCTGATGCTGGTTGAAGAGTTGGTCTGAATAGAAAGCGTTAAGATCCTTACAGGAGCAAGTAGGAGGAAGATGTTTAGGGAAGCAGCACGTCCTTGGGAATGATAAACAAGTGAATATACTGTAGTGATTTGCAAGAAGAAACAGGAGGGGCTGTGAAATAAAAGTGAATTTAGAAGCTGAAGGAGAAGGATATAAATGCAGGGGTTTTGGCCAAAAAGCTGATAAAGATAGGTGAAGTATTTTGAGAACTGTGAAATAGGAATTTTCAGGAAGAAAAAGCAGAAGTTGAACACTTATAGGAGGAAATGATGATGCTCATGTTGTATGGTGCAGTCCTCAATTGAACATCCAGTTCATCTGTCTTCAGAAAATTGCTTAATTATATGAAACTATAAAATGCTATTTTTGGTGAATCTGTCTGACACTTGAAATTCGGATTGTCTTTTTTTCTGTAACATCTCAAGTGTAAGTCTCTTCACAGAATTTCTGCTGGCTGGTTGCTGACTGCTCATCCTGGCAGGGGAGGAAGCAGTCCCCCTTCTCTGCTGTTACCGAGGACTGTGCTGAAGACACACTGACTGTAACTGAACCCAAACAGAAGAGGAGGCAGCTGCAGAGCTGGAAGATCCTTCTTTGGGAAGGAATGAAAAGTTGGAAGAAGATGTGGAACCATGTTTTCCTGAAAGAAGGCTTGGGGTAAGGAAGGCGAGATCAGCTTGAATGCTCAAGGTTGAGCAGGATGCTTGTTGCTTAATGATGATAAAGCAGAAAAGGATGGAAGGGGATGCCTGGTAAAGCAGCTGTGGATTAAGCAGCCATGAAATAGGGAATTGTTCTGGTTTCAGCTGGGATGGAGCTAATTTTCTTCCCATGGCTACTGTGTTTTGGATTCAGTATGGGATTTGGTATGAGAAGAATGTTGATAATACACTGATGTTATTAGTTGTTGCTACGAGATCAAGGACTTTTTTCAGCTTCCCAGGTTTTGCTAATGTGCAGGTGCAAAAACCTGGGAGGGGTATGGCCAGTACAGTTGACCCAAACTGGCCAAAGAAAGTATTCCATACCATAGATGTCATGCCCACTATATAGGTGGGGGTTGGCTGGTGGGCCAAGGGGCCTTTCATTCGTTTGTGCTTTCATTCGTTTGTTCGGCTGTTTGTTCCCTCACTCACTCTCTTGGGAACTTGGGGTTCCGAGATCTCTGCTGGGGAAATCGCTGTTCCAAGATCGCTGCTTGGGATCGTTCTGAGATAGCTCTTGGTTTTGCTCTGTGATCGCTGCTCAGGATGGGCTGTATCAGTTGTTGGGTGGTGAGAAATTGTGCATTGTTCATCTTGTATGTTCTATTATTATATTTTATTATTAATATATAATATAATTATTATCTTTTCCTTTGCTGTCCTGGTGAACTGTCTTTATCTCAGCCCACAAGTTTTCCTCTCTTTCTGATTCTCCTCCCCATCCCACTGGGAGGTGGGGAGTGAGCAAGTGGCTGTGTGGTATTCGGTTCCTGGCTGGGGTTAAATCATGACAGGGATTAAAGGAGAAGGTCTAAAGGAAAATGAAGAATCAGGGCAGGGCTTTGAGAGTCTGGAGAAGGTGTTGATAATCAGCTGATGAAAACAGAGAAATGATTAATTAGGTACAGATAATGTATTGAAAGGGTGGAAGGCCAGAGGATGGATTAGAGAATGTTTTTTGGAGAATGGGCTAGTAAAGGAAAAGAGAAGCTGTTACTTGGACATGTCCTGTGCTGGGAACTGGCAGGAAAGCATATGATGGATTGGGGTGGGGGGAGGTGTGGATGAAATAACAGATGCTGTGGGGAGAGAAAAGGTCGATTATAAGACCCCAAGTGCTCCAGCTGTATAGGATGTCCCTTCCTGCTTGGGCAGGCCATTATTACAGCCTACCATGGTCAGGCAAAAGAAAATATGTGTAAAGAAGTCCTTGCAGAGGTTTCCTTTCACTGGATTTACCTGTGGAGATGTGCAGTCTAGCTCAGTATTTTCAAGTGAAGGAAGCCTGTAAAACTCGTTGCCGAAAAGAGTCTTTCGTTTCTGCCTTTCTAGTAACAAAGAAAGTTTTTGGTGCTAAAATAAGCGATGTGATGTACTGTACTTCTAAAGCTGTTAAAAGGCTCTTAACAGCTCTATAAAATACTTGCCGCCTCCTCCTGTGCTTTCAGAAAATTTTACTCTTATATTTATTTCACTGGCTTATACAGAATTTCCTCCCCTTTAAAACATAAGTTGTTAATTATTTCTGGGTTGTCATGATCAACTCCCCTCCAGCTATTAAAATGTACTTGCATTGTAGTTTTATTATTACTTGCAAAATATTGGAAAAAATAATTTTGCTAGACAGTTAAATTTGAAATAAATATTGACTTGGCTATGCAAATGGATCTTTTATGTTAATTTCCTGCAAATATTCAAATGGTGTAGTTTTACGAGAAAAAGCACTCATAAAAACAAGTCTTTATGAATATTCACTGAAAGTGAATTTTGAATTGTACACTTGAGCCTAATCTTTGAAAGTCATGCTGTGTGGGTTATTCTACGTAGGTCACTTAACACAATAGCAAAAATAGTAGCGTGCAGCAAGTCAACACTGCACAAATACAAGCTAATATTGGTGTAAGGTGTTTCCAAACATAATACAAATGAAAGCTTTCAATACACTGCAAAATTCCTCAGTTTTTCAGAACTCTTTTTGAATAGAAGACAAGGCGAAATTGATGAACAAATCAGTTGTCAAGACTTTGCTCACTGCTAATTAAAATATTATTTAAAAGCAATTATGATGGTGCAGAACACCCATGGTGTTTTGGGCAGAGAAACAGATTACCTGAAATTCTACGTCAGTACTTCCAGGACTTATGATTCTAAGGAATTATTTTAAGTTTTAAGTTGGTATTGCACTGTATCGGTATAAAACACACACATGCAATTGTACACTGTTTGTGCAGACGAGTTTCGTATCATCGGAGTTTTAAGTAAGTGTATTGCTGCATTCCCTGTCTTCCTTCATCCTTTTTTTTTTCCCTCCTACCAGATTATCACTGTTACAAAGTCGAGCATATTGAAGTTTGGAAATAGTGATGTTAAGTTTGCCCTGGATGTAAACTTAATTAGTCCCTGTGGTTTTACCGTCTCCAACAAGATGCTCCACTGATCTCCACTGAGCATGTGCAAATGGGCATTTTTGAGGGCTTACAACTTGATTACAGAAAGATGACTCCTCACATCAAATCCCTGCTTCAGAGCATACAAATTTTGGACATGTGGTCTTCAAAATTTTCCAGTTGAGGCACAGACTCCTGTATAACAAACTAAGCTTTATGGTTTCTTTTCCTCAGTAACCTGCCCCAACCTCTGAGAGTGGTCAGTGGGTCCTGAGACTCGGCTAGCCATGGGTTAAGAAAACAGCTGGTATGGAAAGCTTTTTTGGATGATGCTATCTGCCATGGATAGGGTGTTGAATCATTAGGATCAGGCTCCCAGTTATGTCACAGCTTTCTGATGCAGGTCAGATTCTCCAATGGCATCTGTGTGGCTTAAAGTACCCCAGTGGCTACTGAAGGCTTTATTTTCTGATGAGATGAACGGTTGTATCTAAAAGCTTGAAGCATTCAAATTAGGTCATTTTCCCTGTGCTGCAATTCTAATTCTGTTAAATGGGTATAATGAATTCTTCACAAGAATTCATTGCATAATACTAGCACGCTTTCTTGCCTGGTAAGATTCCCTGTTTTCACATACGTATATTAAAGAGCCTTCAAAACACTCCTGTGAACAGGATCCATAATATTTCCCACAAAATCACTCTCAGGTTTTTAATTTGTGGTACAGTTTATATTGCATGCCTGTTCCTGGCTGCAAAGGCCTTTGGATGCTTTCTCATCTGTTTAACCTCCTGCAGGTAGTTTATTCATTATACTCCTGATGAACAATGGTGTCCTTGACACACGTGTGGTGATCCTTGACCTGGGTAGTTGTGCTGTTGGCCTGCAATGTGGTTTTGCAAGGTTTGTGCTATTGTCTTGTGTATTTGGATGAAGTACGTAAAGGGAAAAATCGTGATCTCTGCTGGGCTGGTTGTCTTTGGGGATAGAGGGTGTAACATGAGTCAGGGCCATTTTCCCAAGGTGGGCACTATGAAAGATGCTATGGTGTACTTGGGAGGTGGTGGGGCTGTCAGGTATTTGCAGAATATAACAGAAAGTGCATTTTGTGATGAATGTGCCCTGAATTTCCTTTTGGATATCTGTCAGACCTGTGAGGGTTCTTGGAGCAGGCCTTGCTGGTTGCTAAAAAGAGGTGGGACAGAGCAAAACCTGACTTTTATGTTTCAGGAATGCCAAATACACACTAGTCAGCCTGTTATCTTTGGCCACTTGGTAAGTTCCCATGTTTGTCAGGTGCACGCTCCATGACTCATAGCTGTTCCCATCTTGTTTGATGTCCTGAGATGGTAGCTAAGGACGGGGATTTTATTACTGCATTGTTTTCTGTCTGTTCTCTTTCCACCATGTTCTAAAAGACCTCGTTTGTTCTTGATGTGCATACGCTCTTACCGTCGTGCTGTTGATGGTACTGTGGTAACCTGTGGTCTAACTGTATTTATCTAGAAATGCTTTATGTGCTGAGGTGTTGCACCATACCTCAGACCAGTATTTTCCCCCCATCCATTCCGTGGTAAACAAAGTTCTTTACATTTGAACACATTAGGGAACGTAATTCTGGCAACAGAGCTACAATGTTTAATGACTACCAGAATATGAAAACACTGCAAAATGACTGATAACACTCTAGCAGGAATTACTATTTATCTTTTATGACCTACGGAAAAAGATCTGTATTAAAGCAGGGATGTCCAGGAACAGTTGAGGAGCTTGTTTGACGCGTGGATGAAGGGCTTGTTAAAATGCATTAAGAGTTATGCAGAGGATGATTTCTTACCAATTGCCTATGTTGCCAAACAATTTTGTTACTATGTAGCTAGTAAAAGTCCAAACATGCTAAGGTGACAAGTTACTGGAGGCTATTTCAACAAAACTGTCAGGAAAGATACCAGCCAGGTTGCAGCTCATGCAACTTCCATAATAAAGATAAAATTTATAGATGCTTTATATATCCTCAGGGGACGTATTAATTGGTGCTTCTCTGTCCAGAAATACATATAAACAACCTATTGTAGCTCATGCTCAGCTCACCGATGACAACTCTGCAGCTTGTTTGTGTTTGCTTTGCATAGCTGTACCAAAGAGAGAAATGTGGTTCAGGTCAAAAACGTTTGAAGATCCTGACAATGTTTCTTTTTTGTGCTTTTTTGCTGTGGAAAGCATACCTATGGCACTTATCTGCTCTTGTTCGGGCTCTTCCTGGCTTCAAACTGCCACCCTAGTTTCAGTGTGTAAAAGAAATTCACTCCCCTTTCGCTACCCAGTGGAAGTCTGACCCTAAAACTTGAGAAAACGGGACTAACTCGTCGCTTCCAGAAATGCACAAGGTGGACCTTGACAAACGCGCCCCTCGGAACCGCCGCCCGGAGCGCGGGCCGGAGGAGAGCCGGGGCCCGCCCGCCGCAGCCGCCCGCTCCTCCTGAGGCGACGGGCGGCTGCCCGGGCCTGCGTTAGATGCTTCATACCGCGCACCCGAGCGGCAGCGCCGTGGCTTCTCTTCCCGGGGGAGGGGTGGGTGCGTGTAAAACTAAGCCGGGGTGGAGGGAGGAAGGAAGGAGCCGTGCGCCCCGGAGTGCCGCCTGCCGCCGCGGCTGCTGCCGCTTTAAACGGCGGCGGGGGCCGCGGCGGGCCCGGGCCGCGGGGGCGGGGAGGAGGCCGCGGCGTTGCCGGGCGACCGCGGGCGGCGTTGCCGCGGGGAGCCGCCGGGCGCCGCGCCGCTCTCCTCGCTCCGCTCGGCTCCTCTCCCAGGCGGAGTGAATAACGGTAAATCAACTTATTTATCGGCTGCCATCGCGCGGTTCGCCGCCTGCCCCTGCCCAGCCTGCCGGTGAGCCCCAGCGCAGGCGTTCGCTGTTAGAAAGATCCACACGGGACAGATGGGGAACGTGGTTTTAATCGGCTTTGCCGAGCGCTGACAGGAGCAGTGTGAGGTGGGCAGCGGGGTAAGGCACGAAGCGGGGCCGTCAACTTGAGGGAACGATAGATACATCGCTGGGGGCTCGGGCCGCCCTTCCCGCTCGCTGGCACCCAGCGCGCCTCGGGACAGAGGCAGGGGGGTGTCCCTCGGTGTACCCTGAAATAGCGCGGTGGGGACAGCGCCGAGCAGCTCCCAGGTAGCGGTGTAAAGCTGAGGTAAGCGCCGGGGGATTGTAAGCGTGAGACTCAATGAGCTAGCTTGAAACCCTCAGGAAAGGCGTTCGGACGCTGAAGTTGCATGCCCTGGTTTGCTACCTTATTCTGTACTCGTTACCTTATAACGTAAAGCTGAGCGTTGGCCTTGCATGACGCGACAGATCTGGGATAAACTCCGCTCGGCTGTGAGCGTGTGCAGGCTTGAGTTGGCCTAGTCCTGTTGCCCTTACTTAGAGAGAGGTCTTGGCCGTAGCCAGCAAAGGTGCAGGTGGGCCTGCTGGTGGAAATTTGGAAGGAGAACCCTTAAAATCCCTAGTAAGGCATCGCCTCTGTTAGTGCAAAAGGGCACATTTCTCCCACAGACTGTGTCTGTTTTCTGTGGTTTGCAGATACCGGCTGTCACCCACGTGCGTTTCCCTGGCCAGAAGACGTAGATGTCCCCTGCAACTGAGTCCTTGCATGGATGTTTTGAAGATGAAATGCTACATAAACTCTTAAAGCGTACCACCTGAGGACATTGCTACTGACATGGACATCATTATTTATTTACGGATGCTTTAATCAGGAGGAGCTTTTTTGTAAACATGAATTGCTGGGCTCTTTCCTTGAGGTGTCGTTTCTTGTTTCATGCTATTGAAACATTAATCTTAACTTATTATGACTCCTTTGTGTTGGTCAGCTCTCAGGGACATTTCCCTAGGCTTGAAAATGTGGGAGCTTTCAAGAACGTGTCAATCGTGCCAACTCAAGCCACTTGTGGGCTGCCAGACCGAAGTACTTTCTGTCATAGCTCAGTAGCTGTTGAAAGTATTATGTCCTGCACCCAGAGGTTTTGTGTTCAGGAATGTCCGTACAGGTCGTCGCCTTCTTCCTACAAACGGCTGCTTTCAGAAGGCCTTGGTACCTGTGTCACAGAGGACAAAAGGGACTTGCATCCAGGGTCCTTCAGCAACGCTTCCAGTTTTATTTTTCATAATCACAAGGATTGCTTCTCTACTCCCCGTTCTCTGAGGCTTGCAGCTTCATTTACATTAACAGTATGGTTGAAACCTGAGCAAGAAGGTGTAATGTAAGTAGTATTGAAGGTGTTTACTTTCCTGGTGCTCTTAAAAAAATTGATCATTGTAGTCATGGTCATTTATTAGCAAGCTATTTAAAATTTTAAAAAGGTACAGTGAGAAACTGTGACGTTTTAAAGCCGTATTTAGGTTGCAATCTTCGCAAATGTCAAGACAAGTAGGTTCAGTTTCAGTGGCGTTGACTTAAATGATAGTCCAATTGCTTTCAGTGGCAACTATTCATACATAATGTGCGTGTTTATTCTTAAAAATCTAAATTTGTGTTTCTAATTCATGTTCCTTCTAAAAGCTGCTAGAAAAACATGATGTCAGGGGTTTGTGCTGTTGTTGCTTTCACAATGGAAAAAAATGATCTAAAATTTTAGGAATCCCCCAACACAAGCTTACTCCTTAAAAACAAACAAGGAAAACCTCCATGTTCCAAAATGAATATTTCAGAGCTATAGAAGAGTGGTCATACTTTTTCTGGAAGATCTGGGGAACGTTGACTGAACGAGAGATCGTGTTGCTACTTTAACAAAAGATTCCACTATTCAAACTGCTAGTGAAGTTTCACTAGATGGTCACAAAATAGACGTGGCTAAGCATGCTCCCTCTTATTTGCCTACATGTCACATTTCTAGCAAGTATTGCTGTTATAAGTGGCCCTTCAGCTTGCCTGGGCCTTGCTATAATGAAAAACTGGCTTTTTGAAAAATGCATCACAAATCCTGCAAAAAAAGTTCCCTTCATCTATCAGAAAATGCAGAGCCTCCTACTCTTTCTTACCCTGGTTGTGCAGATCCTCTTTAAAGTGAAGTACACAAAAAGTATGGTACATTCCTTCAGAGTATGTCACAAATGTTTTGGTACTTGTACTTGTAACTTATTCTTTGAACAAAAATGGTCTGCTCTGTTGTAGCGTTCTTGATACTTATTTTGCATGCTTCTGTGAAATAGTAAGTTGTCTAGGGGTGTGAAAATCATCAGAAACAATAGAAATGTCTAAAATTGTAAAGATATATGTAAAATTATAGTCTGCTTTATACAAGGATAATTACCTTTAAAAAAATCAACCTAGCTATAGAACTTGTGGTTACAGAAGGGAAATAAACGAGATCTGCAGAGCGAAAGTGACTTTAGTTTGAGCTGAAGTTAAATCAGCTCAGCTGAAGGTATGTGTAAAGGAGTCTCTGGAGCTTTGGCCTAGGGTCTTTTATAGACAGCATTTTATATATAATGTTTGAATCTTGAATGCCAGAATCTATTCCTACGGTTGTCCTATGCCATGAGTTCATGTCCACACACACGCGGGCATATCGGGGTCTTGTTCAGCAGAGCATATGCCCAACTTGGAGCAGAAATGTCCTGCTAATTTCCAAGCAAGCTGTTGCAGTGATGTCTTGAGTGAGCCTATCTGTGGGATAGGCTTTTGCTTGCATGGAGCCTAAAACAATGAAATGTATGTCCTTAGTTTCAAATGATTAAGTGCTGTGCAGAAACCAGACTCTACCGATGTCTGATTATCCATGGACTAGTGTAAAACATTAGCCTCCAATTGCTACTGTGTTAATAACTACACAATGTACATATTCCTGTTCAGTGGGTTTTATAGATCACTTTAAAATTCAAATGTTTTTATTCAATTTTTGTAATAGATCACTTCATTCTTCTGCCTTGAGATTGCTGCTACTCAACATGTAGAAATGACAATGGTAGAGCCCAGTCCTGAAAGTTGAAGTTGGAAAACAGTTATTCCAGTGGTCAGGAGGATATGCTGCTGTCCAGACTCCTTTTTTCTCTGTTCACAGAAAGAAGGGTGTTAATTTTTCTTTCTTCATAACAGGAATACAGAGCTGCAGTTGTGGCGAAACAGTAATTGCACACGAATAGCCACTGAAGCTCGACTCAGAAGGCATCCTACAAAAGAGAAATAGTTTAATAGCAAACTAAGATGTTTTGCCTTTTATAGCGAGTCCTTCAGGTTGGCAGAAGGAGTTTGACTTACCAGATGTCCTATATTTTGCAGTCCCTGATGGGGAATTGTCCCTGTTAGATGGCGTTTGTGAGACCTTTTGAACCCCATTATCACAGCAGAGGGACTTCACGGAACTGGGACTCGTTCTAACAAAGTCTTTGCACTGCCACCAAAACACTAGGAAGATAAGCCAGAACCAGCCACTCATTTTAGCAGTAGAATAATTGAAAGTTTAACAAGGTGTTTTGTTTACTGGCGAAGTGCTCTTACATCAAGTACAGCAGACCCGTGGTTTTTGGACATGCCATACTAATGTGTTTCTTTGTGCTGAATGTTACGTGGTCTGGCTGCTAGAGTGCTTGGGAAAGAAGCTAGGAGTAGTGTTGTGTAGTGTCCCATTGCATCCTTGAAAGGACTGTGACATTTCTCTGTTAGGCACGTGCCCATGTAAGAGAATAGCAGTTTTTTTGCTGCTACAAGTTACTGTGCTGGCTGAAGTGACAGATACTGATGTGAGGATCCGAAGTCTGAAGGCCCTTTAAAGATTGTGACATTCTGAGGGATGTGGATAATCAGACACCAGTGATTTTCTTCTTCAGTTTCACATACCAAGTTTTCTTATGATCTGGTAAAGAATACACATTCATACAAAGAGGGAAGTCAGCTCATGTTACGGATTTATGTGAGGCCCTAACGTTCTTCTAAGATGTGTAGTATAGATATTTGTAGGTATGCTTTTAAGTCACTGCATATTGGAAATCTTGAAGAAAAGCAAGAGAATAGTGAGAAAACACTGTTTATCCAGTCTTTAAATTTACGTTCTCTTTAGGCAGTAAGTGCAGTAAGTGAGCAGAGCTCTTGTCCCTGAATTTTATTCTTTCCCCATGCTTCCTCTCTTACTGAATGTGCTCATCGGTTAATATAAATGCTTTCAGGAAACCTGTGTGTAGCCTGTAAGCAAGCCTTAGCACAAGATAGGAAATTGCATATGACGATAACCCTTTGCAATGGAATAGGATAAGAATATGAGTAGAAGCTTAGCAAATATGAGTAATCAGTACAGGCAGTTTATATCAATTTAGTGTGAACTGGGCTAACTGGAAGTTAGGTGGCCAGAAGATATTGGTGATGGGAGAGAAATGAGCTGGGGCCTTTTACATGCAAAAGGGTCAGGGGGAATGGCCTGATTATGAAGTGGGCAGTAGATGTATTTTTTAAACTTTATTTATCTAAAGGACTAAAATCATATCCTATTACTTTATATCCATGCAGATGTTTTACATTAGGAATTAGACTGAAAGGGGCAGTTGCCTTGAGATACCATATGTCTGACTTTGAACCCGTGCAGATGTTCCCATTTGCAAGTGCTCCAGTTAATGCATGGGGATCACCAGCGCAGCCGTGTTAGGTTCTCTAGAATATTTTTCTCTTTGAAAGCTGACCAAGCAGATTTGTGGTGTTTACTTTTTCTCCCTTCAACCCCACCATAGAGAATTATGTCGTCAGGAATTGGCTCTGTGGGACTGCAGGTTACCAGAAGTTGGAAACTTCACAAAGAACAGTGTTTTCTCTCTGTAATCGTGGCTGGAATGGAAAATTGTGCTCAGAGTCAGAAGTAATGCTTATGCCTATGTTAGCACTAGTTTGGGTTTTTGGGTTCCCCCCCTCGGTTTTCTGCCTCTTGATTTTTCTCTTTCAGTAGTGAGTCACAATTCACATTTGTTCTTTCCAGTTTTCAAAGTGATGTACATCAAGGTCGCTTCCCTTCTTAAAGTCGTGACACCTTTGGGGATAAAAACAATGTGGGGATGTTTGTTTTAGATAACTAAAATAAACAAAAAACTGGATTATCCCATTATTGTTTATCCAGGAACTGGGTAAATCCAGTTCCTAAATATTTTGCTACTTAGCTGAGCCTTGCCTCACGTTTATTATCTAGCAAAACTAGCATGTTTACAAGCAAACAAAATATTTAAAAGACCAGTCGACAATATATTAAGAAAACGTGGTTTTAGTAAGGTTTGGGAAACAGAAGTCTGCATTTTGCAAGTTGTTTTATTGACAACATTCCAGCAGGCTAAAACGGTAACAGCTAAAATGAATTAATTTTTCCTCTTGGATGTAAAGGTGAATTAGTGAATAATGGTAGTATCAAAGAACAGTCTTTTTGATGCTTGTCTTCACCTACTATGCATTTATAAAGGAAGTTTATAGCTAGAAAAGTGGGGTATTGTTTGGTTTTTTTCCCCTGAAATATGTCTAAGTAAATCCTGGTCTCATACAAATTTTATATGCTTCTCTGTTGTGACTTAGTGCACTAATTTAGTCTGGTGTAACTGTTAAAATATTTGACTTTTTGTGGGTCAGTAAATTGGGGACTGGATTTCTCAAGCACCTGAAATGGGAATGCAGAACATGATAATTTTTGTTGTACTGATGATTACCTTAATAAGATACATCACTGTTGCACAAGCATATGTAGCCTATGCTTTCTCAGGACCCTTGACATCATGGGGGTTGGATTGGCAAAAATATTTCAGCAGCTAGATATGCAACATGGGTTGCTATGGATGGTATTCTTTATACCTTATATGTCAGTGTTGCATTTGATATTGATATGAAACCTTTGTGGGGAAAAAAAAACCTAACAAGTGGCTAGGTAACCTTCTTGCCTTCCTCTAGTTCTCTTTGGTTAAAGAAAGGCTGTGTCAAAGGGAGGGTGTAGGGGAAGCTGATGTTGTTGCTACCTTACCTGGACAGATTTGGTGGAAAGATGTAAGACTTATTTCCAGAACATGTCATTTGTACTGCTTTTTGTGGTTATATTACATTTGCCTTGTTAGACTAAGAAAAATGTAAGTGCCTCCACAGAATGTACTAGGTTGCACAGCTTTGTACGAGAAGTGCGGCAGAGACCTGCACGGTGCTGGCCAGCCACTGGGGTTTCTGTCATGGAACCCTGAAGAGAGGAGGCAAAGTGGACCCCTCTTCCACCCCCAAGTGAACTGGAGTTGCATGCACTAAATTTAAAAAAAAAAAAAAAAGAAAAAAATTCTGTCTTCATCTGTGAGATATCTTTGTTAAAGTTCTTTTACACTTAGTACATCCTGTGACTTTCACTGTCACTGAGCATCTTCTCGAGCTGTATTTTTAACGTTTATTTTAATGCATTCTGGTTAGCATCACTTTACAGGATAGCACCTTGGCAAGAATGTGTATATGTGTGTGCCTCTGACCTTATGTTGTTTTTCTTGGTTATTTCCAAAGGTGTGTGATAGAAAAGGCTATTGATGGGCAGACTGTGTTCAAACTCACAATCTCTGAGAAAGAGACCATGTTTTATTATCGCACAGTAAATGGTTTGCAGCCACCAATAAAAGTAATGACACTGGGGAGAATTCTTGTGAAGAAATGGATTCATCTTAGTGTGCAGGTGAGTAAAATAAAAACCATTTAATATTTGTTGAAATACAACATTTGTGTGAGAATGGTATAACTGCATAAATATAAAAGGGTAAATTGGGGGATGTAAATGATAGCTCTTGAGTCTTGTAGGTAAGGATCTTAATTTGGGAGCTCATTTTGAAGCGATTGCCAATTTCGCACTAGAAAGAACTGCTGTGCCCGTTCTTCTGAACAAACAAGACTGAAAACTCTCACCCTTAAGAACACGAGTATTTGGGGTGAAGAAAAGCTACTTATTTCTAACGTTACCAATAAGTCTTGGATCTCTGAGATTATTTCCTAAAAAAGAGAATGTCATCCTCATCTATACATGCTAATCTACTTATCTTAGAGATGTGTCACATTTAATTTTAAAAACTTCTTACAGTGCACATAGGTAAAAGTGTATGAGTTTGTGTGGGATCAATCAAGCTAGTAAGTTACAGAGCTATTACCTCGTATTTTAAAAATATGATTCAGAATTGTTAAAACACAATCCCTGTTCTAAAAGTCTTCTGTTGACATAACTTTTTAATAAGTGTACAAATATCCACTGAGGATAAAGCAAAATTGAGTTTGTTAAAATTTAAAGTGTATGTACAAAAATCAGTAAACAAACACAGAAGAAATTAAAATTCAGTTATTTGCATGTCTTGTAATTCCCACCAGACGCTCTAGTAAATTCTATTTGTAAGCCAAGTTCAACTAATAATTATAAAACGCAATTATCAGGTACTGAAATGTTTATCTTCTCCTTCCTTCATTTCCTTTATCCGTTCTATTAAATTTCATTTGGTTTACAGCACAATCAAGAATAGTTTTGCTGCTTTCTTGAAACTTGCTAAAAGGTATTGACTGTGATTTGGATTTTCAGTGCTGATCTTGTCACTTGTAAGAAGTATCCAAGCTGACGTCTTGATTTTTTTGCAGTTTTCTTTTTTCCAGGATAACAGTATGGTAGTGCGAATAAGATTTTGGCTGTTGGATTAAGAGAGTGACCTTAAGGTAGAACTAATGAACTTTACACTTCAGACACTCCAAGGGTGCTATATTACTGCTGCTGCTGTCAGCCACAGTTTGTACTAGCCTCAGAAACTGCTAAAGCCTGGGAAGCAAAGTGAAGAGTGAAAGGGCTGGATTTAGATACACATATTTTAAATTGTATTACAAAGAACCCTCAAGCACTCTGTAGAATTTGGTCCTTTGTTTCTTTGGGGAAAGTTGTTCAATGCATAGCAGGAGTAAAGAAGTGTAGCTTCTAGACCCTTAAAGGGACTGCAGACTTAATACCTTTTCCAAGTTTCTGAGCTCAGGGTAGAGCCTTGCATTCTGCGATTTGTAGTATTGTAGGATTCAACTTCCTATTAAAGACGATAGTGTCTGCAGCAGGATCCATTTAGCACTAGGTCAGGCTATGAAACTTTAGGCAAAGTGGATTTTTTTTAGCAGCTGTCCAAAAGCATTTTTTTCTCTATAAATGGAGAAATAAATGGAAAATGAGAATATGAGAGAGACCACATGAAAATACACAAAAGTAACATTCATATGGAAGTGTCTGTGTCTTCAGACAATAGTAGTATTTGATGATGATATATATTTATATATCATGATGAGATGTATTTGAATGTAGGTGTTTCCTTGAGCTGGTGAAAATGTCTTCTGGAGATAAAGCACTATGTAATTTTATAGACGTTAGTAATTTTAGTTAAAGGCAGTGGGAGAGCCTGGAGTTTACACCTGAAAGTAAAAATCACCTGATCTTACCATAAGTGTGATGCCCATGCGGTAGGTAGGTATGGGCACTGCAGTGTGGAGGAGAGGCCCTTCTGTGGGCTGTAGGTGAGCTACCTGGGGTACGGGCACCAGAGGGGACTGAGTGCAATCGTGGCCTACTACTACTTTGAGCTTTTCCAAGTAAGTCAGACCATGTAGACTTCCATGCCGTCTTGTGTGTTTGGTTTTTAGCAGGTTGGTTGTAGTTTGTGAAGAGTGTGTGCGTGAGTGATGTAGCTGACCATGAGAGAGACTGCTCTGCCAAGGAGCTAGGGTCCAAGTCCATCTCTGAACACAGGTATGCCTACTATGAGACTGATTTGGGCTAAAGGCCTCCGAAGCCAAGCAGTCAGTAGGAGCTGGGAGCTTGCAAACAGGGGAATTGCTGTGGTCAGTAGGAAAAAACAAAATATTGGCGCATAAATGCTAGGCAACAGACACCATGACAGAGGAGCATGAAGTACTGGTTGCAGATGTGCAACTGAGTTTAAAGAGAGCAGAAATATGGTAGGATGACAGATATGTTTGGAATTCAGGTATAAGAGCATATGCCTATTCAGGAATGATAAAAATGAAAGCTAAATGGTGGAATAGCACCAAATAGTAATTAAAAGATAAGAGGGAAGGGAAGAAGAAAGGACAGTACAGACTGAAAATAATTTCTTTGGAATAAAATAATTCTAGCGGAAGAGAAGGCTAGTAAATGAATTCTACTGAGGTAATCTAGGAATTTAAATCCTTGGGTTTGGATTTAGACGTGTAATTCGTTAGAGAGAACTACTACTAAGAACTGTGTCATTGCAGAGACATATTCTTCAGTTTATAGCTGGGAAATTAAAGTTCTACTAACAAGAGAAGGGCCCAAACATTGCTGTATGTTCTGCATGAAAGGTTTCTTCATCAACTAGTCACTGAAGCAGGAAAGTCTGGATACCAGCTTTGTTAAGTGATGACGGCATTATTAGAGATGTGGGTGTCAAAAATAATGTTGAGTATTCATAACTGGATTCAGATGAAATAGAAGAATAAACAGTTCTTTGGTTCTGTAGGTATGCTTTTGGGTTTCAAGGATGACAAATAGGACTACTTTAATAAAACAAGGTGAGCTGTGGAGCCCAGAGATTGAATGGAAAAAAGGTCTGGAGGTTATTAAAAATAAAAATAATAGAAGTAAAGGGAATCTTTGCTCTTATAGGAAAAAATTGGAGATGTAGTGCCCAGGCTTATCTGAGTGAATAAGCACCTTTGCAGTTAGAGATGGCAGAGTCTGCAAGCACTGGGGAATGGGGAAACGAATTCACAGAGTATGCTATGTAGGAATAGAAATAAAACTGTAAAGACGTCAAGCTGAATTAGACTTTGCAATGCTGTTAAGTGGTAAAAAGTTCTTAAGATTTTTTTTTTGTGTGTAAGAAGGCAAGACCTGTGTACAGTGACAGTGTGCTTGCGATTAAGGATGATTTGAGTAAGGTCCCCAAACTAAAATACTTTGCTTCTGTTTTCAATAAGGATAATGATCACAGTCACAGAGCAAAAACAAGCTGGGTAACAGAAATGAATGTATGGAAACAGAAGTGATCATAAAGAGGTAGAAACATGAATTTGCGAGCTTATTGTGTACATGCCGATGCAATCAGATGGTCTTTGTCCAAAAATTCTGAAAGAACTGGTACATAAAATCCTTTGACAGAGAGATATTTTATGCAACTCTACCAAGTCAGAGGTGGAGCTATAAAGCTTACATTTAGGAAGAAGAGTATCATGCACTGGTGCTGGCCAGCAGCCAAGCACCTAGGCCTCCCTCATCCCTGCCAGTGGAACAGGGGAGAGAATAGCAAAAGTGAGAAAACTCATGGGTCAAAATTGAAGACGGTTTAACAGCTGAAGGAAAGGGCATGGGACAGGAACAAATGACCCAAAGGCAATCACTCACCACTTCCCACAAGCAGACCACTGCCCAGCCAGTCTCCGAGCAGCAGCTACCCTGGAAGTAAAATCCTTGTCTCCCCAAAGTCCTCCTTCTACCCCAGTTTTTATTGCTAAGCTTGAGGTTATACAGTATGGAATGTTCCTTTCGTCAGTTTGGGGCAGCTGTCCTGGCTGTGTCCCCTCCCAACTTCTTAGCCCAGCCCTAGTTTACTGCGGAGGTGGGATGGGGAGGCAGAGTGGGGAAAAAAGAAAGGCTTCACACTGTTCAAGCGCTCTTTGGCAATAGCCAAAATGTTAGTGTGTTATCAATGCTGTTTTAGCCACAAATTCAGAACACAGCACCGTACTAGGTGTTGTGAAGCAAGTTAACTCCATCCCAGCCAGAGCCTGTGCAAAGAGGAAGGAAAAAGGATCTTGGCAATGCAGACCTGTTTGTCTTGATGCAGTGGCATATGAGGATTTAGAAGAGATCTTTGAAGGAATAGATAAAGATGTGGAGCTAAATGAAAAAGGGGATAAAATGCAGCGTGGATTTACTAAAGATAGCTCATCACTGTCTAACCTCTTAGCTTTTTTTGATGAGAAAACTGATTTTTCAGGCAAAGTAAATGTGTCAGATTTCCTCTATCTGGAGTTCAGTTTAACGTTGATGTGACAACCCATGAGAAGTTGTAGGGTCAAAGGGAATGCTCATGGGGAGTGTTGGCAATAGATACTGCTCAAAGGAACTTGCTTGTAATCCTGGACGTGGGGGAGGAGGGAGGCAAAAAAGCAACCGAGAACTAGTCTTTGGACCAGTCTTGTGTTATATTTTCATTAATGATCTTGGCAGAAATATTAAGAGTGTAGTGATAATACTAGCTGGTAACATAACATGGAGGTGCATCATCAGGAAGAGGAACAGTAAGATGTCATACAGGAAGAGTGGCATGACCGAAAGGACTAGGGTAACTGGCATGAAATAAAACTTGGTGTTACAAAATGCAAAGTAATGAACTTGATATCCATCACTAAATCTTTTGCTAAGTAGATAATAATTAGAAAATTGCTGGAGTAGTAGTCCCAGGTAGTGATGATGAGTTACTGGCATGATGTGGCTACAAAAAAAGCTGTGTGTTGGGGAAATGTATCAGGAGAGACATTCCCAGTAGTGAGAGAGCGCGTCATTGCTGCTGCTCCAGACTGAGATTTTGTGCAAAATGTTGGGTACAACTTCCGTCATTCATGTTTAAGGAGTATAATTCAGAACGGAGCTACTAAGCCTATGATGACAGTGAAAGGCTCTATGCAGGCCTTACAGAAGATGATTTGGAGAACCTTCTTTTGAGAATTCACTATAGTGAAGAGTAGGAAGTCATACGGTTTTCTTCTCTAAATCTGTTGGAGTGTAAACGCCAGGCAGAAAAAGGGGCTGTTTAAGTTGGAAACTGAGTCTGTTCTATTGCAGCAGACTGTTTCTGAAAAAGCATTCTGATCGGAATAGTGGGGATAAGAAAATGTTTGGTGGGTGGTTTTTTTTGTTTTAATTTAAATTCAGTCACTTTCATAAAAAGGATAGTCTGGTAGAGTGCATTCAACAGGAAGTGACGGGAATTCATATCAATCAGTTGTTATGTAGGTGGACTGTGGGATTTTTTTCTTTTTTTTTTCCCCTTTTCCTGCAATATTACTGTAACAACCACTGCCAGCAGGATATTGGACATGAGTCACTAATAGTCTTGGAATGGACTGTTGAAAAAGCTACTTGAGACTAGATGGCATCAGTCTAAGAGTAACTTCACACTTTTTAATAGTTTATGCAGCCTTCTTAATATGCAGTATATTACTGACAGAGCTATTGGCTATCCATTTCTTTGCTCCTTATACCCAATAAACATTTGTGAAAAGTCATCCTTAAAAAGTTCTGCTGGGGTAAGTTGAAGTGGATTTGCAACAAAAGTGAATTTTGACCATTTTTTTCTGGTATCCAATTAATAGGACTTGTTTTTCTCTAATGATGTCTGCCTTTATTTTCCACTGCTTGTGGTTTGTAAAGGAACTTGTCTTTTCATTTTGCAATTTCAAGCAGTTTTGTTGTTTGTTTGTTTGGGTTTTTTTTAAGGCCATAAATTATGGCTCCTGTTCCTTGAAATTACTGTCACTATTCTAGTTGATTTCAGTTGGTGAGGATCAAGTCCTTCAGTCTTCTAAAAGTTTTAGAATCCTTCTTTGTGTTTGATCTTGATTTAATGATATTTATCGCTCTATCTTTTTAGGTATATATTAGCAAAAATTCTGAAGGTACACAGTGGAGTAAAGGATATATAGCCTTAACTTAAAAGAATCTGATACGCACTGAGGGGAAACCTCAGGAAAACTGGTGTCTTAAAAAATTAACTTTTAAAGAAAATAAAAAATCTGAAAGCATAGCAATACATAATTAAGGCCAATTGTGTACCTCATTATCTCTGCATAGTGATACCAGTATCAGATTTGTGCCACTTAGTAACAGCAGCTCCATTATGTATTTTCTTTTTCAGAGTCACTGTTCAGGGTCTCTCATTTTCCCTTTGATGCTTCAGAATTTATTTAACCAATTAAGAAGAGTGGAATTTAAACATGAATTTTCAGATACAGCCAAGGCTGCTGAAACAGGAGATTCTTTGAGAACATGTCAGGTTGATGTATTTGTTTCATATTTAGTGTCTGCAATTATAAAAATAGTCTTTTTACTAGCCTTTATTTTGCCTGATCATATCTATGTAACTCTGCCATGTTTTGGCAGACTATAGCACATTAAAAGCTTTAGAAAGTAAGTTTAAAATCTAAATGCAGAGAGGTAACCATGACTGAATTACTCTCCTGGGAGGAAAATGCTCTTAGAGTGCCTATTGAAATCAGCATTATCATTTCAATACATGTCAAATATGAGTCATTTCCTAGTTTAGGCAAAATTTCTTTATAAATCTTTAAATCTTCCAGTTCTTTCAAGAAAAGGTTAAAGTACTTATGATTTAATGAGACCGCTTTACATCATAACTGTTTGACTATCAAGAGAAAACTTGTCCTTTCCAATTTGTGAAATCCTTTTATTTTCTGTACAAGTTTTGGAATACTTTAAATTTTATATTAAAAGCAAAGAACCTGAGACTTAAAAGCGGGGAGGAAAACATTTACTCCATACACTCTCTGTGGTGTATACGAGGTGTTTTAAACTGTATATTCCCTAAGCTTAGTAAGGACATGAGAAAGCAAGGAAGCATTTTAATTTAACAAATCACTTTGATCTCCTGTTTGAAGTCATCACTTACTATCTATTAGGAGTAGTTTGTCAGTCCCAAGAAGGGAGGAGAGTTTGCATCAATTCTACATATTAGAGCTTCTTGTCTATTAATTGCAATTGTGTGTTGAAAATATTTAGGAGGATGCAGTCTGTCCATATGGTTGGTGGTATGCTCCTAACAGACAGCAGCAATAAAACACATGTTACAGTCTGTATAAAGTATTTGAGTGTATGTTTAGAGAACGGTTTATAGAAACAATAAGCATAGCTCTCTTGGCAACTGGTTAATCATTTAATCTGCTATTGTTGCAGGCCTTTCAGGTACTGCTGCTGAACTTGCAGCCTTGGGGTTCTTTGATAATAGTAACTTGCTGTGCTGCATCCAGAAGTCCTACTGTGGTGCTTACCTCTTCTTGTCCTGCTCCATGGGTACTAGGATGTCAACTGTTTGTGTCGACTTGAAAGGTCTTTGTTGTTATAACTTCAGCTCCTTGGGAAACCGGATATTTCCTAGGTGCCTCTATCTTCTCTTCACTTATGCTGTCACTTAAACTACTTCCTTTCCTGCCTGAATATGAGTTTGGCTAAGTTCTTGCATATTTGCAGGTTTAGATTTACAGTCTAACAGCTCCCTGGGAACACAAGACAAGGAACTTCATCTGGGCCAAGATTTTAATTTCAGAGAATGCCAAAAAATACAGGTTTTGTCAATGCCATCTTGACTATACTTCTGGAAATTGTGAATGTTTTTTCAATTGCAAATGGAAATCCCACTGAAGTCTGCTCAGACTCTATATTATATGCAGTAGGAGTGGAATTAAGCCTTTGTATGACCTATGCTGGGAGGGCGTAGTATTGAATGGTTTGCAGGAGCTATGCCTGATCTGTCTGGAGAGTTTCAGATGAGATTTGAAATCCATCAAGTTTCAATTTGTTTTACAAGCAGTTTGCTTCCTTATGCAAAAATATGTGGCAGCCAATTAAATTGTATTTTTAATAATGGAAGCACTATGTTAAGAATGATTTGCCTTTTTTTTTTCCCCCCCTAGTCTCAAATCTTTAAACGTCCCGCAATTCTTAAGGTTGCTTCAGGAGAGCAAACTTTGGCCTCTTCAGGGACCTACTTAGAGGAATCCCATGGGTTAGGGCCCTAGAAGGAATGGGGGCCCAAGAGAGCTGGTTAATATTCAAGCATCACTTCCTCCAAGCTCAAGATCAGTGCATCCCTATGAGTAAGAAGTCAGGCAAAGGGGGCAGGAGACCTGCATGGATGAGCATGGAGCTCCTGGCAAAACTCAAACAGAAGAAGGAAGTATACAGAGTGTGGAAAAAGGGACAGACCACTTGGGAGGAATATAGAAATGTTGTCAGAGTATGCAGGGATGTGTTGAGGAAGGCTAAGGCCCATTTGGAATTAAATATGGCTAGGGATGTCAAGAACAACAAGAAGGGCTTCTTCAAATACATCAGTAGCAAAAGAAAGACTAGAGAAAATGTGGGCACACTGCTGAATGCGGAGGGTGCCGTGCTGACAAAGGATACAGAGAAGGCAGAGTTGCCGAATGCCGCCTTTGCTTCAGTCTTTACTGCTAGGGCCGGTCCTCAGGAATCCCATACCCTGGAGGCAAGACAAAGTCTGGAACAAGGAAGACTCCCTTGGTCGAGGAGGATTTGGGCTAGAGATCATTTATGCAAACTTGACACTCACAAATCCACGGGCCCCAATTGGATGCACCCACGTGTGCTGAGGGAGCTGGCAGATGTTATTGCTAGGCTACTCTCCATCATCTTTGAAAGGTCATGGAGAACAGGAGAGGTGCCTGAGGACTGCAAGAAAGCCACTTGTCATTCCAGTCTTCAAGAAGGGCAAGAAGGGGAGGACGCAGGAAACTACAGGCCAGTCAGCCTCACCTCCATCCCTGGCAAGGTGACGGAACAGCTCATCTTGGATGTCATCTCTAAGCACATGGAGGAAAAGAAGGTGATCAGGAGTAGTCAACATGGATTCACCAAGGGGAAATCATGCTTGACCAATCTGATAGCCTTCTATGATGGCATGACTGGCTGGGTAGATGAGGGGAGAGCAGTGGATATTGTCTACCTTGACTTCAGCAAGGCTTTCAACACTCTCCCATAACATCCTCACAGGTAAGCTCAAAGTGTGAGTTAAATGAGTGGACAGTGAGGTGGATGGAGAACTGGCTGAATGGCAGAGCTCAGAGGGTTGTGATCGGTGGTGCAGAGTCCAGTGGAGGCCTGTAGCTAGCCGTGTTCCCTAGGGGTCAGTACTGGGTCCAGTCTTGTTCAATGTATTCATCAACGACCTGGATGAAAGGACAGAGCGTACCCTCAGCGAGTTTGCCAATGATACAAAACTGGGAGGAGTAGCTGACACACCAGAAGACTGTGCTGCCATTGAGAGAGACCTGGACAGGTTGGAGAGTTGGGCGGAAAGGAACCTCATGAAGCTTAACAAAGGCAAGTGCAGAGTCCTGCACCTGGGGAGGAATAACCGCATGCACTGGTACAGGTCAGGGCTTGACCTGCTGGAAAGCAGCTCTGTGGAGAAGGACCTGGGAGTCCTGGTGGACAAAAGAAGTTAACCAAGAGCCAGCAATGTGCCCTTGTGGCTAAGAAGGCCAATGGCATCCTGGGATGCATTAGGAAGAGTGTGGCCAGCAGGCCAAGGGAGGTTCTCCTCCCCCTCTACTCTGCCCTGGTGAGGCCACACCTGGAGTGCTGTGTCCAATTCTGGGCTCCCCAGTACAAGAGAGACATGGAACTAGTGGAGACAGTCCAGTGTAGGGCTATGAAGATGATTAGGAGACTGGAGCATCTCTTATGAGGAAAGGCTGTGAGAGCTGGGCCTGTTTAGCTTAGAGAAGACTGAGGGGGATCTTATCAATGTATATAAATATCTGAAGGGAGAGTGTAAAGAGGATGGGGCTGGACTCTTTTCAGTGAAGGCCAGTGACAGGAAAAGAGGCAATGGGTGCAAACAGAAACACAGGAAATTCCATCTGAACACAAGGGTGACAGAGCACTGGCACAGGCTGCCCAGGGGGGTTGTGGAGTCTCCTTCTCTGGAGATATTCAACACCCACCTGGACGCAGTCCTGTGCAGCCTGCTCTAGGTGACCCTGCTCTGGCAGGGGGCTTGGGCTAGACGATCTCCAGAGGTCCCTTCCAACCCCTACTGTTCTGTGATTCTGTATTTTTGGCATCTGATGTGGTTTTGCTTTTTTATTTAATTTTTATTTTTTTAGATAAAAATGAGTAAAGTAGAGATGAATAATGATCTGTGCTGCTCTAGAATTGTGGAGGGTGGGGTGTTGGGTTTTTTAATTAGAAAATAACTTTCAGTCTTCTTCCTAAGCATACCATAATTTTTTTAGGATAATAGCTGTGAATCAAACTTCTAGTGGCTATTGTAATATGCACTTACATCTATTTCTTTCATGTGTAGTTACAGTACATAAAATGTAATTTGCAAGTGTATTTTTTATTGGAAAAAAAATGTTATTTAATATTCTGGTGGCATATGAATCTAAAAGGTATGTCATACCATATGGAAGTAGCTTGCCTACTTCTTAGAGGTGAATGTTTTGAAAGATAAAGAAAACAAGATGTTCTTCAAGTGTTTAAATTCAATATTAAGAATAATAGTAAAATTGCATAGCAGGGGTTAGAAGAACTGAAAGAGATGTGTGCTGTTTAACAGCATCCTGTGAATTAAACTGTGGTTGTCGGAATCAACTATTTTCAGATTGCTAGAAATCTGAAGTCCTGCTGGGAGAAACATAAGCAAAAAAATATTGTTTAAACTAGATAGCCATTGATTCTGAACTCTCTCTTAAATACATGTTTACATACACCACTTATAAGTGGGTTTCCAGATATGTATTGCTTGGTGAAACTTTAGGTACACTTCTGTAGCTGTATGGCTGCTCTTCCATTCGTACGTTTGTGAGTCCCTGAGGTGTGTAGGGAGCAAACTTCAAGAGATTGGAAGTAGCTGCGTGTAAAACATTAAGACGACACTCATGGGGTACATCTACATTATCAGTTTTGTGTATGGAAAGGGTTGTCGGGCATTGGAACAGGCTGCCCAGGGAGGTGGTGGAGTCCCCATCCCTGGAGGTATTCAAAAGGCGTTTAGATGAGGCCCTAAGGGATATGATTTAGCGGGGGACTTGGTGATGCTAGGTTGATGGTTGGACCTGATGATCTTGGAGGTCTCTTCCAACCAGAACAATTCTATGATTCTATGGGTTTGCTTTCTGTCTATTTGAAGTCTTGTGTTACTGAAGAGCACTGCTGATATGCTTGAACTTGATTCTTTTCTGGGGAGACGAAGCTTCAAGTTGTACACTGGAGTATCACCACTTAGAGCACACCGTTTGCAATGTGGGCAGAAGGTCCTCCAGCAGGTAGTTCTTGGCATGCACAGTGTGCAAGCAGAAAACTGGCAACCGGTTTGAACTTCTTTGCTGGTAAAGATGGATCACAGATATTGAACTATTGTCCTTCCCTTTTTGTACTGTGCCAGTTACTAAGTAGATGTTTTCACAAGATACTTGAAGCTTTTTGATAAGAGTCTAAAAACTTCAAGTACAGCTAAATAGAGGAGCTTTTCCTGTTTATTTAAAAAAGAAGTAATTACTACATTTGATTCAGGTTTCTCTAGCTTAAACACAGAGACTTAAGTCAGAAGTCTGACCAAGAAATGGAGGATGAAACTTTCAGATTGTTCTCTGTGAAACCTCCATTACTTATGTGTGAGCTCGCTCATGTATATCTTGCATTATTGCCTGTGCATGCAGCAAATAGAAGGTGAGATAAATTACATGTGTAGATCCTGTACAATGCAAAATCCATATGTGCTGGTGGCAGTCCACAGGAGGAATCTTCTGGTAATTCACGGATCATTTTCTCATGGAAACAAAGAATATTTCCTGACACTGAACAACTTGTCAGCTTGGCTGGAAAGTAGTAAGTTCTGGGATGGAAGAGGGGGAAGAACTCCTGTCCATGTATCTCGTTCCAGTACCTCTGTTCAATAATGCCATAATTTTTGCATTGTTTAAGAACTGCTGTGTTGACTTCACAGTCTGTCTAGATACTCTGTCTTTAGGTATGAAAGAAGAGTAGATGCACAGAAACAGCTTTTTTTAGATACATCACTGACCTGTTTTCTGACAACCAGTGCTTTTGAAGCTTCTTAAGCTAGACTGTATTGAATAGCCACTGACTGACCTATTTTTAGTTTAATAGTCTAATTCTTTTTTATAATTTATACTTTGGGATTGCTAGTATCTTGTGGCAATGAGTTCCGCATGCAATTATGGCTGCATGAAATTGTTCTTTATTTTAAATCTGCTGTCTGCTATTTTATTTTTGCCAATTTCTTTTGTCAGTTGCTTTCTATTTATCATTCTCATGCTACTTGATATTTTGGTTATAGAAATTGATTGCGTGTTCTAATGGTTTATGAACTGGTTCTCTTCTTATATTGAAGCCATTCTGCAGTTTGGTCATCCTCACTGATCTTTTCTGAAACTTTTGGGGTTATACAATTGTAATTTTGAGGATGCAAGGGTCAGAACTCCACTTGTTATTCCAGATACTTTGCACCTTAAATTTCTAAACAATGAAGTTTCGTGGGTTTGTTCTTCATTTCTTTCCCAATAAGGGATGTGTTTCCTCTTTGCCATTGAGCATTTTGCTCATTAGTGGATGACTACAGTAACTCCAAGACCACTTTTTCTGCACGGTGGCGCTTCAGAACTTACTATGTTTACATAGTTAAGAATATTTTTCTCATGTCTGCTACCTTGTGGTTAACACATTTAGTCTGCTACTTTATTGCCTGTTCCTTAACAATTTTGAGATCCTTTTGTAACTTTGAAGTAAGCTTTGACTTTTACTGTCTGGATGTATTAACTATGTCCTTTTCCACCTCTGTGTTTTCAAGTCTATATGAAATGTTAAATAGCAGAGATTGTTCGAGTTACCTACTGATAAACTTCTGTCTGTGTGAAATGTGGCCGTTTAATCTCTACCGAGTTTGAAACCTTTCTGGAAAGCCAGTACATTATATTGCTCAGTTCTTCCTTATCCACATGCATCTTAACTATTTCAAAGAACTCAAAGCTGGATCTTGATTTCCTTCCACAAAACCACATTGCCTTTTCCAGTATACAATATTTATCCATGTGCTTTTCCAACCAATTCACACTGTATAGACTTGATTTGATGGGTTATCAGAACATTTACTCCAAGACTGGTCACGCATCATGTCTATAATTTTAATTTCTGCATTGCTCTTTGATCTGTGCAGGGCTAATTGAAAAATGTATTTTCGGTTCCTGCAGCTTTTCTGACCTCCCATTGAATCTGAAGGTGCTGCTTTTTCTTTTTTATTTAAAAAAATGGGCTGGAATACCAGCTTCTGTAGTGTGTTTTAATACAGGTGACTCATTTACCTTGTCAAAATTTGAACTTTCTTTAAGGTGTAGCAACACCGTTGAAGTGGTATGATCTATGTAATTCCTGACATTCAGGTTTAAACATTTTAGGCTTTACATTTCAGACAGGCATATTTTGTCACAGTCTACGTGCATGCTCAGTTAGGACTTCTTTTATTTAGATACTTTTCAGTTATTTTTTCCCTAAACTTGATTGATTTCTTTCCTAATTTGATAAACAAATAAACTGGCCTTATTTGGGTGTGGGAGAAGTTTACCCTTCTTTGATTCTATCTATTCCAGAAAAGTGTCTCAATTCCAAATTAACCTAAATCTTTTTTCCACTCACTGTTTGTTTGGTTGTGTGCAGAATCATGCAACCTTGCTTGTCTGACCCTTTGTGATGCTGGCAGCATTTCAAAGAAGGGCACTGGCTTTGATCTTCCACCTCCTGAATTAAAGCCAAAATACTTTCCTCTTGAACCTCTCCTGTCTTTCCAGTGGTGTTTAGGTGTACCATTGCTATTGACTGTGACTGTAGATGGCCTATATATCTTGTGAGGTTCATCATCGTTGCACCTGTAGGCAAATCAGCATGTGATATTCAGTGGCAGTGTAGATTAAACTATCAATATTGCTCCTAATCTGACATTTCAGAACAGCAAGCTTCTGTTTCTTTCCACTGAAATTCTTACCCTGAAGATTTATCCTCAGTACTCGGAGATATGTGCCTTTCTCTTTCTAGCTTGATGACCATGTCCCATTGGACTTTTGTGGTTCTTGGAGTCAGAAGAAGTCAACAGAAAGTGTCTCATCTCTCCAAGCTTCTCTAGGTGGCCTGCTTGAGTCTTGACAGTAGATATTCCATCTTCTCAAGTTACTACTTGTGCCTTATGCATGTACCGCTTGTCTGTAAGGCAGGTAATTACATATGTAACAGGTCGGTAAACTGGATTACCACTCTTCTGCTGGACTTCTAAGTGTGTTTTATTATATTTGAAGGGGGTTTATCCTTTTCCTTAAGTTGTTTTCCTTAAATTGTCCTTAAATGTTTATCGGCATTCTCATCTTTGCTGTTGATCGGTAATCTCCCGGGCAGAAAGTGGAAACCACTATGAACTTTCTGAGCAGCCTCCCCTGGTCCACTCCTGGCCCATCTCCAACAAAATGAGGCTGAGGGAGCTGCTGCTTTAGCTTTTTCCAAAAATAAGCTAACAACAATAAGCTACCAAAACACAGTCGGCCTAAGTCAGGTTTGGTCTATGTTCAGTTAACAGCACAGTTTGCATCTACTGCAAAGCTTTGCTGGTAAGATGCTTAGTAACTCTGGAGAAAAACAGTTATTAAAAAATGAAGATTGAAGCTTACAGTGAACTGTCATCAAAAAGGGTGTAGGAGAGTTACAATACAAAGGAATAGTTGAATGACCGTTTCTAAAGGACTTTGTGATGGAAGGAAGAAAGCAGGGCACAGAGGAGGAGGGAAGGGCCTGAAGTGAAGTGGTTGGGAGGAATATGAAAGGAATCAAAGGCAGAATTTTGTGAATCCTTGATGATGAAGAGAAAGTAAGCCTTGAAAGAAAAGAGGAGACTTTATTTGCAAAAATCCCTTAACTGGGTACATGGAACTTTTGTGGCGAGGCATTCAGAGGGCAAGAATAATTGCTTTCTTTTTATGTAAATCATCACAAAAAGAGACAGAGGGATGGATTTTCAACCCTGTAGTCCCAGCAGAGCTGTTCGGCTGTTGTAGAACCAATGTATTCTTGCATTAAATTTGGGAATGACTTACAAGTCCCAGTACCGACTAGTGCAAAGTGGTGCAAAATTCTTCACATGTAATCAATTCAAAAGACTAGAATTTAATCTACAGCTGATAGTGTAATACAGGGTTAATAATTGTACATTAGTAACAGCTCCCTTCGTTTGTGTGGGTATCTGCTTATTCTTTGACTAGTGAAGCACAGAGACTTTATTCAGAAGGGACGTTTCATTTGACATCTACATCTCATCCCTAATTTACATGATTACAAGTAGTTCGGGAAAATTCAGAATCAGTGGATGTGCTGTATTTTAAATGGAGGGGGCAGAGGGAAAATGTGCATTGTTATGAGATTATCTAAAATGTACTTTCAGACCTTTTGTTTCAATTAATTTTGGCAAGTCTATTTTATGTAACTGTTTTAGCTGCTAAAAAGCAGCTTGTTGAATCCTTAATAGTGTCTCCTTTCCTGTTACTATAGTGATCATCGGATCTTGGATCTGATTTGTTTTGTGACTTGGGGAAAATAGAGTCATTATGCAGCAAGAAAGCAATTGTTCTCCATGTATTTTCAGATCTGATGACTAGAATCCTCTTATTATGTTTTATTGTTTGGAACTCATTTGCAGCACAAGAGTCACTTGTTAAACCTTTCCATGTAAAAAGAACAGAGATTGATCGATGGTTAAAATAGTAGTTAGAGCAAAGCTTATTTGTTAATTACTTTAGTTTTTAACAGAATCTGTATTTGCAGTCTTGAGCTCTCGGGTTCTCTCTGCCACTCCCCTGCCCAGATATGTTTATTCTGTCCTGAGGCATCAGTAATAGATGGTAGACACAGACAATACAGAGTATTTTTCATTGGTACAGTGCTGGTTGGGGTAGAAAGTGGCAGAGCTGTATTTAACCATTTTAATTTTATTTCATAGTACTGAAATACTGGTGAAGTACTCACCAAGAAAAGATTGAGTGAAAATTGCCAATTCATAATTGGAATACATACTCTGTGGCAGAAGGATCACTAATCTCTTATCCAACTGTTTATTTTAAAACAATGTTTACTTATTTAAAAACTAATTCTTTAAAAATACAGACCATTTCAAAAGCTGTCTCTTTTCACATCGATCTTTGTCTTTGGCCTTGTTTATCAGATAATTGACAGTGTGGGTTATATCACTCAGTTTTTAACACAGTACTAAAATTACCCTTGTCTAAAAAATTAATGACATACATGATTCTTATTTTGGATCCTTCTGCTTGCTGTTACTTGCGTTTTTGCATCTTGAAGGCTTTATTCATGAAATAGCTATTAGTTTGTTTTAAGCCTGTAAACCACCTTATGGATCGGTCTGCGTTCCAGTTGCTTTCTGATTTCACTGTTTGGGGTCAAATTTGTATTAATACATGGCTTGCTCTTGAACAGAGTGTTAATTGCTTCAGAAGCACTCCAGGGTTCCATCTTTTTCTTTCCCTTCTTCCCCCCCCCTTTTTTTTAATTTATGTTGTTCTTCAGGGAATTCAAGCTGAACTAGTGGATCTATGCACAAAAAGAAAGACTTGGATTGAAGGAAAACCATTTCCCGTTGAGAAGGGATTAACATTGTAGGAGATAGTGAAAAAGAAAAGTAAAGGAGGGCAAAAAGAAAAGCTAAATATCTTTTATACAAATGCTAGGAGCATATGTAATAAGACTGCTGAATTGGAGTGACATGTTTTCAAGGATAAGAAAGATATTATTGGAATAAGAGAGACAACCAGGAAAATGAAGGGGGATTTAAAATGCCAAGACACACAGTTTTAGTGAAGGGAGAGCTAATATAAAGCTGGAAGAGATGTAACAATATTGCTGAGGGATGATACTCAATCTGCGGTAGGAGACATCCCTGCTCCCTACCCCCCCGCCCCGTGTTGTGTGGGGTTTTTTTTCCTTCTTTTTAAACTAAGTTCAGTGGTTTGCAGAAAAGGTAAGGACAATTTAATGTAGTTGTGATTCTTGGCTATTGCACTAGACTTGCAGGTGGTTAGAAAAAAACCCCAAGCAATAAAAATATTTAGGACATAAAACACGTCCCTAAGAAAAGCAGAACTTTGATTTGAAGAATGCTGGGGTATTGAGGAGGAGACAGTAGGAAGAGAGATTGTTAGAGATTGTTTAGGATATTGACTGTGCTAAAACTACAAATGAGAGCATGTTTCTACTGTTGCTGTAAGGTTGTTGCCTTTATACTGTTACTGAAACAGTATAGAATACTGTCACTGTTATCATGGAAAGATTGCAAACACAAATCTGTGTATGGAGATAAGAAACAAAATCAAATGATCATAAAATCATGAAATTTGAAATGGTTGTGGGGTGGGGGTATGTGCTAGATGGAGGAAGCAGCCCTAAAGTTATTGATTTTAGCAAAGCTAACTTTGAAGGAAAGCAAAATGCTCCTGGGATTTTTGCCTGCAATCCTATGATGAATGGGAAATCCACTCCACACAAGTAGAGAGTACATAGTGTATAAAACACGTAGAGAGGCCGCAATTAAAATTCATCCCAGTTAAGTCAAGAAAAGGAAAGGCCGATATGGGCCTGAGGCAAAAGAAGGAAAGGCAAAGAGACAACTTGCCCCTTCCGACCTTATGCTTTTTCCTTCCCCTTCACCATTCTTTACCATTTCTTCTGCTGCCCCTTTATCCTCTCCAGCCCTTCTGTTTTAAGACAGTTCTGTCACTGTGGTCCCCTGATGAGGTTTCTTCCTCAAGTCTCTGTTTTTTGTACACTGGATTTCTCAGCGCATGGGCATAACTGTTCAGAGTGCTCATAATGTGGGCGTGAGTCTCTCTCCTCCCTTCCCCCCAAAAATCCTTACACTGTGCATCCCCTTCAATATGGTTGCAAGCTGTATGTGGTCGACATATTTTTCTGTTCCCCAGCTTTCTTTATCTGTTTGTGGCTCTGGGATGACTTCAGTTCACTGTATGGTGAGGGAAGGAATGAGACAGCAGGAGCTGGGGAGAGTAAGCACATGGGTACGTAACAACTCATGTAGTCAGTGGGGCTATATGAAAATTTTTAGAAAAAGGGGCTGCGCTGGGGCATCCACCACTGAAATGGCAGGAGTTCTCTGAGACAGAAGGGTCAAACAAGCACATAGATGGTTGCAGGTGGTGTTCCCTTCTTTTGTGCAAGGTTAGGACATAAATTGGGTCTTCTTTTGGGACCCAGTATGTAAGATGCTTTATTGTCCAACATCCCACATATGCACATTATCAGTCATCTTGTTTCAAGGTGTAAAGAACATCTGCGAGGAAGAAAGTAAATTTAACATATTTGAGGTCTGAATCTCAGCAGGTGTAAAATGGCATTGCCGAAGCTGAAGGCAGTTTACAGTAGCTGAAGATCTGGCTCTTAACTACAGCAAACAGTTTGAACAAATTTTGGTCTGGCATTTTATTTTTAAAAGGCGAACAAAGGTGGTAATGGCAAAAGTGGATTTCAGAGAGAGATTTAACGGGACAGTAATGAAAGATCGAATGGTCTTTTTCTGTCAGTCAATCTGTATTCTCTCTTTTTCTTTTTTTAAGTCACAGTGATTTGTTAACTGCAGAAATTGGCAACAGGCAGAGAGGATGACCGTGTGGTCTTATGGTATCCTACTGATGGCCAGTTTCTGAAGACGGTATGAAGGATCATAAAGTTTAGTTCCATGCGTATTGTGATGATAGTTGCATCTATATTTAAAGCTTTCTGTCACTGAAGTGCTCTTGGTGTTGTCAGATGTCTATTGGACTGGATGAGCTGCAACTTCTTGCAATTGAATGTCAATAAGACCAAAGCAATTTTGGTTGATTCATAGCACCAGCTTAAGCATATTCACTTGCACAGATTACATTTGACAGATAGTTACCTTCAGCTGAACTCTGTGGTTAGAAGCCTTGGTATACTCTTGACAGTGAGCTTAGAGTTGATGCCTTATGTTTATTTCATATCCTGTTTTTGCCTTCCTAATACTGCATGTGTATGTCTACATTTAAATAAATTCACAGCTGAAGTACTAGTCAGTCCACTTGTTATCTCTGGACAGAATGTTGTGATGAGTCAATTTCAGTATTTAAAAAGGTGTTTTTCCCCATTTAGGCAGTTTTAATTTCAAAAGCCATTTAATCGAGGATTTTTTTTATCAGGAGTTCCTGGAAAAGTGTCTGTCAAAGTCTAACAACAAGAGTAAAAGAAAAAAATAGAGGATAAAACCAAAGATGAAAAAGTATTGTTCCTTTTGGAATGTTTTCCTACCACTTTGCTGGCCTGCAGGAAAATATATTCAACACAGGTGTTCTTACCCTGTTACATTAGTGAAAGTAAAAATCCTCTGGATTCTGCAACAAGATTGTGCACGATGTCATCAAGTACTGATGTGTGTGTGCATCCCCTATAAATCTTGTAAAGACAGACATCTTCCCAGGTCTCTTCTTGTAACAGTCCTAAAATAGTCTGGCTTAAAATACAGTTTAATTCACAGATTCGGTTAGTTCATCCTGCTTATGGTGAACTTAACGTATATTGAAACTTCATTTAGAGCACACTGAAGAAGAATTAAACTTCTGAATTATTTCAAACCATTTCCCTGTGCACGCTTCTAGTCAGCTTAAAGCAGCATCCTGATTTTGAGGAAAAATTCAGTGATTTAAGGCCAAATAGCTTGTGCATATACTGTTGCCACTCATTCAGAACTTCAGTTCCTGTTTTTAAAGGCCAAAGGTGATTTTCCTATAGAACTTAAGGAGGTGACAAAAGGGAGACTTTGGAGTTTTTACTTCCTTAGCGAAGAATAGGAATTTAGCATCCTTGAATTCTGATAGGAATGAACTAAAAATAAAATAATAAATTAAAACATTTGTAGTTGCATAGTTCAGCTAGACTCTGGTGAGAGGGCAGAGTTGACTTTGTATTTTTGGCTATGGTTAGATAATGAATCTCAGCCTAGAATTACATTGGCATGGCTTCCTTCTAAAAATGACAGAATGGTTGGAAGTAAAGGAATCTTCCCTAACTATGAATGCTAAGATAAGCACTTTCTTTTTTAAAATTGTCATTAATAAAGTCCCTGACCGTTCTGTTACTTAAGTCAGTGGTGGCAATGAATGTCCCCGAGCCCTCCTTTTTTTCTTCCTGTAAAATGCTCTTTGGCCTGAGAACCAAAGATGGGTGAAAAGCATCAAATCGAAACCTACGTAGATGTCAGAGTTGCGGCTTGCCTCTATCTTCTTGTGCTCTTTTCCTTCAAGCTTGCAGCCGGGTTGCTTCAAAGGCTTGTCATACAGAGGGATGGGTAGCAGGTTTAAGTTTGCTCAGAGGTGCAGAGTTCTTATAGCTTAAATACTTTATTTTTTGCTATGTGAGGGTAACATAGGATTTGAGTATGGACAGGTGGTAATTTAGAAATGTGAATAAAGTCATTTAATAACAGCAGGTGAAATAAACTTTATTATGTGTGTATATTTTGCATTTGCTATATGATAATGAGCAAACAACCTAAAAACAACATGAAGATTTTAAATAACTGCAATGACTATATAAGGTAGTACTCCTTTTCTCCTGGACTTGGTAAGAAAGAGAAATGCATCTGAAATTGAGACAGGATTCTAGCTGAAGCAACACCAGGCTCACTGGCAAACTCATCAGGAAGTTCTTTTACTGCTGTAGAAGGTGCCATTCATCTGTCAGGTGTTATGCAGAGAAATTCTCTGAGCTGGCTTGTCCTCCTGGATATTATTCTTCAATTTCCACAGCCCTCCCTCCCCACCATCCCCCTGTCCTATTAACATGGTTATTAACATCTTTTTTTGGTCTGTTTGAGAACAAGATCCCAGACAAATTCCTCCTGACATATTCTTGTTCCCTTACGTTTGCTACATAAATTCATTGTCTCTTGCCAAGCTTTAGATCTGCCAAGTTCCCTCTGTGTTGTCTCAATTTTCATTTCAAATAAAAAAATTAAAATGCGAAGAGCAAAAGACTAAAAGTGAACTCTCTTTATTTTAGGGTTGTAAGCTTTGTCTCTGAAAGGGGAGAAAATTAAAAATAAAGCACAGGGGATTTTGATGCAAGACATCTGCCCAATCATCCCTAGCAATAATGTCATCACTGCTAAAGTGTACTTACACTACAAAGTGTACGATAGTGCTTATTCCTGAATTATCTGTTCAGCTAAGCTTTTAAATTTGGGTTAGGCTGCATGTGGTATGTTGTAAGGAGAGAGAAGCAATGTAAGACTAGGAGCAGGCTGTGCACCAGTGCAGGTGAGTAATGTGTGGAGTAGGAGGTGGTTGAGTATGGTGTGGAATCCTGACACATCTGCAGAGGTTAAACTGTGGAAGCTACCGCACCTCTTTATTTTCTAAAGCAGGCGTAAGGTGGTGGACAGAGAGATTACTTGAAGGCTTGGGAGGAGTAGAGGAATTTTGGGATAAACTATTTTGTTCCCTGTTTGTATTAATGTTTGTGAGAAAAATAGTCCTTGGGGGCATGGAGTCTGCTCCCACTTGTATTCGCTACATTTTTTGTGTTAAAAAAAAAAAACAAACTAAATGTGAATGTAGTAGATTGAAAAGGAGAACTAAAAAGCAGTAGAATAATGCAAAATAGGAAGAATAAGGCAGAAATGGGGGGTAGGAAAAGAGCCTTTGAGGTGGATGTTCAAGATGTGTAAATTCTGCAATTCATTCAGTGAAGGCAGGTGTCGAATTGTGGCAGAAAGTTGCTGCCATTTCTGATGCATAAATTTAGGGGCACATAGAGGCCCAGATTTTTAAAAATATGTAAAATGCGGCATTATGGTTTTTGGTCGCTAGCTCTGCTTAAATCGCAGCTGAAAGTAAACTTGGATTCATGCTAATGGTTCCATCCTATTTTTTTCCCCAAAATTCCATTTGTCCACTTTGTGTTGCTTAAGTCCGTATCACTGACCTTTCCTCTTTACAGAAAGAAATTCACTTACGAAATATTAAAGCTGTGTGGAAGCCTTTGTAACTGCAGCTTCAGCAAGATTTGCAATTATGCAAGAGGACACCAAAATATGTACCTGTGTGCATCTCATCTCTTTGATATGCAAAACCCCTTTACTGCATCTTTTATTAACTGTTATGCTTCTGTTCCACACCTGCTTTCGCAGAGTAGAGATGTGAACCCACGTGTCCCCCAGTGGTAGAATATGCCGTATATCTTTATATGAGCAGGCAAAAAGAGCATATTTAGACAGGTTGAAGGTGAAAAAGATTTTTATGCTCAAGTTTCTGATTAGACTATTATAGCAGCATCACTAATTCCCCTCCTTCCATCTATTGTCTTCCCTCATCTGTTGTCATCAGTGACCACTGTTGATTTGTTGACTCTATTAAAGTATTCAAGGAAGCCACAGGCCTGTCATTTTGGTCATAACCTTAATCTGTTTTCTCACCTTGGGAGAAAATGTGTTAATACACTGTCTCTTTCTATAGAGTGTGCTCATTGAAAAAGTTCCCGATGCAACAAATATGCAATACATTTAGGAGAAAAAAAGCTTTTTTCCTGAATTTTGGTTATTTTAATGGATAGCAAGCTATGTTTAGGTAGCAACTTTTGTAAAAACCATACCAAATTAAGTGATGGTAAGCAATTGTAATGGCACGGTGTGCAGTAATTTTTGAGCTGGATGAGTCGCAACTTCTCCTGATTTCTCATAATCTCTGATTCCTTGTTATTTCTGAATGATTAAGCAAATCATTTATGCTAACTTCTGCTTTCATTTACATCTCTGTAAAGCCTGTGTAACTTTATTGATTCTGGAGTTGCTTTAGCTTTTATAGCAACTAAGGGGAGGGGTCATTTCTGCCAGTTTGCTGAACTGGAAAATAAATGGAACATCTTTCCTTATGCCTTCCAGGTAAATTGTATAGCTACCTAATTGCTCTTCATAAAGCACTTTAAAATTCTTCATACTGTGTATCACCACCTTTATAATAATAAAATCATTTCTGAGAAACTTCTTGCTGTGCAAATAGAGCTTATTTAAAGGATAAACGAATACAGACTTGAGTTTTCTTACAGTTTGTTTTCTGTTCCCTTATTTGGCGGAGAATTTGCTTGTTTTCTCATATTTGAGGAACAGGCTTTAGATTTTTTAGTTTGTATTTAATTTTTAAATTTAGCTTGCATTTGCAGCTAGCTAGATTTGCATTTGTAACTTAAAAATTAGCTTGCTTTTTTTTTGAATTTTAGCTTGCAGACACCTGATACTTGGAAGAATCTTGTTCACTCTCTGGTACATATCATAGATCCCTGAACTGCTTCTTTTTCACCTTGTTTGAAAACTGTGGTGTCCATTGTGTGTGCTGGAATGTATTCCATTTCCTAGTATTTATCTGAATATGAATTTTTGGTCCTTGTCCTTGTTTTATGTGTGTCGGTCATTCCTGCCCCTGCCATCTGAGGCTTTCTTTGATGGTATAAATAGCCTTAAGAGCTGAAGTTACAGTTGAAGTGTTTGCCATCACTAAATTGGCTGGATAACTAAATAGGCCAGGGTTGGTATCATTTGGCTTGAATGACTGGAGAAGATTTTTTCCTTTCATTTTTGGTGCCAGAGTTCTCTCTATTGTGGAGCTCCTCATTTATGGCCTGCATATCTGGGAAGAAATCCATCTGGTTTCTTCATCTGTCTTGCCAGACACTGATCTAGTTATTAGAACAATAGATGATGAGAAGAAACTTTAAGATCAAATTGTATTTTATGGTTACTAGAAGCTATGACGAATAAGAGTAAAAAGAATGTATATTTAACCAGTAGAAGAGGTTAATTTTGTCTTGAAATAACTCCCTTTAATTTCTGTAATATTTTAATAAATCTTTCCCATGCCATTGAGTATTAGGATAGGAAAAATAACCAAAAGGGAAAGATTATACTTACTGAAAAACAGGTATGTCTTTGAAACATATAATAACTATAAGTTCTAAAACGTTTGGGGAAGAGACTACCGCATCTGTTGATTGTATGTCATTTAGTGCAGTGGAGTTTTGATCTCTGGTTAGTGATCTTGAGCTCTGCTATGATATATTTAGGTATCCTTTATTATTTCTTAATGGAACATAAAGGATTCTTTTCCATGTCTCTCATTCCTATCTTATTTATTAGAAATAATTTTGCACAAGGTATGTGGGTAGTATTAATATTAGGACTTATTTTAATGGAAAAATCTTACTGATGCAAAAAGATCATAGTGTCCACTGAATAAGAATTCGCTTAACTTCATTTATTTTGGCTGAAATGATGCAATTCAGTTCTATATGGAAGAGACTAAAATTGTCACAGTTGCCTTTATATTTATGTAACAGGACATTTTGATGACAGGACAATAATGTGTGTGAAGAAAAAGTGTATGTTGCTTAAATGTGCCAGATATCACACATGTATGTTGCTATGTAATATATGTGCATGTTGTTACCTGAAAGCCAAAACTTGGTAGATTTGGGTCTTGGAATTCCCCCAAATTGGCTTTGGCTTGGAAAGTGCCATTGTAGCTCAAAAAAGGGGAATCAATATAACTGTGCCTTTTACTTGATACCCAAAATGTGTTCTGCCTCTGTGTTAATGGAGAGGAGTATTAGGCTTTTTTGAAAAGCATATTGATAATTTTTATTGAAATACTAAATATTTTTATTACACCTGTTATACTGTTTGTTTATACTTGTTACAATGGTATAGTAAATGTATAAATAAGTAAATAGTATATATTATACCTGTAGATAACACTACAGTTCAAGGCTTAAAGAAAAAAAGAGAAAAAGAAAAACCCATGGTATTCTTGAATCAATCTATACAGTGGGTGCCTTTGGGGGAAGTGCAAGTTTTTGCATTCAAGGAACGGCTATACAAAATCATGCAAAAGCAATCCATAGAAAGCTACTAAATGTATAGAAGCCATGCTTGGCTGATGAAGTCTCTGAGCTGCCGGTTGCACTGGCCAGTACAACTGCTCTGAAGTGTGCAGTATTTGGTTGTGATGCTGCTTGTTTTGCCACGCAGGTTACTGCAATGTAGTAGAAGTTTCTGTTAGCGGTTAATACATGAAAATACTGGCTTTTGTTTACGTGACAGCTCTGCCTGATCCAAACCAAATGGCAAAATTCATGTTAAATTTCATTGTTATGTTTTCATGGGTAGGGTCTGAGTAGCAGAAAATAAACAGTTGTGGTGCCTTTTCTGTCCCTATCTCATCTTATAAGCAGTAGCTTGTCCTTCAGCGTGTCCTCATTCATTCTGCACTACAGTGACCCATAGGGTAGGGAATTTTTCCTAGGTAGGAAGTAGTTGGATTTGGTATTGCTGGCTCTGATGGGCAATTTGCTTGTGACAGAGGACCATAAGAGCTTCATTCAGGATGCACTGAAGGAACTTGCCTATCAGCTCATTGGCCCAGCACCTCTCATCCTGGAAACTCTTCTGGATCGTAACAAGAATGCTATTAGAGGAAAGATTGTGGATATCTTTCACCATCTCAGTTCACCATCAAATGGATTTTCCATTGCTTGGAATTGGTATTAGGCTCTGCATTGGCAGAGGCTAATGTAGTTGCAGAGTGAATTTATCTTAGGAACTAATCCTTGCCACCTCCCTGTGAGGTGATTTGCTAAGTATTTGACAGATGGGGAAGCATGGGAGGGAGAGATGGCTTCAGAGCTGGGATTAGAGCCCTGATGCCCCAGGCTCCTGGTCCTGTGCTCTGCACAACCATGAGGCCAGCCTTTCCTGCCCATCTCCTGTTACTCTCTTGGGGCAAATTCCTATAGAATGTTATTAATAAAGACAACAGGGGACTAATCCTATTGTCTTAGGAGTGAAATTCATCTTTTATTTCTGTGGTATTGTATGCAATTTAATGCGAACGGTCAGGAGACCTTAAAAAACCACATCAAACGTCCGATTCGGTGCCAGCCTTCTTCCTTCTTATTTAGCTTAGTCTAAACCGACACCAAACTTTGAGACATTCCTCTCCTCCCACAGTGGAGAGCCGCTGGGATTTTTTTTACACCACACATGGTTTCCCTCCTACATTTTCCTCCCATGTCAGATATTCATACCCCCTTTAATAACCAGCAGGGGGATCATTACATTGAGCTACTGCCAAATGCATAATGACTGCTGCCTTTGCCTTACACAGTCACTGCACTACTGATATCCAATTCAGCATTGTAAAGTGCTTAGGGCTACCTTGGGGATGTGCTATATTAAACCCAACTATTCTAAATCCTATTTAATACAAAGAGATTGGTGGTGGGGGAGGGGGGAGGGAGATTTAAAATTGTCGTTAGTCACCTATTTTCAACAAGTAAAAATACCTGGTCACTTAGGGCCCAATTCTGTCACTCTTAAGTCGTAAATAGTCCCACTGATTTTTAGTAGGGGTGCGTGAAGGCGAGCGCTCTGCTTACCACTGGGGGAGGCAGAATCGGGTCCTATAGAAGCTGCAGCTGAGACGGTAAGTTCGCAAGGAGCTGATGGGGGTGAGTGCGCCCATTCTGAATTCCACTTACAAATGTTTTACAGTGCAAACAGGAAAGCGGAAACATGCTTCATATCTGACTAAAAATAAAGGTGCTCTTAAACTTGTAAAAGACAACATTTTTATTTGAATGATATGACAGAGCTGCCACAGGAGTGTTACCTGCTATAAAGAAAGCTTAAGAATTATTACCTTTATTAGACCAGTGACACTGAGCTTTAGCCATACATTTCTAACTTCTGTCCCTCTACAGAGACAATTTTCTTTTCTTAAATAAACTGTCATGCTAGTGTTAATATATTGTTGGCTCCCTCATACTCTGAGAATACTGCTGATATAAAACATGTATATGTTAGATTGGTAATAGTATCTTTAGTGTAGCTGACTAGAACAAATGTGTTTCCCTCATGGCTGTGCTAATGTGATAAAGGAAAATTGGCTGTTCATCAGCTTTTGGCTGGGTAAAGACAGTAGAGATGGAACCACATTCTTTTTTATGCATTAATACCACTGAGAACTTTTCACTAGTTATATTTCATGTGCAGGCATGTTGTGCAAAGATGTTGTAAAACATGAGATAATGCTACAAATAACAAAGTAGAAAAGCCTGTATCTTTTATGATGATAACAGTCAAACACCAAATGACAGTAACAGGCTGTAAAAAATGTGAAGCAGAAAAAAAATGCAATGTAACCACCATATACACATATACTTAGGCTCTTGCAAATAGGGCATCAGATGTTTAGAGGGCTTTGAATTAAAATTAAATAAAAAACTGTTGTATTTAGGTCATTGATGTGTCAACACAAAAGATAATTTAAGATGGAGAGATGTGTTTTGAGTGGTGAAACTCATATGCAATAACTTTTTGAACAAATCTCAAGGCTTAGTAATTATGATAATAGCCTTCAAATTTCCATCAGTGGAAGGGCTATAAATATTCTTGTCTAAATTTGGGGAATATTGACTGCATCTGGAAATGGCAATAAAGCTCAGCATGTATCTGTATGTTTGAAAGCACAGTTTAAGGAGAAATATTCATCTGCACAATTCTGTCTGAAGCCTAAATAAAAAAAAATCCCCACAAAAATCTCCATCTCATTTCATATTTTCTTTCTCAAAATACTGATAGACTCATGTTGCCTGAGGCACTGATGCTGATCATCTGAGCTCAGATTTATAGATAATTGTGTCTGTTTATCTTGGTCTGAAATTTGAAAGACTTTATTGGTGGAATAACATTGTGAGTGCTTATATTGTGGTTTTCAAACTGTTTTTTTTTTCAGGTTCTGACTTTCCTCTTTGCAAGAAATTATTCTGGCTTGTAAAACTTCTGTTTGTCTTCACATACATATTGTTCTTATGGAAGCAATTATTCCAGGTTTATTTTATTTTGATTAGCATGGGTATCAAGACAGGCTAAAGCGCTCTAGTTTTATTTGGCCTCTGTAGATGTGATTCACCAGGCATCCATATCTGCGAAATGGAAATAACGCTCTGTAAATTAGCAACAACAAAACAATGTTTCAAAATCTGAAGGCTACCAACCTCTCATGTGAAATAAGCCTTATGCGAGCTAAATATTGCTAAAAATCAAGTCATTTCAGTTTTGCAAATAAATCACTTTCTAAAATAAATAAGATTATATTTATTTAGAAAACAATTCAACAGAATTAAAAAGTTTTGAATAAGTTGAACTTAGTTTCTATAATTGACTTCATTAATGGGGAGCTGACTATAGCCATGATGCCTCCAGTTTTCATTTTGTATGTGCCTGTAGTTTTTAAATGAGTATTGAATTTCATAAAATGTAAGGCTGAAAGGCACTCCTATATTATTAAACTTTTCCTAATTTTATGTAACCTAAACATGAGGATTTTTAACACAAAAAAGTACTTTGTAAAACCTCAGCATCTTGTGACTTTGTGGAGCTGGGAGAATGCCATAAAGTATTTCTATGAACGTTAGTTCAAATTTAAAAAGAGTTGGCAGGGAGGGGAACGCTTGCAGAAAAGAGTACCCTGGGGTGCTGGCTGAGTGCATATTCCTAGCCGAGGGTTCCCTTGGTGTAGGGGAATTACCCGTTGGGTGTAAAGCAGATGTAGCCAGTTCCTATACTGTTCCCTTCAGCCCTTATAGAAAGAAACATGCTGGGGTTAGGCAGGCATTTCGGAGGGGTGTTAGAGGCCTGGCTGAAACATGCTGCATTTGGTTATCCTGAGTATGGTAGATAGCCCCTCGAGGCAGGTAAGAGCTGATGTGTATGAGAAGAGCTCTGACAGCTATAACATGTGCCCATGGCCTGAAGCGGTGAAGTAGCTGTAACCAGCCTCGTACCTTGTGAAACAGACCCTTCTCCTTTTCCTCTCTTCCCCCTCCCCACCAGATCATTGTACCATAGATTCTTCTTTGATTTAACCACTGCAAATGTTATACTCTGTGCATCTGAGTGATGATCTTATTAACTGGATTGCTAATGGATGGACGGAAAAGAGGTATCTACTTTCGGTAGGCACCGAAAATAAAGACATGCAGCAAGCAGGTCGAAGTAATGTGAACGGTTAATCAGTGATAGACGCAACATATAGAGAAATCAGTGATTGCACAATGAAGCATGTGTTTGCCCGTTTGCATTGATTCTATAGGTGCATCAAAGCAGAATTAGTTTCTTCTTGAATGGCTGGGAAGATGACAACACACCTTTTGATTCAAGGATCCTTGCAGGAACAGTTGCAGATACTGATGGTACACTGCAAATTGGACAAAGTTTCACAGGTAAATCTTGTAGTATTTTAGTGGAATGCACTGGAATATTGCAAATAAGGTGTGCACGATGTGGTTAAACGTGTGTGAGTCATTTTAAGTTGTCTATATGCTGAGAGGTAATATCTTCCTGCAGGAGAAAATTCCTATTGTGCAATTAGCTTTCTCAAAAGATTGGCTGAAAGATAGAAGTTTGGTAGGTGATCCTGTAGGTTCATAATTTGTTCTATGTGTTACTGTATATAGGTAGGCTTTCCTGCATTCTCCAAAATGTAGGTCTAAAGTGACACACTCCATTAATTTACAATCATAGTTTTTCTGAGTAAATATATGAAACTATTTCAGAATGCGATTGTGCGTGGCCATTAGACTACACTCCTCTCGAGTCAGGAATAGAGCTGAAGATTTCTGCCTGTTCATGTTCTTCAGTTCTATCAATACTCACGTAAACCACTAGCAGAATGACAACCCCTCAGCCTCTAGTAATGCCTGATAGTGTTACTCTTCAACTACATCTAGAATTTTGTATGTACTACGGTGTGATATGATCATTGCAGAACAGCTGGGGGATGTTTTGTTGCTCTCCACAAATTCTTGGCTCTGCAGATGTAAGAACACTGACTATCGCTCTTCAGGAACATGTAGAATTTGAAGCTAACTCCTAAATATAACTATATGTCACTTAAACAACTTTATTGTGCTCTTGGGTGAGAAAGTCATTCTGTGCTCCGTTTCTTAAAGCTTGTATTTGGAAATGTGTTTTGTTGTGATTTTGATCCTGAATACTGGATAATTAATAAATGTATAAAAGAAAGGAATATTTTTAAATGCTTTTTATCTTTATTGTATAAATTGATAGGTACAGTTGTACCTACTGTATCTCTTCTCTAATTAGAGGTGGCACATGGACTGGCTCATTACTTCTGTCTAATGAGCCGATCCTTGTGCCACCTCTCTAATCAGAAAAGAGATAGGTACAAAATGTTCTTATAAAGTTATTATAAATCATTCTTTTTTATCAAAAAAATTAAGTCACTGCCCTCTATAGTTTTGTCCAGGTCCAAGATGGTTTCATTCAGGAGGGGTAATTGTGCAAGAGAGATCTCCAAGTACTGAATTAAAGATGCTCTCATGCAGTGCAAAGCTGCCTTCTGCTCAATAGGTTACTTATTTATAGTATGTTTTCTTAGGTTTAGAGCAATTTGTTGGAAGAATGCAAGATTTTCGATTTTACCCAGTGGCACTTACAAACAGGTAAAGAGCCTTTATTTTTGTAAAAAAAAAAGAGTGTGGTGAGAAAAAAGAATAGATAACAATATGCTTATTTCCTAAAGTATAGTGCTTTTCTGATGTCTCTTTTAGATGATTGCTTATGATGTAGTTTACTGAACCTCATTTCAAAGATGACTTCTAATCGAAAAAATCTTGAGTTAAAATAAATTCAACAGCTTAATGTGTTTTGCTTTTGAACTGTTGTTTAAATATAGCTAGTATATGTAGTGAAACTCAACACTCAATAATAAACGTGTGCTTTCTTTGTTACTGTTGCCCCTGTTACAACCTGACTTTAAGTGTTCTTGCAGAGACTAGATCCAGTTGCTAGATTTCAATGCTTATAAACTATGTAGGTGTTATCAACTCGTCATAATTCTGACTTAATAGTGTGTGCTGATAAGCTTAGTCCTGCTGGATGAGACTTGCCAAGCTTTCCCAGAGCTCCACGTAAACTGTGGGGCGAGGAAGGGAGCGTAGTGGGCCAGTCCAGTGTAGACCACTTCAATACTAGTGATCCAAGTGAAGAGGAGAGGCACTCCAACTGGTCAGCGTGCTGGCTTCGCGGCTGCAAGCTTGGCTTCTGTGCTTAGCCGTTCCTTTCCTCTGGTTTCAGCTTCCCCATGGTAGCAGACATCCATGTTGGGTATTCTTGATGCTCCCCCTACCCCAAGGTGCTATTGTCTTAACTGTTCGTTGCTTTCTATATTAGATTGTCACCATAAGCCACCAATGACTTTGCTAGCTCAGCCTACATAGCCCTGGGCAATTGCTTTGACGTCCTCCATTCCTGAGGCCAAATTACAGTTGCCACTGCAATTTCTGTTGCCCTCCAGCCTCCCTTCTTAGCGCATTACAAAGAAACGTTACCTTTTGTTATCCGGCTCATGCTGGATTAATCTAGTCAATTCAAGCTGGCCAGAAGTAGTCAGGTTCTATTTGTCTGCGCGGTGCTTCTGGGTAGGCTACATGCAATGACACTTGTGACTGCAGACCTTAAGGCTACTTAATGATAGTCTTTCAATAAGATGTAGAGCAGCTTCCTAGGAGCTCAGCTGTCTGCAGGACTTTACGATGAACTGAGCTCCTGTGAATTTAAAGTATTAATATGAATCTGAATTCCAAGTTACACGAAAATCCTGTTGGTTGTATTCTTTCAGAGCAATGCTTGTCAAATCCTTTGAGCTACAATTTAAGTCAGTGAAATGAATCAAGTTTAAAAATTGAAAGATAAGGTATTTTAAAGTGTTGTGACCTAATGATGTCTTTGTAGATGTAGTTTTATATCCACAAATAACTTAGTCCAAAATATTTATCTGGGATAAACTGCAAAGGAAATTCTTACCTCTGCATATCAATTAATTTAAGTCTCTGGCTATCTAAAAGGTCCTGTAACTTCGGGTTCGGTGGAATTTGTAGTGGCAACTAGCAAGTATTTATTTGCATAATAAGTATACAAACATTATATTCTTACTGATAAAGTAGGAAAATCGGAAAAGTGAGAGTATTTTAATTTAAAAATTCAGTATCTTCTAGGCTCACAAAATCCTTCTTTTACACCAGAGATGAGCAGATAAAGGTTTAGGTGACCTGCCCATGTTGTTCATATTTCTATCTGCTTGCCTACGTACCTATCTATGTATCTATTTCTGTTGCTGATGTCAGAGGGAACCGAAGTGACTCAATGGCTTTGACATGGGCTGTAACAAGCCACTAGAGTGATCACAGACTGGGGCAGCTAAAAAAGTGGGCATTTGTATTAAAGTTAAAAGTGAAAATATTTCTATCCAGGTTTTCTAAGGTGCAATGTGATATTGCTGAAGCTGGTCTTTTTGGAGGATTTGAGTGCAAACATTCAACTCATCTGTGGTTACAGGCAATATGCCAGTGCTACGGTACGCTTAAGAACAGAGTTCAGATCACTGACTGGAGTCAGACATGATGCCAGACATGATGTAATAAAATGTTAAGACTTCTTCTCCTGCATCTAGGGCTGGATTCATCCTACCTAGCTTTAGACACCTCAGCAAGGAGCTCATTTCCCTTGGCTCCATATATGTCTGTGGAGCTCCATATATGTCTGTGGAACAACGAAAGCAACTCTGGAGTGCTTCTTCACAGACGCCTTCTGAAGGTGCCTGCTGCTTACCATTGATTACATAGGGACCCTGGGTGGCCTGATTCCAGCTGATTGCCCCATTTATGTGAGATGAAACCAGGCCTTTGGAGCTTCTATTATAATCTAAGCTGAATTTTGTTTAATCTATGAGCCTAGAGGCACAAAGTGGCACTTGTCCTTTTTTATCATGTATGTAATTACTTTTTTATATGCTGTGACAGAGACATTTTGGAAGTATTCTCTGGAAAATTTCCTCATCTGCATACCCAGTCTGAGTGCCGCTGTCCTGGAAGTCATCCCCGGGTACACCCATTGATACAGAGGTACTGCATCCCTAATGGTGCGGATGATACCACTAATGACAGAGTGCTGAGGTTGGATGCAGAAGCTCATCCTCTGTATTACATCAATGATGATGACATTGGGACCACCTGGATTTCATCTGTGTTTGCTAATACTGCAGGTCTGGATCATGGTGTTTCTATCACGATAGATTTACAAAATGGACAGTATCAGGTAATGAGAAAATTACATTTGGTACTTATTAAATCAAAACTAGGAAAAGATTTTTGCAGTATTTTTATTTTGTTACAATTTTGAGGAAATTCAAACCTTTATACTTTAAGGTGTTATGCTTAGGGGACCAGGAAGAAAACTTCCTTTATCAGCATGAAACAATGCAAAAGGCAACAGACTGCATTATGGTTCTTGTTATTCTCTTTTGATGTACCTTGGCTGTTGTAACAAGCAGTAATCTAGAATAGATATACCAGAGTGGATAATCCCATGTGAAGACACCAATATTTAGAAATTGGTTGCTCCCTTTTAACTCCAGTTTTGTAAATTTCAACTTCAATTTTAATTTCTATTAAAACTTGAAGTGCTTGTTTTATACCTTCTGGTAGAAAGCTGACTGCAGTCAAATGGAATTTAACATGTCTGCGGCATGCTGACATATCAGGGGGGACTTCTGTTTTGTACGTGTTCTGGAGGTGGTAGTTTAGCCTCCTGAGGAATATGGAAGGAGAATACAATAAGCAGGCAACGTTCCTGAAGAGGCCAGATTGCACCTAATGATTCACTACATTGTTGAGGAGTGTCCAGGATGTCTTGGAAGGAGGGACATATCAGTAGTGGGGCTGCATTCACAATAGGGGCTTTACCAAATTTCCATGTATTCTTGCTAGCTTATCTCTTTTCTTTTTTGTCATTAATGGTGAGAAGAGAAAGAATATGATGACAGATTCTGGCTACATACGTAAGAACTAGTCCTTTAGTTAAAAGCAAGTTCAAATGTCTGTGAAGTTCTAAGACTTGGTTTATTTGACACATATACATTTCTGCATAAGCAGTATTCTGGCTGAAGTGCTCTTTAATGCAACACAGGTTATTTTATGAGATTCTAAGCTAAAAATAGGGAGATTCCTTAAAAAAAAAAATTTTTTTTTAAAAATTGCCCATTATCAGACAAAGAACTCAAATATCTGACAACACAAAGCTATGCCCTTCATTTTTGCCAAGATAGTATTACTGTAACAAATCATGGACTTGACTTTGTAGTGCATTTTCAAATGGTCTTCAAGAAAAAGTGGAGTTCTGATGCAACAGTTCAGTTGTGTAATAAAGTCTGAGAGATCAAAGAGCTTGTTTAACAAAAAAGGTTATCTTTGGTTTTTAATTGGGAATATGTGGACTGAAATATTGGTTCTTTTTCTGTCTGTGAGTGGTAAAGCAGACTATATTGTCACATTGAAAAAAAGAGTTTATATGCTCATTGTTTTACAACTTAGCTATTAATATCAGTTTATAAATTTGTTATCCTCTTGTAGGTATTCTATATTATACTGCAGTTCTTTAGCCCACACCCTGAAGCAATAAGGATTGAAAGGAAAAAAAGAGATGATCTAAACTGGGAAGACTGGCAGTATTTTGCTAAAAATTGCAGTATTTTTGGAATGGATGACAATGGATCTCTGGAAAAACCAGACTCTGTCAACTGTCTCCAGCTTCCTAGGTATGAGTGGGTATTATCTGCATAATATAGATGCTTTGAACAGATGACATCCTGGCACAGTTAGTTTCTATGTCCCAATGAGATAGAATCTTTTAATTTGGTATACTCATTTATTATGGACTGCTGAGTGCATAAAAGATCCCAAACCTGACCTTTCGATTGAAGATTGCCAAAAGGCCATCTGTCATTTTTATCAGATTTCAGGCATTGAGGAATGTGACACAAGTGAGTCCTCTGTTATTTTTGAGCTAGACAATTGAAATTTTACATGCTTGTGTTTTGGGGGGCTCTTGTCAGTAGAATTACAGAACATTGAGATGAAGAGTGGAGGAAGGCACTGATAGAACAGATTGTTCTAAACTATCTAGTGAATGTGAAAGTATTCCTTATGATCTCTGAGAGTGCAACTTGTTCTGAAGCTTAGAAGAGAGGTCAAACTTAAGTACAAAAGCCAATCATTCAGCCTTTACTACTAATCATACAAAACATGTAAGAAATGGGTTGAAAACTGTATCTTGAAGCATTCTAATCTTTCTAAGCAAGAACCAAAATAAAACTGGGGGGGTTGAGAAGGATCATTACCTTTTAGAAACATGTTGCAAGCTTTTTTACTAGACAGCATGTGCAAATTTAACAATAAATACGATATACATTTCATAAATAGAGTGTATAACATATAGTCACTATATATTATAATTTTACACACACATGCATGTATGTACATATATGTACATATATATTTGAATCTATACCACTACATATATTCAAATGCACCATCTCTTGCTTGATTTCAGATGCCAGTCAGTATTTGGCTGGAAATCAGTCGGAAAGTACAGTACCAGGTGCTGTAGGCATTTTGCTTTTTTTTGTTGTTTCACTTTTGCTACCTTCCTAAGACTTTTCAAGCGTCAGCATCTTTATCTGTTCTCCAGGAGTTCAGCATTCTGAGGAGAGGAGCATAAGGTCATCTGAGTTACACCAGTTTTCAGCAAAGGACTTTGAGCTTTATTGTTGATCCTTGGAGCAGAGGGTAGAGGAGAAGGGAAATCTCTTAAGTAAGACAAACATTTTTGGATAAATAACCCAAATGAGGTGTCATGCCCTTTTCAGCCCAGAAATATTTATTTGTATATTTTCTAAAAAGAACCGAGCAGTTAAGTATGAACTGTTTCTATAAATGTTTTGTAAGTAGCACTGTTTCTCCCCTTTGATTACATCATAAATGATGATAGGAAGTGATATGAATGAGTGATTTTGGGTACAGCTGATGTACAGAAAGGTTTATTTAAAAGATAAGAAATATACCCTGTAATGGTGAGTACTCTGTGTACTCAAAGAGAGGTTACTGTTGGAATAATGCTCCAAATTTGTGTCAGCAGTGCAGCAGAGCTCCCTCTTGAGACTTTTATAGGAGGGGAAGGTGATTTTATTGTAAAGCAAAACTGGTTTCTCTTGCGCTCTCTCTCATACTCACATACTTGTAAGTGCTAAGATGTGTCCAAACTGTCTGTCCAGGATTTAGACACCAGTGTGCTTGCATCCTGGTGGCCCAGCCAGGACTCCTTGGGTGGACATGGAAGGCAAGTGACCTTGTCTTTGAAATCCTTACCATGGCTTGAGGGTTCTTGGTTTGGAGACCACACGCTAGTACTGAATGGGCTCTTTTGTGTCCTTTAGGAGATGAAAGTAATTAAGGTTTTTATTTCTCCATGCTGTACCACCTCTGTAAGTTAGGAGTTGCTCACTGTCCTTTATCCCCCTATCAGAGGTGTGAGCCTTTGCTTAGTCTGAATGTTGACTGACCCTTGGTTTTTAGGATCTCCTTTGTTTTCCTGGTTTCCTGAGAAGCTGCGTGTAGATGCCCTAAGATCTTGATGACCTGCTTATCTAGGTGCCATCAGCCTTACAGTCCTCCTGCTGTTCCTTCTGGTGCTTCCACACCAAGATGGTGTCGTTCGTCTGCCATTCATACCCATCTTAACACTTCCATTACAGCTCTATACGTCACGGAAGAAAAATACTTTATTTAACTTTCTGCAGAGGGGAAGAGAGGACAGTATCCGCCAGAGAAACATACAGATATATTCCACTGAGATTTTTGTGAAGCACTGACCTGGATAGGGGCACAGTAAATTCAAAGATCCTTCATGAAGACAGAGGAGTATGACTCAGCAGACCTAGTCTAACTACGAATCTCATCTTTCAAAAGCTCAGAGATATTTTGAAGTGACAAGAATTACATTTTTTGAATGTTGTATGTCAGGTGTCAGATGATACCATGAGATACCTATTTTTAATGAGCCCATGTAGTTGTGCAAATAAGAAGGCGTTCTTGCCTCTTGCAGAGGCAAGTTCTACTCATAGCTAAACTCTGCCTAGTAAATATACCAACATGAAACATGATTCATACCAAATTGTGCAAATGCGCAGTTTATATAAACTTGTTTTCTCAGCCTTTGCTTGAATTCTCAGGACTGTCCTTCCCCTTCTTGGGCTTAAATATACAGTTTTACTCTCAATCCTGTTGCATTCCATTAAATTCTCTTGCACTTCACTCGCTGGAAGGTGTCATGTGTTTCTAACTCTGCTGACTCATCAAATGAGATGATACAGTCCAGTGACTTTGGAATTCAAAATATAATTGTTTCTGTATGGTTTTTATATGTGTTTAGCAGGTATATAATTAACAATATGGGCATGTTAATTATCACGTTAGTCATCTGAATGATTTCCTTATGTAATTCAAGCACAGTTCATGTTTCTCAAAGACATTGTGTTAAACTTTTTGAAAACTTAGTGCAGATGACACTATCAGTCACGCTTTACTCATATTTTGAAGTTGCCCTTTAGAGGCTTTACTTTTAATTAGAAACTTAAGGTCTGGAGAAGAGCATGGGAGTTTGGGGAAAAACAGACATATTGAGGACACTCCTTTTCCCCTGCTTGAATTCTGGTGACTGGGAATCTACTGATGTAAGAATTATCCCCAGAAACCACAAAAAACCCTATGTACGGTTAAGTGGAGACCCTGTCTGAGAAAAAGGATATTAGGATATAGAATCTGTAAAATATATGATATTTTTATTTTCATTTGTCTTCCTCTCTGTTTAAACAGCTTTACACCGTATTCCCGTGGTAATCTAACTTTTAGTGTTCTTACCCCGGAACCAAATCACCGACCTGGTTACAATGATTTTTACAATACTCCATCTCTCCAAGAATTTGTAAAAGCTACACAAGTGAGGATTCATCTCCGTGGCCAGTATCATACTAATGAGTCTTGGGTAAATTTTAGGCATAGATACTATGGAGTTAATGAAGTTACGGTCAGCGGAAGGTAGGTGTTATAGAACTCTTCCTCCACCCATCACTGCCTCTGACTATTACAGCTGTGCAAAGTATATAATGACCTGCCTAAAATTTAATGAAGTTGTTCTGCTTTTACATTTATGAATGAGAAGGGAATTTGGTCTGAATCTGTGCATCAAGTTTGAAATGATTGGTGTATTGGTTTTTTAAAACATTTGCTCACATGTTATTTTAAAATTAATTATACTTATTACACAAATCTGTCAAAAGCAGTCTTTTCCTTGGAATTACCAATGCCTCTGAGCAAAGGCTTATGATTGAAACCATGGCTTGTGTTTTACTTCAGTAGCTCTTTCAAGTTTCATTATAGATTCCCAGACATGGCAATTTTAACAGTCTTAATGCAGAGCTCATTCTTTGTTTTAGCTGTAGTTTTGCTTTTAAAATTGGGCAGCTGTCAGTAAAAGTGTTACATTATCTGTGACTGACAACTTTATTGTATACGATAAGTGTGCTGGCTTGTGAAAGGACTAATTATGCCCTGTAAATAATATGCAAATTTGGCAATGAAATAGTTTCCAAGAAGCATATGGTGCAGATTTTTGTTAATAAGTATTGTTCCTGAAATTATTTTGGTAGTTCTCATTTTGAGAGAAAGCACCCCATTAAAGGTCACATTTACCTTAACATTTTCTACACTACTAATATGTTTTGATTATTGATTTAAATGTGTTATGATAATGCTTTTACTAAAACAGCTACAATCTCGGTGACTATGTAACAGTGAAATAATTTCAGCTGTAGTTTGCGAAGCTATGCCATGCCTCCAGAAGAGCAGCTTTTCGGGTAGAGTGGGATGGTTATTGCCTATTAGCTAATACTCTATAAAGACTTTATTTTAGTAAGAAATGGACTTTTTAACTGAGATCAAAATGGGTTAAACTAGAAAATTATGCTTGATACAGTTAAGATTTTTTTTTTTAAAACTATAGCCACACTGTAAGGCTTAATATTGATGAATAACTGCCATTTACTTTATAAAGTTTTATATATTAATATTATATACTGAAATACAGTTTTCATTACATATTATATAAGGTAACAGCTCTTACTACATGCTGGTTTTATTTTCTTGGAAAGCAATTGTTGATACTTAAAAATATGTTGAGTGAAGTAGTCTGCTGTAGGTTACTGCACTTAAGAACATTCTCTTTGGTGGTGTTTATTTGGCCTTAATAAAGAACCAGACTATGTAATACACGATTGTCTTCATAACTATGTAATATATTGTTGGACAGATGTGTTTACATGTTTTAAATTTTTCTTCACTACCTATTGTTCTTTCAGGTGTAATTGTCACGGCCATGCTGATAATTGTGACACAGCTATGGAACCGTATAGGTGCCTGTGTGTCAAGGAAAGCTATACAGAAGGAAATAATGTTAGTATCTCCTTTGTCTACCTACATCACCTATGAACAGCCTCAAAATTGGGATTTTAGTCCTGGGAAAGAGTGAGTGTATGTGTGTTAGTGTTGTCCTAGCTTTTATAGGGAAAATTTCCATAGCAGGGTTTGTATTAAATAAGGACACAAAAAACTTCTCCCTCCCTCTGCCGCCAAAAGCCATTCCACCACACACCATTAGGAGTGCTGTGTTCAGGGATTTGATTTCTTGTTAGAGGATTATGCCACTTTCAAACATTAGATGCAAACCTGAATTTAGACTGTCAGCATCTGATAAAGACTGTGGCTCTACCTGCTGTAGCAACTAGCAAATGATCTGTAGGGTGAAAAGGTAATGAAGACCCAATGTTCACAGCAGGTGTGCTTCAGGAATTTTTTTTTTCCTTACTCTGCAGTAGTTTGTCTGGTCCTGTGGACTTCAGACCCATTCAGTAGATGGAGCGCAGTAGGCACAGTCCTGGAGTTCAGCTTCCAATTTAGTTTCATTTGAAAGGGAACAGTTCAAATGGTCCAAGACAGCTCCATGATGCAAACCAAAGCACAGTAAATGCAGAAATTTGGAGATTTGGTTCAAAACTGCATGCCTAATCTGAGGTAAAACACTAATATAGATGTACCTTCTGATACTTCAAACATCTGTAGATACTTGGGAAATCTGTAGATTGCAGTCTCTGACTTCAGCTAAGAATGAGATCTTTTAATGCAGTTGTTTTACAAAATTTGTCTAACATAGGAAGAGTTAAAACATTTTGGACTTGATTTTAAATGTCTCTTGCATAGTTGAGCACAGTTAAGAAAATACTGAGACATGCCTGTACGTATTTATTTGGAAGTTATTTTCTTGGCGGTCTTACTCATTATTTTGATCTAAGCAGTAATTTGGGTAGTGGCTTTTTAAAACATTGAAAATTGAGCTTTGAACTTATTTATTTAAGGACAGCATGGAAATGTCAATTTCCCATACTTTTTACAGTCATATATGACATTTGGTTATCTTTAAAATAATCTTTAGTAGCAACATGATTGTTCTAATAAAAGAACAAACTTAATATTACTTTTTACTGCCCTGTGTTTTCAGATAGTCGATATTAAGGTTAAGTTTCTTGGAATTAATTAAAAGGCCATATTAAAAAATCTAGATACAATCTAGAAAATACATGATCATTGCTTTGCTCTGCTCTTAGTAACAGCCTTTCTCAATAAAGAGGGATTTTGTGAAGTGTAGTGTGTAGTTGAAACTTAACAAGTTACAAAATTACAATTTTCCTGCTAGTTTTGTAATTCTTGGCCATGGGAGACCCAAAATGGTGACGTTTGGTATAAGCCATGGTCTTCTAGAGAAATATGTAGTGGAGAGCTTAGAATAATGGAAAAGATTCTGTCCCTAGATTAATTATTTATCTCAAAAAAACCTCAAGAAAGAAAAAGAAAAGTAGTTGAGGTTGAGAAAAAGAGTTACATCAAAGGAATGAATCCCACAACCCCACTGAATGTTAGATTTCTGTCATGAGTATATGTTGTATTCCTTGCTACATTTATGCCTTTTGGAAATAGGCTTTCTAAAAATTAAGAAGGGGTTACAGAATAGCAACAGCAGTAGCAAAGGGGAGACTAATCACCCACCACAAAATCCCCAAGCAGTCTGTGCTTGCTAGAACAGAGCAAGACGTGTTAACCTGAGTGCATTTGATGTTGCGCTTATGATCATGTGAAAGACATTTGTAAAGTTTCATAGGGGATCTAAGTTTTCTACTTTTTAAGCAGAAGTGTGGGATCTACAGTCTAAATGGGATTTGAACAGAAATTTGAAGTTTTTACATGGGTCAAATTAGAAAAAAAATTCAAACTGACAATGTCCTTTTAATTAGAACACACATTGTGAGATGTTACTTTATAGGGATTAATTATAAATATTTAATAAGATCTGGAAGTTCACCAAGCACTCTTGCAAGACTTATGCTACCTTGTGAAAACAAACCAAATACATTTTAGTGACGTATCTGCCTTATCAGATATTTTCTGTCAATGTTAATGGGTTGTTCCAGTGAGCGTCACATTTCTGATTTGGCATATATGCATTGTAACTATAATTGAAATCCTTGAATTAAGTGTATTCATTCAGAGTAGAAAAAGGATGTTGTTTAATTATTTTCCTTATTCTTTAATGACCTTGTCAGTATCTACTAAATATGAAATAAGTTAGAAGTAGTAATAAAATAGAATTAATATTTGCAAATATATCACTAACTACTTTGAATTTTATCAAGGGTTTACATGAAATCCAAACAGCTTAAAGGTTTTGGTTTTGTGTAAGGCAAACACTTAAAAGCAAAACCAAAATCCATCCTGATTTTTGACTATCACTGGCATTGATAAAACTGTCTTATAGCCTTGCACCTATGTTTCTCAGGCTTCCATCCCAGGGAATTAGGCATTTATTATTATTATTATTATTATGGATTCAATTAAGCATTTGATGAAGGAACTTTCCAAATATAAACTTTTTTGGGGGAGAGGGTGCAAATTTTTTTGAGAAGAAATTGCACTGTCAGCAAACAGTCTTTTTAACTTCTGTCCTGTGCTAGCAATGAGTAAGTCACCACAACTGAGGAGGTATAAGAAGGTTTTTGGTTTGGTGGTTTTTTTTTTAGTATCATGAACCAGAAATCAGAGATCCCTTGACAAGCTCTTAACATATGGCAGAGTATGTCCTTGTCACATTTACACTTAATACAACTAAAATTACGATCTTGAATTTCTCTGTCATATACATCTGGGTAGCTGTTGCACAGCAAAGCAATACCAGAAACTAAAAATTTGCATAATTCATTACAAATGGAAATCTTAGTTTAGTTACTTGCATCACCATGTTATGAAATTTGACATACCAAATGGAATGTCTGTCTTTTTTTTTTTCCTGAGTTCTGTTTTGATGAAGAAATATGTTCCTATGAAATTTAAGATGATGGGAAGAAGGGAATGCTTAAGAAGGACTTTGCAGATGTTGAGGGGTCAGGTGAAGAAAGAGGAGGAAATAAATCCTCACAGAGCTTGTCTCTCATCTTATGAAAAAAATGTTCGGCTTCTTCATTTACAAATTGTTCTGTAAATGGCTTGTGTCCTGCTTTGGGAAATAGCTCTGCCTTTTACAAATGGAAACTGAGGCACCAAGAGTAGAGTCCAGATTTTGATAACATTTTGTCCTGGTTTAGGCCAGGACGGAGCTAGTTTTGTTTTCAGCAGCTCCTGTGTTTTGGCTTTAGTGCTATCAGTGATAGCACACTGATGTTGCTGGTTGCTGCTGAACCACCAAGGACATTTTGCTGTTTTCCAGGTTCTGCTAACGTGCAGATGCAAAACTTGGGAGGGGTAGAGACAGGATAGTTGATCCAAACTGGCCAAAGAGAGTATTCCATACCGTAGACGTCATGCCTGATATAAGCGAGGGTCGGTCGGTGGGCCACTAGTTTTTTCTAGATCTTTTGGGCTTTTGAGGCTTTTAGACCCTTAACTTGCCTTAATCCTTAAGCTTCCCTTCGGGTTGCTTTTTGTTTCCCTATTTTTTTCCTTTTTGTTTTTCGTTTGTTCGGCTGTTTGTTCCCTCGCCTGCTTTCCCTGGAACTTGCTGTTCTGGGATAGCTGAGGGGGGATAGCCCTGCTCCCTGCCTGCTGCTCGGGACGGGCTGTATCGGTCGTCGGGTGGTGAGAAATTGTGTATCGTTTGTTTTATATATTCTATTATCCTTGTATATATTATCATTATTATCATTATTAATATATTTTAATATTTTTCCTTTGCTGTCCTGGTGAGCTGTTTTTATCTCAACCCACAAGTTTTCCTTTCTCTCCAATTCTCCTCCCCACCCCAGCGGGGAGGCGGGGAGTGAGCGAGCGGCTGCGTGGTATTGGGTTACAATTTGGGGTTAAACCACGACACTTTTATATGCAAAGACTAATTTATAGACATGGGTAACAGTATGTTCAAAAACTTTGCATGATGTCACATGAAAAACTGAAAACAGCCCATGAAAAAAGACAACAATCAAATAGGGTCAGCCTTACTTTGCAACCTCAGAGTCTCCTTTGAATCGGTCATGTAGAACTTAATAGAGAAAGGTAATGGCAAAATATACAGGAATAATTGTAGAAATAATAATAGAAAATAGAATTTAAAATAAATAAAGCAACTCTAAGTGCTTGAAATGAATGGAAGTGAGAGAATGACTGGATACAGTAAAGGGTTCAGGTCTTCAGAGTTTTCCGTGCAAATAATTAATGGTCTTAAACATCTGCTATCTGAAAACTCGACATGGCATTGTTGATTTACCAAGAATTAGATAAATAAGGCTTTTTATGTTGTTACAGAAGAATCTATCTAAATCTTAGTTAAAGGTCAATCTGTATCATCATGTTAGATGTTGGAATTAATGATACATAGTACCTGAGTAGCTGTAAATATTAACCGTAGTAAGTGGTCACTCACTTAATAACAATGACTTCTAGCTTGCAGAAGCAAACCAGCTAGCAAAAAATGCACTTTTTGGTAAGCTCTGTGCCATAATTTGGGTATCCAGAGGATAGACCTGGGAGGAAGCTGGTTATGTCAGAATAAAAAGAAATGTCAGAATAAAAAGAAAGGAAATCAAGCAGGCAGATGGTTGACTGGAGTTTCAGGAAACAGCAAGCAGAAAGGCAGCTAGTTCTGTAGTCTTACCTGCCTGAAAATTTTAGATGGCTTTTGACGTCTGTGGAAGTTATGGGTTTGTCCATGAATCCATCCCTGGAAAACTGCTGTAATTTCACAGTTCAAAGATCCAGGCTTCTAAAACAATTTGTGTACAAGCGTTGCTGAAATACTGAAAGAACTTGTTGTGGTCTCAGATACCTCGTGATTTGTTGCACAGGTGATGACATGCCGAAGGAACTGTGAAGTGGTCATTATCTCTTATACATTTCAATCTGACGTTTGTAAGTTTTACTTAAGAGGTAGGCAGATGGCAACTAGCATCCGTGGGTCCTGAGGGAACTGGCAGATGAAGTTGCTAAGCCACTATCCATCACATTTGAGAAGCTGTGGCAGTCTGAAGTTCCCACTGACTGGAAAAGAGGAAACATAACCCCCATTTTTAAAAACAGGAAAAAGGGAAGACACGAGGAACTACAGGCCAGTCAGTCTCACCTCTGTGCCTGGCAAGATCATGGAGCAGATCCTCCTGCAAACTATGGCCTTCTATGATGGGGTTACAGCATCGGTGGATAAGGGAAGAGCAACTGACGTCATCTACCTGGACTTGTGCAAGGCATTTGACACTGTCCCGCATGACATCCTTGTCTCTAAATTGGAGAGACATGGATTTGATGGATGGACCACTCGGTGGATAAGGAATTGGCTGGGTGGTCGCACTCCAAGAGTTGCGTTCAATGGCTCGATGTCCAAGTGGAGACCAGTGCTGAGTGGCATTCCTCGGGGGTCGGTGTTGGGACCGGCGCTGTTTAACATCTTTGGCACCATGGACAGTGGGACGGAGTGCACCATCAGCAAGTTTGCCGACAACATCAAGCTGTGTGGTGCAGTTGACACACTGGAGGGAAGGGATGCCATCCAGAGGGACCTGGACAGGCTTGAGAGGTGGGCCTGTGCAAAACTCATGAAGTTCAACAAGGCCAAATGCAAGGTCTTGCACGTGGGTCAGGGCAATCCCAAGCACAAATACAGGCTGGGCAGAGAATAGATTGAGGAGAAGGACTTGGGGGTGTTGGTTGATGAGAAGCTCAACATGATCCAGCAATGTGCACTTGTAGGCCAGAAAGCCAACCGTATCCTGGGCTGCATCAAAAGAAGTGTGACCAGCAGGTCGAGGGAGGTGATTCTCCCTCTCTACTCCACTCTCATGAGACCCCACCTGGAGTACTACGTTCAGCTCTGGGGCCCCCAACACAAGAAGGACATGGACCTATTGGAGCAAGTCCAGAGGAGGGCCATGAAGATGATCAGAGGGCTCGAGCACCTGTCCCATCAAGACAGTCTGAGAGAGTTGGGCTTGTTCAGCCTGGAGAAGAGAAGGCTCCAGGGAGACCTTCTAGCAGCCTTCCAGTACCTAAAGGGGGCCTCCAAGAAAGCTGGAGAGGGACTTTTGACAAGGACATGTAGTGATGGGACAAGGGGTAATGGCTTTAAACTGAAAGAGGGTAGATGTAGATTGGATAAAAGGAAGTAATTCTTCCCTCTGAGGGTGGTGAGGCACTGGAACAGGTTGCCCAGAGAAGTTGTGGATGCCCCATCCCTGGAAGTGTTGAAGGCCAGGTTGGATGGGGCTTTGAGCAACCTGTTCTAGTGGAAGGTGTCCCTGCCCATGGCAGGGGGGTTGGAACTAGATGATCTTTAAGGTCCTTTCCAACCCAAACCATTCTATGATTCCATGATTATGGTTGTCATTGTTACCTCTCAGAAATTAAGAATGCTGTTCCAGTCTGAAAATGATTTTCAGAGGCTTATCCACTGTGCAGGATATTTATTTCATTTAATGTGGAAGAAAACTGAGACACAACTGGGCTGGTGCTTCACTGTTGTTGGAAGTGGCTGTTGCAAATCATAGTGCCACATATATTTATTGAACTTTTATGATTTTTCACATATTCCATTTAAGTGCCCAAGTGATTAACAAATCTCTTTTTCTTCCTTTACCCCACTAAAATTATTATTATTAAAAAAAAAAAATCCTATGCATTAGCTTCCTCAGAAGAGTGAAATTAACCCTAGAATACCTAGTAAGTGTGGCTACAGCACTCTAATGTTACAGGAGAACAGAATTCAAAGGCTTATTCCAAATAGACATGGTAGAAAGAGGGAAAAATAAACACAAGATCTCTTACAATTTAATATCCCGAGCAAGTCAGAGCTTTGTTAAAACAGAACACATGCCGAACTCATCAGCTGCAAAACATACCTTCTCCCTCTCTTTTATTTTACAGAAGTCTTACAGGCTTGGAGTCTAAATGAGAGTTAGATGGAGTGGATGTCTAATTTGAAAATAGCTTTGAATTTTAATCCTGAAGAATTTAAGTGTGAATTAATTTACTGAGCAGCCTGATTGTCAGAATTAGTGTGGTTGCACATGCTTTGATTTTGTAGGACTTAGCATGGCTTTAAGTAACTTCACCAAAAAAAGCATAAATAAAAGAGGAGTTGAGTAGAAATATATCTTACGCTGCCTGACAGCATCTGTGCCAGTGTTTGAGATCTCAGTTGTGTCCCATTATTGGAATCTGGCATTCAGAATGGTAGATCTTATGTTCTTTGCCAGTCAGGTTCTTTGTCAGTCACTTTGCCATTGCAAAGCAGCAGTAGTATCTTTTCTTAGAATGCTATTTGGCATACGGTATTTGTAAACCATCTGTTACAGCTGTGCTTAGTTTCTAAAATTATGTTGCATCCTTTTAAGGTACGTGGAGTATTGCAATGGAACCCCATAAGACACTCTTTGTTTCTAGTCTGTCTCCCTTAGTCACTTGGAGTCACTTAGAGTGTTCTAGCTTCCCCCCCTGCCCCGGTATAATAAAACCTGGCTTTTGAGTTTAAAAGTTCTTTGGTGTTTGGGGAGTTCACAAGAGACAGATATGGTTCAAAACTCTGCTAACATGTGGTCTTGGTAGACAGTCAAATCCTGTAGTGAGGATGCTGAGGAAAAGCCATGGGAAAATTAAGACAACTGTCTTCAGAGCAGGGCTAAGCTACACTGGAGTAGATATTGCCTAGAAGCCGTATTTATTTGGCTAATGAAGCTAAATAGAGTGAAAGCATACTGTCATTTGGGTACGGAGTGGGATCTTGTAGGAAGGAAAAAATAGTATGTGATTAACTGTCCTATTATAGTCAACGCATACAGGGCAGCATCAATAAACATGGTTGGGTGATGGAGTTTTTCAAAGACAAGACAGCATTTCGAAATGCTCGAGGAGGTGTCATTCAAATCTTGATATCACTTCAGTAGATCTTTAAGTCTGTGTACTGTTAATGACATATGTATATTATAGAAGCATATGTATAATATGTGTATTATAGGTGTGTATGTACACTGGTTATTGCAACTGAAATTTGACTGATGGATGTGAGATGGGAACTCCTACGTAGGTTAGGAAAAGAAAAAAAGGAATAAATTCTACGTAATATAACATTAAAAAAAAAAAGGATGCCACCCAGAGGCAAGCAGCGGGATATTTTAAAAGTGTTGGAGTAGAAGGTTCTAGCTGATCACAATTTATTGCAAGTCTTAAAGTATTGTTACTGTTGCCTTCTTGAAGTATTTCTTCGAATGTTTGTTGGCTGTTTCTTCAGAGGTGCTGTCCTCAGCATTCTTAGTGACTAATAAGGAACTTGGTACATAAAGGCTTAGGCTGAAGTCACTGGTGATGTTTCCATAAGTGTGCTGGATTCAGGAATTTTGAGAAGGTAGGTTTTTAATAATAATTTTAGTAAAATCCTGAATTCATTATTGGAAATAAGTTTTCAATCACAATTTTAGACTAATGAATTGGGCCAAGATGAGCTCTGTGTTTTGACCATCTGGCTCCATGTAATGCTTGCTCAGAAAACTGTTTTCACAGAAGGTGAGCAGTTCAGATACTATATGTCAAGAGGACGTGTTTGTTATTGTCCATAGGGAAAGCCATATATTTAACATGTTTTCTGAAGGGCCTAGATGTAACTGAGAATAAGGACATCTGCCTGTTTGTGGTTTTTACGGTTTTGGAGAAAGGCTTGTTTTGTCAAGAATTAACGTTCTTAAACATTCTAAAACATTCAATGTTTTCAGCCTTTGAAAAGCTCAGTAACTATGCTTTGGGCAAATGCAGAGCTTTCATTTGATGAATGAAGATCTGAGGATTGCCATATGTACATCATGATGCTACCAAAAGTGAAAGTTGAACACAGCTGGTCTGAAAGTTAAATGCAGTTCTTAACCTAATAAAGGTGTGACAAACTCAGCAGGATGAGGTGGGGGTCCAGTGCCCATTTTTAATGCATACGGGTGTGACAACTGCTAGAACAGCAGTTGTTTCACAGTCATCGTCAGCTTCTGAATGACTGCTTGTTTTGCCGAGGCTTTTAAAAAATTTTGTCGAAATTTTAAAAGCCATAGAACAAGAGACATGGTAGTTCAAACAGACTCCATGCTACGTAATCAAATGCCATCTTTTTCTCTCCTACTCTTTAGTGCTTGTGTGTCATTTAACAATAGGTGCAAGCACAGGTATGCATGAGTAAGTGATCTAAGATTGAATCTGAAATGAAATGATGAATGCTTTCAGCAGCTATGTGGCTGGCCATGCACAATTGGAATGCGGGGCTGGCAGGTTGGTAGCGATTCCTCTTCTGTTTTCTTTTCAAGGAGGACGTTATTGCTGTAGGCATGTTGTGAGGAGGAAGCTGCATCAGTGGGATGGTTTGGCTGGGAGCTCAGGTTTCTTTCTTGCACTTCCCAGGTTGTGCAATGCCTGAGTGAACCCTCTTGTCTCATGCTGCTGGTGCTGTGTAATGCTGATTTTCCTCAATGTGGAGACAAAGGGAGTGACTAGAGAGAGGAAAGATGGATGCGAATGAGGGAAGGACTTGAATAAGTTTAAGCTGTGTAACAGTTATGGTCAAGGCATTCCCCTCTGTGTACTTAAACTGGGCTAATCATGATTAGGCAGTGATTCTTCTGATAAACAAAGGTCAGAGTTCAAGGTCTCAAGTGAAGCACTGCTGATTTTCATCCTGAAACCTCCTTTTTCTCTCACTGTGGTGGTGGTGTGGGGTTTCTTTGTTGTTTTGGTTTGGTTTTAACAGATCGCAAAAAGATGCAGTGGCTATTGTTATCTTGCCTCTTACTGTTAATTTTGTTTATTAAAACTAAATTTCAACAGATAAATTCTTGTGCTTTCATTTTCTCTCCCAAGTTGCTTTTGTTATGAGTTGCAACTGCCCTGCAATTCTTGGACTATCTTAAGCTTATGTTTTCTGATTCAGTTTCTCATTTTACCCACAGATGATGCTTTCCCAGCATCAGCTGTGAGTGAAACAGTTTGGAAACTTCTGTATAGTTTCCTAATTGTCAGCGTATAGGTGATGTAGGGACACTGGGCCTAAATAATTATAATAGTGCTTGGAATAGTAGCCATGAAGAAAGATGAACACACTTCTGGAACTTAAGAAGAAAGAAGTTGCCCAAATACTTTACAGAAGCAACTTACTTTGAAGCACTTAAATTCCTTCTGAAAGATGGAAATTATAATTGCAATATATTTTGTTTCTTAGATCCATCAAGGCACCAGTATTTTGGGAATGGACTTCTAGTAATGCCAGTTAAATTAAAAAAAATCTTCTAAACAAACACCTTTCCAGTGCCAACATGTACCATTTTTTAAGTCAATGTTATAAAAACTAGTTGGCTTCTTCACCATAAAGAGAATGTAATTGTCCAAAATGCTATCCATTCATTAACTTTAAGAAATCAAATTTGTTGTTCGTTCTTGATGAGCCAGTAGGCACAATAAATTTTCTCCTTGAAGTTTTGTAGAGTCTTATGAACTGAAGATTATTCCAACTTCACATTTGTCACAAAGCTCTACTTAGAAGGTAATATTGTGAGTTCATCCAAATAAAAAAATGAGCTGCTGAGATGCTCCTGAACTACTTAAAATATTTTTACTGGTTTGGATTTAAGCTAGTTAAGTACTTGAATATCATTAGTCTTTATATCTAATAAATTTGAGAAGAATTGAAGAAAAGATAGTTTGTTTAAGTGTTTGCTTAAACAATGTACCTGGTATCCTAGTATGCTATTGGTGTCATATTTAAAATGTGACTTGACAGAGTTGAATGTGTAGAGATTTGCATTTTTTGTTTAAAATTTCTTTCTTGAAAATTTCATGAGATAAAGGCACGTTAAGAAGTGCTGATATTTCAGATACTTTGCACATCATCACATATTTGGCCATAGGAGGCCTTTTGTTTCACTCATGAGGTCAAATGGTAACGGTGCAAACTATAATTATTACAATGCTACAAACTACAATAACACACATTGTTTAAAATGCATCCAGATGGATACATTAGGTGACTATGTCTTCTGTGCCTCAAACACAGTAGGCACCATTTTGCATCTTTAGAGGTTTAACTAAATCTGCATCTCAGGATGTAAGTCTGTCTTGAGTATCTAAATACTTAAAATTTTGTTCTTCTACCCACCTTCCTTGATTTTTAATCTGTTGTTAAAGTAACTTAAAAAAATATAATGGAAAAAAAGAGATGGTTTTGTTATTTCCCTGTATGCGTTCTCATGTCTTGTCTAAAAACAATATTTTTGATATTTAAATGGAGGAAAACACATAGAATGAAACATGAATATAGAGAGTATAATAGTGTTCTTGTAAGGTAAAGAAATCGTATCTTCTTTTTTTTTTTCATTTCAGTGCAATCGCTGTTTGCCATTGTACAACGACAAGCCTTTTCGTCCGGGTGACCAAGTTCATGCCTATAATTGCAAACCTTGTCAGTGTTACGGCCATGCAATAAGCTGCCACTATGACTTAGCAATGGACCCTTTTCCTCAGGAACACTACAGAGGCAGCGGCGGAGTGTGTGATAACTGTCAACACAACACAGCCGGTAAGTCACGCAGAAGAGAATGGACTGTTTGTTTTGCAGTCACGTTTTGGCTAAGTCTTGTGTCAGCTGAAATTAGTAATGCTCAGTGGCTGACATTCCAATAAATTCTCATGTATAGGTATTTTCAAACTATCCAGATAGTGAAGTAACTACAATTGTGTCAGTACTTAAGCTACAGGAAAATAGTGCTAAAATGTGATCCAATCTTGTATAAAATCTTCCGTGCAAAACACATTCTAATAAATAATTAGAATGTATAGTTGCAAACATGTTTCCGTTACATGTGCTAGAACATTTAAATCCAGAATATTGTCTTTCTAATTGAACCAGTTTAACAGATAATATGTTAAAAATGTTGTCAAATTTTGCTCTAACGTCAGTTTCTTGCTTATTGAGTAAAGGTTTCTATTCTGTGCAAGTAATATATTTGAATACTTTTTTTTTAACAGTTGGCTTCTATTTCAGTTTTCCTGGCTTTGTCTAGCAAAGGGAAAAAAGAAAAGTTTCAGGTTCAACGATAATTTTTCCAAAAAATGTATAGGCATTTGCATGGCACAGCTTTTATATAAGTGTGGTATTATATAACAGATGGAAGTTTAATGGAGTAAAACATAGTTTGTAACAGGTTCATTGTTTCATATGCTCTGGATCACTAAATTGGCAGGTAGAGATGAAAGGTGCATTAAAATGGACGTCCTGAAAATTATAGAATTCTCTCAAAGGAATAGAGTCTTTAATTTTGAATTATACAGCTAATTTTAATGAATTGGAAGCCATAATGCATAACCTTTCTTTCATGCAGGAAGGAACTGTGAGCTGTGCAAGGATTTCCATTACAGACAAGCAGGTGCAGATCTTTCAGCCATTGATGTTTGCAAACCCTGTGACTGCTATGCAACAGGCACCAAAAATAAGAGCCTCCTGTGTGATGATGTAAGTAGCCTCAATACAGAAATATGACAAAACATTTTAATCAGCTGGGTAGACAGCAGTAAGGTTTTACAAAGTGTATTTAGATGGTGACTACTTTATAAAAAAAATGCTTAGGTTCAGCCTTTTCAAAATGATAATTGACTTACATCAGAGACTGAAAGCTGAGAAAACACAGAAATTAATTTGAGATGTACTGTTGAAGAGTTCTTCAACTAGATCAGCAACAGACATAAAAGATGCTGTATGAATTTTCAGAAATGAATAGTAGTTTTGGGATACTGATGGGTACCTGTGCACTCAGTAATGTTAAAACATTCAGGTTTTCAGTGTGTTTGAAGGTCTTGGTACTGTCTTAAAATTGCTAACAGATTTTGAAAATTCAGGCAATAAGTTGAGCCTGAAATTGAACTAAAATTAAGCTAGTTTGCCCTGTAATAAGACAAGGATTGATGTCCCTTTTAATTCATAAAGCCCATTAAAAAAAAAAACCAAAACCAAAACCACAAAGTGATGCTGAAAAGAGAACACCATCAGCCATGCTTTTTAAGCCTATAGACCTCATTGACATGCAAGACATATAGTCCAATAAAAAATCTACATAACTTTCAAAACACACATGTTGAAAAAAAGCAGGAAAAGTGACTGAAGACTTGAACATATATTAAAGATATATTGTAGTTCATGTTCTATTCACATGTGTCCTGTCCATTGCCAAAATCAAAATTTTGTTAGGAATAGGGACAAAAAAGCTTCTCTGTCTGAAATGTATTTTTAAAACTTTTTAAGGGTAGAACTTGTTCTACAGGGAATTGAGAGAGAACTTCTTCAGCTTGTTGCCACATTTCCCGTCTCTTCTTTTTTCCAAACTTTTTTCATAAAACAATCTCTAGCATTTTTCGTATGATGTCTCTTGGTATTCCATTTTATTTAACAGGAAGCTTTTGTGGGTCCTGTTGTATTTTCATCCTTCATTCTATAGTGGTACAAATACATGCCCAGTTTGACTCAGTGCCACCTTCACAGGACTCGTGTATTGGTGCACATGCTGAGTGGTATGCAAACTTAGCGCAATGTGTTTTTTAAAATAATCCCCTGTAGTACGAATAAAAAATTAATTTATAATTTTCTGTCTTCTGAAGATGATACTTTTTGCCAGCACGACAGAAATGAAAAAAAAAAACCCCAAACCCTTGAAAAACACAGATATGTTAGGGCTATTTTTTAAGGTATAGGAAAAATGAAAGCAAATGCTGATTTGCATGTCCATGGTTTGTGGTGAAATGTTAACCTAAAACAACTTTAGCTGTGATTAATAATCAGAGGAAGAGTAGTTTACAGAAATCATTGCTTTATAGTGAAATGTACAAGAACGTTGATGAAGCTTGACTATGAAAGTATGAACGGGGAGATAAAATGGGAAAAATGGAGGAGACTGTATTGCTCAATAAAGCATCAATTGACTGCTGCAGTGGAAGCAGAGCAGGGAAAAATGATTAAGAGGCATTAAAGAATAGATTAATAAGTCTGGGGACTAAAGGCTGAAATGAATTACATGAAATAGGAAGGCATCATTGAAGGAAGTGTTTCCAAATTTGACCTGTGGAAGATGGAATCGTAAGGAATAAGGACTCTACTCGTGAAAATTAATTGTCACGTCACAATGATAATTTTCAAGGAAATATGCCAAAAATGGGGCAGAATACACTTTTACTGCATAACTTACCATTTTCTGCAGTTCATCAAGATTTTTTTCTTTCTGAAAAGTGTCAGTTGTGTCACTAAGTTCCAAGAGGTACAGAGTTCCAAAATTAATCCATTGAATCACAAATTAATCTATTGAATCACACAGAATATTTACTCATCAAATGAAGTATTATTAATGTAGATAGTTTACAGGATTGGTAGAACTTACTGTAACACAGTTACCCCCATCTCAGTTGTTTGGATTGATCATGAGAACTTTATGCCTGTTCTGTTCACCTATTTCACTCTACCCTTGGCGAGAAGTGCATGTAGGTGTGCAGCGTTTCTCCCTTGCATAGGTTCTCGGTTCTCGTACATCTGTAGGTCATGCCCACTTACAGATCAGTGCGTAACTTCATTTGTATTTTAAAGTGTGAACTAACATATTAAAAACTTCAAAATTGTAACTTTATGGCTTATAGTAATGAGCGGGATGTTACAAGAGTGGTGTAGCAGTGCATCCATGAGCAGTGCATTAGACCTGTTCTGCAGAGAGAGGGTCTTCCCTTGAGACTGATGGGTCTGAAGCCTGTTCAAACAAGAGAGAGAATTGCTACAGCCTGATAAAATTTGTCCACTTCTGTGTTGGTCATTGACATCTAATCAGTGAAGAAAAGATACACGTTGCTCGCATCCTCTTTGTGAATGTTTGTCACAAAATATTTCAAACGATCAGAAAGTCCAGATGAATTATTTGAGGTGCCTGAGTTTTATGAGAGTTGAAAGAAGAATTGGCTGCCTTCTTCCCTTCTCCCTAACCATTCACACATGAGAAAATTCTGCCAGAATACTGCTGATGTGATCATTCTTGCTCTGTATGGAGAGCTGGAGATTCATGTTTTCTGGCCCTTATACCACAATCCTTGACTCATTTTTGTGTGCTGCTTTTTACCCAGACTGCTCTACAAATGCTTACGTATTCAATCAGGCACAGCAGTTTGTATTCCTTTCATGATTCTATTATAATATGCTATGTATAATGGTGTGCAAACAAGCACTCTTTTTCCAGAGCATTTGTTTCTAGGCAAAGCTGGAAGTACTGCTACTGCTTTTACCTAGTCTTTGGAAGTACCATTCTGGTCTCAGTGAATTTAGGCATCTTTCTTTAGTCAGCTTTTGCTGGTTTTTAAAAATTTACTCTTAACATGCAAATAAATATGTATCATATACTTATTGGTGCAAAGAAGCTGTACTTTACGGCAGAGGATATTGCTCAGAGTTGCAAAGACTTAATTGCCTTCTGTCAAGGTGGCAGCTGTATTGTCTCATGTTGCAAGAAAACTTTCTAAGGCGTGAAGATGAACAAAATGTTAGTTACTGTTTTCTCTGAGGAGTCAAATGAACACAGATTCCAGTGCTACTAAGTAAGCTTTTGAACAGGCTTCAGATTTCACCTTTCTGTACACTCCCTAAATACTGCTCTTTTGAATGTCTTCATTTTTTCCCCCCAGAATTTTGAATGTCTGATTTCATTTTTTTAATACATAATGGAAAAGCTAGCTAATAGCTGTGTATGTATATGTATTTGAAACCAACATAGAATCTTCATTTCTGATAATTTTACTTCTGAGTTGATAAATTCTTTGATCTAAAATTAGAATGAGCATTCCCCTGTTCTTATTTTTCCAACTACACAGTTTTCAACCCATTTATTGTGATTGACAATAAATAACTGGAATGTGTGTTACAAGGGAAAGAACACAGGTAAAGCAGTTAATTAAGGGCATTTCGGTCAACGGATAGATCAAATAGAATAAGGAATATAAAGGATGCAAATGCGTCAATGAAAAGCTCATGTGCATAGTGGAGTCCATAAAAAAAATCAAGCTATAGAATACTGTGTATTCTGAATCCTGGATTTCCCTTTGTGGAAGGCCTTTAATCTTATTGCTAAAATGAAGGAAAATGAGCTTTTTATATTAAATAATTACATGGCTTCATTTCTGATGTGTTTTTGTACAGCGGAAATGCCCTTTTTCTGTGATAGTTTGTCAAGTTATTTTGGGGATTTGGTCCATTCCCACCCTTTGGAGTGTCATGGGCAGAGGGTAAACACCTCATTTTACATTTTGAGCAGAAGTAGTAGAAAGCTACTGACTTTTGAAAGTCATCATATGCAATGACAAGAAGAGATAGCAGGGGAGTGAAAAGTAACTTCATTATTGCTGCTTATTCAATTTTCAGTTCCCAAAGCTGACGTACCGAGAATACTCTCAGGTATTTGGTGGTCAGACCATTAACCTATGTGTGTGAGCCAGCACACCTTACGGTTCTCATTTCCTAAACTGAAGAAAAGAAAAAGAAAATAAGTCCTCAACCCCCTCGCTCCCCCCTCCCACTTCCTGAGATTGCAGGCAACTGGATGCTGGGGTCCTTGCCAGATTTGCATCAAGTAAGAAAGTAGTGAGAAGTATATGATTAGCATTTATATCAAAAAGGCAGAACATCGAGATCGGTACCAATCAATTGCAAAGCCAGCACTGGCGGGATAAACAGAAAGAATTTCATGCAGGAACTAAATATACCCACGGGTCTTAAAATATAAGTCTTAGGGCATTGCCAGCTTGTCAAGGGAAGGTGCTTCTGTCCTGGTAGACAATAAATAATTGAAATTAGTAATGACTCAGCCAATTGCAAAAGGGTTTTTTTTTGTCACGTGTTTTGGGCTTCAAAACCAGAAGTTAACTTTGGTAAAAGAAACTTAGAAAGTGTCAGCTTTAGTTTTTTATTTAGGAACATCAAGCCACATCTTATATTAATTCTCCAGAATTGGAGAGACTTTCTGATTACCTTTTTGGCAGTATGTTTCTTCTATTACAGACACCAAAGAATAGCTATTTGAAATTATAGGGTTATCCAAGGAGAAGATGGTTTTAACTTTCAGAAAGGCTTAGGCCAGCTATTTTTTTCAGCAAAATTCCATTTTATACTTTATGAATACATGCGGTCAACAAGATTTTAAGTAGCCAGAAGATATATTTCTGAGACCATGATAAGTACGTGTTGAATATCTACTAGATGAGCGCTATGGCTAAATAGTTTGCTGTACCCTAAACAATAATTAAGACAATTCTTTGGAATATGTCACCCTTTGTCCTGTGTACTTAAATCTCTTCTGAAGTCCTTATATCAGTTTAGTAACTGGACATTGGGAGGGTTCCTGAACAGGCTTCTCTTTGAATTTGTTATTCTAGGTGTGATGAGTTAAAGTGTCCCCCAGTTAAAGAGTGGTATCACTGCAGTGGAAAGCAGTGCAAACTGCTCAGTGTATCTGAAATTCAGAAATCTCAAGCAGCTTGCTTCCTGATTAAGGGCAATGATGCTGTAGCTGTGATTTTTGCAGGAGGAAATTGCTTGCATACTTTTTATAACTGTTTACATTCAAGGATATGGGACTAATGTGTATTTCATACGTAAATTATAAATGACACAAGGGATATATGCCAACTCAGCATCAGTGATTTTCTGTATCAAGTAACAATTGTAATTATGAGGTCCCAAGATACACCACCACTTGGTAGTAATGTTCGGCTAGACTCATTTTCGTAGTGAACGATCTAGACAGATATTTTCCGTAAGTGATTTAGTACCAAGATGGTCATGTTAATAGACAGGCTGTTTCTGTCTGCTTGCTGTTTGGGTCAGAACCAGGCCTCTCAGGCATAAGCAACAGGAGAACAGATTGCTTTCTGCTCTTCTATAACCGGCATAATTAAAGTCTATTTCTTTAAATGACAGATAGCATTTGGATCGGGGGGAGGAGGGGAAGGTTCAGGAATATCTCCAGTGCACAACTGGTGAAATCCTGGTTAACAAAATCTTTAAATATTAATTGCTACCGGTATTCGCGATGATGCTGTTGTTTCCAGAGTAAGTTAGATTTACAGAAATAATAATGGTAACAACAACAACAACCGCTTGGCTTCATAATTCACTTAGATTTTTATGTAGTTATAGAAATGGTTTGTTCTACCCAGTTTGATGTAGATTTCCGTATTATAACCTGTGATACACCTATTTCTGCAGCATTATAAACATTTGTCAGCTTGTACAACTTTTTTGTAACAGTATCCATTGGCAAGCATTTCACAGTGCTTCTGGATTATTTTGGTGCTTCTCTCTGTACAGAGAAATTAAAGACATTCTTTTTCTTTATTTCCTATTTTTTTAAGCTAAATTTTCCCCAAATTAAGCCCAATTATTAGTCTCTTTCCTAAATTCATGTGGTAACCAATTTTCATATAAGCTTGAGAATGTATATGTACCTTAATTTTGCTTTTCTCTTTTAGTTAAAATTCCAGTTCTTTAAAACTAATTTTTTTTTTCTTTTTATTGTACTTTTTCTAATTTGTATGTTGTACCCTTCAACTATTTGAGCTGAAGCCTTACCTTTCCTTTTCATGTCTTAAATATGAGATTCCTTTTTAGTGCATTGCAGAGTGACATTTATCTTTTCTGGAGTGGTATCATTGTTCATATTTAATTTGTGGAGGCCCAGTATCACTTCCAGGTTATTTTCCACATTATTGTTTCTTCACAGTTTTTCTTTATTTTACGTTTGATGTCTCCTTGTTACGTGTTGTCTTTTGAACTCTTGCATTTACTTCACCTTTACTGATTTTAGAATATTTGTGCAAAGAGTAAGAGTGATGTTGAAAATCAACCCGCTGGGTGATCCCAGCACAGCAGTGCCCATCCCGATGAGGGCAGAGTCCCGCAGCATCGAAACATGGCCAAGTGCTCAGAACAGGGTCCATTGACAACCCCAGACAAGGCAAAGTGGTAAATCAGGTCCGGAGTCCATCCAGGCAGTCCAGTCTGGACCTAGCAGGAGATGAGGCTGAAGACATGGCTGCAGCCTAAGTCCAAGGGATCCCTCCAGGAGGCAGGGGACAGGAACAACTGCAGCATAGCCCAGGCGAGGTGCCGATGCCTAGACTGGAGCTTGTCTGGAGCTCCTGGGCAGAGGGTGTGAGTGGAAGGCCCAGGTGAGGCTGCTCAGGCTGGTTGGTGCCCTCAGGGTCATGATGGTGCTGGCTGCGCATCCTGAGCTGAGGGGATCTGTGAGGCTTGTGGGCATATTCTCTCTTCTGTCTTCAGTCTGCTACCGAAAATACTGAAGAGCTTAGCATCCAGGGCAGGCAATTACAGAACCCTACAAACCTTCCCAGTTTTACCAGTACTCTTAACTACTTCCCTCCCCACCCCCTGCATCTACTGTTTTTATCTGGAGCATATTTCCCAACTTTTTCTCTAAAATTCTGCACAGCTACTTGAAGTGTATGCAGTATATGAAGGATAAAAACTGTGTAATATGGAGTGCATTACAGTGATATATTTCCCTGAGCTGATATTCATGTCTCTTACAATGCCATGCTTACTATGGAAGGAAGGGTTAAAGTGGAGTTATACAATTGAATTTGTTATTCTGTATTTCGGAGGCTAAACTTCAATAGATATCTTTCATCTTGATATTCTGTATTGACAGAAAATGGCTGAAGAAGCTGAATGGAAAGGTCTCTAGTCACTTATAGCTAAGACAAAACCGAAATAGTCATTTGTGGCTACAATCGGAGACTTTCACTCTTTCTAGAACCAGGAAACCAGTTGCCATTTGTATTGATCACAGATGGAAAACTCTTTTCTACGTGACAGCAAGGTAGGGGGGAATTTATGCAGGGAAACATCCAAATGGTTTCATTGGCAGGTTGCTGGAGAAAATTTGAATTATATGCTTATCCTGGTTTTGTCCGGGATGGAGCTAATTTTCTTCCCAGTAGCTACTGTGTTTTGGATTTAGTATGGGATTTGGTATGTGAAGAATGTTGATAATACACTGGTGGTGTTAGCTGTTGCTATGAGATCAAGGACGTTTACCAGCTTCCCAGGTTTTGCTAATGTGCAGGTGCAAAAAGCTGGGAGGGGTATAGCCAGTACAGTTGACCCAAACTGGCCAAAGAAAGTATTCCATACTATAGACGTCATGCCGAATATATAGAGGGGGTCAGCTGGTGGGCCAGGGGGCCTTTCGTTCATTCAGCTGCTTGTTCCCTTGCGCTCTCTCTCTGGAACTTGCAGTTCCAAGATCGCTGCTGGGGAATATTGCTGTTCCAAGATTGCTCTCGGTTTCGCTCTGTGATCGCTGCTCGGGATGGGCTGTATCGGTCATTGGGTTGTCGGGTGGTGAGAAATTGTGCATCGTTCATTTTATATATTCTATTATCATTATATTTTTAAATTATTATTATCATTATTAATATATAATATAATTATTATTATCTTTTTCTTTGCTGTCCTGGTGAACTGTCTTTATCTCAACCCACGAGTTTTCCTTTCTTTCCAATTCTCCTCTTCCTCCCCACTGGGGAGGGAGGGAGGGAGCGGCTGTGTGGTGCTTGGTTACTAGCTGGGGATAAACCATGACAATTCTTCAGTTGGCCAAATATTTCTCCCTCATTCTGGAGAGTTATATTTATTCTTCTGGCATAATTTTTTACCTTATTAAGAGAAAGTTTGGGGACATACATTTTCTGCAGCTGAATGGGATGGAAATTACTGCTTCTTGTAAGTAGCTTGACACTTAAAATTATGCTGGTGCTTTTTGCTTCTCTTAGCACTCAGTAATCTACACGTTCCCCTTGTTGCATTAGGAAATGGCTACCACCTGCTCACAATTAGACTTGGGTTTCCATGTATTTATGATAAGAACAGCCATACTGGATGAAATGAGACTTTCATCTAGCACAGTATCCTCCCTGATAGTTACCAGAAGCTGGTGTTAAGAAGCATGATCCTTCTGTGATATACTTTTCTAGATTCCAGCTATTTATGGTTTTGAGGCTACCTGAGCCACACTCAGGGGTTTCATCTGGGTTGTCGTTTGGTGTCCGCATATGGAATTAATCTAACTCATTGTTTAATGCACTTCAAAAAAAGTTTGTTTTTCTATACCTTTGAAGTTCTATAGAAAAAGTATTTTTTCATTCTTTTAAGTCTGCTTTCTGATGATTTCCTGGGTGTTCTCTCCTTCTTATATTGTGAGAAATAATGAATATTCATTCTGTAAGCCATCCAGGATTTTATAGACATGTATTCCCTTCATCTTAGTCATCTCTTCCCAAACTGAAAAGTCTTTTTTTAGTCTCTTTTTGTTTGTATCTTTGCTTATTCTACTCACTCTGCAACCTTTTATTTTAGAGAGAGTAACCAGATATACAAATTGTGCAAAATGTTGATACACAATGGATTTTTATGACAGAATGACATTTTCTGTATAATATTCAGTTCTTTTCCTAATAATTCCAGTATTCCTATTGCCTTTTTAACTTCCTCAGAGCTTTCAAATGATTTTAGGGGGAATGGAGCAGCTTTAACAGCTCTTTTCTTGAGTGATAATAGCTAATTTTGGACTCATCACTGTCTACCTATAGTCAGCACTGGTTTTCCCCAGGCGTTAGGTTTGTACTTCTTGATGTAGAAATTCATTTGACTTTTTGACCATCCATTTGGTTCAGTATATGCGATATTTCCAGATGTTGCTGACTTAGAAATGCAGTAGAATCATGAAGCATGATTTTTCTTTGCAAAAAAAAAAGTACCAATCTTTTCCAATATATCAAACTCATATTTTCATTTCTATTAATTCTCTCTGTACAGAAAAAGACTACTAGTCTGTAGATCTCGGAAGCTTCCTTACAGCCTTTTAAGGAGATTGATGTAACTTTTATAATTTTATTCCTCTTTTACTGAGGTTGATTTAAGCAATTAATAACTCAGTAATTTTATATTTTAGTTCATCTGGAACTCTTGACTCATGTGTAGTCATTTTTCACCAGATAAGATTTTACTAAAATCTTTTGCTTCTGACATTTCGATTTGAAACTAGTCTTGAAAATCGTTCCTAATATAGAATGGTAACACCTCTTTCATAGTGAACAGCTGTGAAATACTTTCTTTGCAATGTCTGTTCTGGTTCTATCTTTCCTGAATGCTACACAGAATCATAGAAGCATTAGTTGGTCACCTGCTCCAGCTCAAAGCAGGACTGTTGTCAGCGCTAGATCTAGTCAGTCGTGATTTTGCCTGGATGAGTCTTGATATCTCTGAGGAAAAGATTCCACATCCCCTCTGAGCAACCTGTTACTGATGCTGCGCTTCCCTCTTGGTGAAAAGTTCTGATGTCCAGTCTGAATCTGCTAATCATACCACTTAATTATTTATTGCCCTCACTGATTCTGTGGTAGTCTTCCTTTGTTTCTGGCATTTGAAAAATATTTCTTTTTTTCCTTCATGCCTTAAGCATGTTGCTCATTAAAAGCTGATTTTTGTATTGCCTTATTCTGGTTTTAAAATTTGGTGGTAGTTATCCTCTCTTATTTAACTTCCTTATTTTGATCCGATTTACACTTTTTGAAGCTGACTTTTTGCATGTGATGCTTTCCTTCATGTGGTAGCTTTTGGACTAACTTTAAAGTCTTTTTGGGTATGAGTTATATGTTTGTTGAGTGCTAATGAGGTATCTGTATATAATACTTGCTATTGTGTAATCTGAGTATGCTGTGATCACTAACAAAATGTTTCTTTTACAGTTATGTATTAAACTAGGTATTTTTCTTCATTTAGGATTAAACTCAGAGTTGCTTTTCACATGTGAGTTCCCTGATGAATGGCTGTGATGCGTGACTGGGTCTCTTAAACTAAATATCTAGATCAAATCCAGTCTAAAAGGGAATAACTTGAAAATCCTTGTTGCTGTGTCTTCTGCTATTGTGGTCTCTTAACTCTGACCTTTTTGTACTTGATATTGTCTTGCCTTTTGTTTATCAAATGTTGTTTTCTTGCCTTTTTAATATCTTCGTCTTCCTGAAAAATGTGGCTGATACATCAGTAATAGATCTCTCTCATGAAAGCGTATTGAAGAGGTTTTATTGGACTACAGAATCCTTTTATGAGGAAGGAGTAGGAATACATGCTTCTCTAACATTCATTTGGTGTTTTCTGCGCTGAGAATTTGCTATTAGCAGTTGAAATACTCTATTTTATCTTGTATTACTAAAGCTTAGAGCTTCATTGCAGATTGGAGGGTGTGATAATAACATTTATTTTAAATGGAACTTCCAAGCAGCTTTGTGTCTAACGCCACAGGACTCTCCTGTTTCAGCTTTGCCCGACTCATAGGTTTAGGATGAAAAAGACAACTGTTAAGAGAAATTTTTGTTCTGGTAGCTAATTAGAAGCAACGTACATTGAACTACAGCTGTTGATGTTGTAGAAGAGTAACTAGTTTTGAATCACTGTACTTTTTCGTATTTGTAAATATTTGCACTGAAAAAAATACACTGACCCAGAGAAAATTACTCGTAACACAGAGTTTAAACATTTGCTGCTCTCTGCATTCCCCTGAACACTTGAGTTAGAAAAGTTAGGTTTTGTTCCTTGATTATGAATCCTAAACCTTTTGCCAATTCGCATCTCCCACATCTCTGCGTTGCTTTGCCTCCCTGTTCTTATCTATGTTACGTATTGACTGATGTCTTCCATTCGCTTCCCCATCCCAGTGCCATTGCCCTTGCCCTGCGGCCAGTTTTCCCACCATATCAGAAAGTGATGAATATAGAGATTGGGTTTTGTTTTGGTTTGTTTTTTTTCTGGCTTTTAGAGGTTTGAAATTGAGACAGCTTTCCTTTAATCTTGCACAAGATGTGAGACAAATAGTCCCAGATCATGGCCCGGGCATAACAAAGGGTGCCTCAGCTCCCTCCAAATAGCGATGCTACCCATTTAGGGAGGAGGAGGGGACCTTTATATCCCACCACTGAAGTGGAACGCTTGGATCCCAGCTGAACCAAGAAAAGGGGGAGAGGGTTTCAGGTACTGAGCTGTTGGGTCACATCCTTCTGTAAAGGAAGAGAAAATTTATCTTGGATGAGTAATCAGAAAGGAAATCTTTCAACTTTGCTTCATTCTTTTTTAACTAACATTTTCACTAAAATAAATAAGCATATGGTCTGAAGAAAAAAATGCAAAGCTTGACCTTTGAAATGATAGTGTTTTGCAGTAACTGTGATTCAAAAAAGTACTGTTTGTTTTAATAGAAGTTGCCATTTATATAATGCAATTTTGTAATTATTCTTTGTAGTTTTCTCTGTCCAGATGGTAAATATTGCCACATTGTTTACTCAATTCTTTTTTCCTTCTATTTTGAAAGAACAGGACTTTTAAACTCTATTTAAGAATTGAATAGATGCACTCTTTAATATTTCTCTTTTTTTCTCTCTCAACAAACTAAAAAAGTATGTGTTACACAGGCTTATTTTTTTTCTGTTCCATTTAAAGTTTTCTCCTCCCCGACTCCTACTCCCATTCCTGTTGCTAATGAATGTATCATCTAAAAATAGGTGTGTTCATCATTCTGTAATATTTTCTATCTTTCTAGATTGGAGGCCAGTGTAATTGTAAGAGACATGTGTCTGGCAGACAATGCAATCAGTGCCAGGAAGGATTCTACAATCTACAACAGTCAAACCCTGATGGCTGCAGTCCCTGTAACTGTAATACCTCTGGGACAGTCAATGGAGATATTACCTGTCACCAAAATTCAGGCCAGTGCAAGTGCAAAGCAAATGTTATTGGTATGTGTAATGCAAGAGTTTGGAGCCATTTTTCTTGTTATCTCTGGAAATAAAACACACTTGATTTCTAAATGAAAAGTACAGTAAACTTCTTTGCTGAAGGCAGATTATAAAAATGAATGAAATTAACTGTTGAAAAATTATTAATTTAATAATTCTATCAAACTACAGCTTGAAGCTTAGTTTAATCAACCCTTTAGAAGTTTCTTTATGGCATAGCTACATTAGCTTACATAGCTCCATACTAATAAGTCACACAAATAATGTGATTTGCTTACTGCATAGATGTTTCTTTTAGGAAATTAACGCTTTTTCAAAATGTTTTATACTTAATGAGTTCTAAGCAAATAGTTTCCATGCTAGTTTTCTTAATAGACCAAAATAAATGGATTTTTTTCTCAAAATATTCTGTGCTACAGGGCTCTTTGTGATAAATCTATCCATTTTTTTTCTATTATATTTCTTTGAACTGTTCCTATGAAATGCAAAATAAGTCAACATAATTCCACAGATCATGTACATAGCTAGGGTTAGTTATCAAGGGCCACATAATTTTAATTTTGTAATTCAATGCCAAGCTGATTATAATAAACTGCTACCTTCTATGTTATTTATCATTTTTTTTTACAAGACGTGCTTTTTTGTTTGTTACTCCCACAGGTATTTTTCAGAAATTAGATTTGATTATAGCAATTTATTACTTCCAGCATATTTGAGGGGAGCCACAGCCACATAAGGACAAAATTTATCAAGTGCCCAAAATACACAGTATATATAATACACTTCGAAATGTTGATATATGGGAATATTATGCAAGGAGAATTTCCTGATAAAGTGAGCCTTACATGGTAACTGTACATGTCTCAGACTATACGTATGTCTCAAAAAAAAAAAAAAAAGAAAAAGAGATATCTTTGCTTTGTTATTAACACAATTAGTAATTTTTTTCAGCTAACAATGGTTGTAGGTTGTATTATAGTAGCAGTGTTCAAGTATCTGTTAATTTATAATTCACTGACTTGTGAATATTGACTTATTTGTAACACTGTAAATATCTCTCTTCTAATTTCCAAGAGCAAATTCAAAATAGCAACAAATAGTGAATATCACTCTAAACACATAAACCCAAACAGTTTCTATCCACTGTGCTGTGGAATACCAAGTGCTTATGTTTTCCATATGATAAAAAGAGTGCTAAGAGTCAAAACCTCTGTGACTTTCCATGCATCTTAAAACCACCCTCTACATTCAATAAAATGGACTTCAGAACATTCTTAATTATATATTCTTTGCCTACATTTCACATTTTCACCTGTGAAAACCTTTAGCTCAGTGGGAGCTTGGTGTACAAGAAATGCAGAGTCTGGTTCTCGTGTATTTGATTGTCTACATATTATTTTAAGTATTTTGTCCCTTTGATGAAAACAATAAGAATTAATTTTATTTCCGCTAAAATAATAATACAAGAAATGTGTAAATTGGTGCTTTCCGCAAATTTACCTGTAGGTACGGTGGGAGGCTGTAGTTATGCAAGTGTTTGTTTGCAGGGTAAAGACCTAATTCTTTCCAGACAGAATTCTCTTTTTTTTGTTTTTCAAACCAATTGTAAATAAGCCTCTGTATACTGGGATACGTGCAGCAAACTTTAACAAAGCGCTTTCCTCTTTGGATTTCTAAATTGGTTTTTAGAGCAATCTGTCTATTGCCGTTTTATCTATTTAAACAAACACGATAACAGAAAAATGCAACTATGGACTGCGGTGTTATGAAACATGAACTGTTAGAGTTAACACAACTGTTAAATCTTACTAATGATTCTATCACCAGTAAAATACATTAGCACCAATAATTTTATTAAAGTAGGTCATTCATCTAGAATAAAAAGGTAGAAGAATGTGAATTAAATGCCAAGCGTGCTAACTCCCCTGTAGTTGTTAACATTGAATGTGATGCCCTGTAGGCCTTCCTCAGTATCGTTAGGAATAGATTACCTGTCAGGAATATGTATGGCATATTCAAATAAGCACTGTGCATATTTTTAAAACTGATATGATATGAATCCATGTAGACCAATTTTAATAGTTCAAAATGAGTCATAATTCTTGTTAACAATACAGTTATTTTTAAAATTTGCAGCAATAGTGGTCCTTTTTTATTTTCCTTATTGAAATTAAATGATATGCCTTAGGTGAGTCATTCATCACTGTTAAAGGAACTTGCCTTCTGTTGGAGTTTTTGAGTTTTTATCCATATGTATAATGCATTTCCTACCATTTTTAGTCTGATTTTTCTACGTATAAATTGCTAGATGTGTTTCGGTTTAGTTTTGTATTTTTTCAGTGATGACAATATTTTGCTAGAACATTGTATTTATATTTTTCTGTGTGCAGCAATTAAGTGGTGGCTTCGTAGTGAAGGATTTTCCCATTGCAAGGGAAAATACATAACTGTGAATTTGCATTTTTCATATAATAATCTAGTTTGCTTTCTTGTAATGTACGTTTTATAAACTAAAATACAAATGCCATCCCTTGGGGCAGGGATAAAGCAAGTGATGACTTTGAAAACAAAGCTAATAAAACTACAAGATGAAGTATGAAGAAAACAGTTTAGATTTTAATGTACTGCAGGAGTTAACTAAATCATACATTTAGATTAAAATATTTTGCTTTGGATTATGGAAAACATTTTCTGCTTTCAGTAAGGGCTAACGGTAAACACTAATATAAATGTAATCAATGTTAAAACTGAAGTACAGTGTTAAGTAAATAATTCATCGTAATTAGTCTAACTTGTGTTGTCCTAGAGTATATGTAGTGTTTTTAATATAATATATAAATCTCTTATCAGAACAGATTGAGAGCCCAGTGCATTTCCTTGTATATTGCATTTCTACGATACAGGGTGAAGGGTTTATGTAAGCACTGACTGTGCAACAGGTGCTGTTCTGGGGGACAGAGAGATTAATTCTGGTTTGTCTTGGAAATGTTACAAAGAATATCTTGCAGAAGTATCTTAAATCGTATTGAGAAGCGAGCAGAAACACATCGCTTCTAAAACAAATTGGAAAAGTAAACAGATTTTTGGTATGCCACTGTTATTCAATAGATTTGTGCAGCCCTTTCATTCCTGTTAATTATGCTGGTGAAGAATATTAGCCCTTTCCTTTCACTTTTTTTTTTCTCCTCCCCGAGTGTAGTATACTTATCCTTCTTTTAGTGAAATTGATACCTTTTCAGCTTTTTTTAATTAATACCTTTCTCTTTCCAGGTCTTCGGTGTGACAGTTGCAATTTTGGATTTAAAGCTCTCAGATATTCTAATGAAGATGGATGTGAGCCTTGCTGGTGCAACAGCCATGGCTCAGTGAACCAATTCTGCAACCCTCTCTCCGGGCAGTGCAATTGTAAAGAACGAGTAAAAGGACTTCACTGTGACACCTGCATGGACAACTTTTACGGGCTGGATGTAACTGGTTGTAAGGCTTGCGAATGTAACGCCGCAGGGTCATTTTCTGGAACTGTGTGCGATGCGAAGACAGGGCAATGTGCATGTAAACCAAATATTGGAGGAAGACAATGCGACGAATGCCTAGATGGCTACCACAAAGTACAGGAAAATCATTCCTTTGTTTGTCTGCCATGTAATTGTGATAAGGCAGGTACAGTCAACGGCTCTCTGCTTTGTGACAAATCAACAGGGCAGTGTCCTTGCAAAGCTGGTGTAACTGGCCTTCAGTGCAGTCAGTGCATGCTTCATACATACAACCTCAGCGTGGGCAACCCCCTCGGCTGCCAGCATTGTGACTGTGATGCCCTGGGCACGTTGGCAGGAACAGTTTGTGACCACGTTTCTGGACAGTGTGTCTGTTTGCCTCAGCGCCAGGGGAGAAGGTGTAATGAGTGTAAACCAGGTAAGGAAATTGGAAGACAATCTATTCAATGTAGTAAGTTTTTGCTTTGTTGGATATCATCATAGTTCCTACAGTTTTTAATATGTGTTTAGACAACTTCATGTTTGACATGTCTCTGACATGTTATTAATTATTTTTCCATTTCTTCCTAACTGTGTGAGTGAGAAGGAAGTATTAACGTCCTGATCTCCATCAAATATTTATTCTGTTGCCAGAGGTTGTATAATTTGTGTTGTTATGGCAGTTTCAACAGGTCCAAAATAAGGTTAGACCTAGTTCTTCTAGATCTTGAGAAAACATACAAATCATCATGGCTCGTTTGCTGAGTAAGAGGTAAACTAGCAGAGTTTGATGAACAGCAGCTCTCCTTGTAATGAAAAAATGTGGATTTGGAAGGCAGAGTGCAAGCTCTCCAGGAAGGGCACTTCATGCATAAAGTTTAGCATGGCGGGAGGCACAGAGATGGTTGCGTAAACTTTGAGGCTGGCAAACATGCCACTTAAAGAGCATTCACCTGCCTTGCTGCATTGAGGATGTGCTGGCTTTCACAAGGACTGCTTACAGTTTGGCCCTATAAGTAGATGATACTGCAATTGCTACGTATCAGTTCAAGATTTTGTACCATATTACTGTAAACAGAGTTTAAATGTTCATTATAAGTGGGAAGCTCTGTAGTTATATTTTAATGTTTTTGTTTTAAAAGTAGGTGGGTAAAGTGAAACTGTAGGCAATATTAACCTACCCTTAGTAATAATATTAAACAGATAGATTTAGTTCAAGTTAAATACACATGCAATTTATTAAAGTAGCAGGTCACATTAAAAGGTACATTATAGCTCCATTGGTTTTAATATGCCATTCAATAATTTGAACAGAGGTTAAAAAAGCTGCTTAACCTCCATTAAGTATTTTTAAAAATACTTTCATTTAAATTATTTTAGGTACATATACTAATAAATAAGGCAGCGTTCTGTTTTTCTTAGTTCCTCCTCCAGTGCTATTTGACCTGCTAACCCTCTACAGCAGCCACTTAATCAGAGATCGGCAGAGGAGTGATGTCAAGGCTTCCCGAGTCAGTGACCGCCCTTGTCCTTGAAAAAGAAAGGCCAGGGTTTATGCAGAACTAAATGGTTTAAAAAGGTTTAATTGATAGTATGAACAGACTGGTTTGTAGAAAAGCTTACATGGCACTCAAAGGAATACTTCCACAATAGTTCCCGGTTAAAAAAAAAAAAAAAATCTTGCTGTGAGAATTCTTTTTAAATTTTCTAAGTAATATGTATAAGCATGTACGTGCTGAACACTGAGCTCTCTTCTGCTGGTGAAAGTGTAAATCCTTATCATTGTAAAAGCATTGTATGGCTCTTAGTGTAGCACAGCGTACTATGGTATTTTCACTGATATTTTAGTGTTGATCCCAGTGAGAGCTCATTTATATGTTTAACATATCTAACTCTCATATAAATATTCTTTGTTAGTATGTTCCAAAGGAGAGTTTTCTATAAAAGAAGTGAGTATGAGTATAACCTGCTAGTAATACTGGCATTAAGTTGTAGAATTATGGAAGAGTTTAATAGGTTTCAAGTACTCTGAATGTGTCCTATGGCTTTGCCTTGGGACAAAGATAAGAAAACGTACTCCAAGTATATATGTTGCCAACACTGCCTAATTAAAACCACACAATTAATTAGTTAAAACCAGCAGCCCTAAAAACATATTGAGGATTTCTTAGGCTGTTGGGACGTTTCAACTCTGTGGTCTGAGTTTCCTTAGTGGAATACAAGTCATATGTCTTTTTTTTTTTTTATTCTGTGTAATTATAAGTCTGCTATAGTTAGTGGTATTTAAAATAATGTCCCATTGGAGCACATCTTCTGTGTACTTTGATAAAATTTGAGAGGTTTCCAAAAGTTAACTCTTCCTGCATTAAGATTTTGGTGTCAATGGAGAAAAATTCAGACTGGATGTAACTTTGGGAAATTATTTTATCATGAGATTTTTTTTTTCTTTTTTTTTAAAAAAAACCCTCTCTCCAGATCATTCAGCCATGTGTTTCATCTATTAGGCTGTATCCATGACCTGCTATCTTCCAGTTTGTTTTCATACAAGTAACATTTTTGGTAGACTTTTATACATTTAATTTTTTTTTTAAACTAATGGTGTATGCAAAGAGAGAAACACTTGATCCTAACGTGAAACCAAATGAAAGCGCAGTTTTACCTTGTACATAAACTTGCTTTCGAGACGTCCTAGCTTGCAGTGGTAAAAAATGGATCTTTCCAGCTCCCAGATAGTTGTGAACAGTTTGTCCCTGCCTCATTCCGGACTGTGTTGCCACACCGACTGGGATTTGTGCCATACGAATCCTGTTCAACACAGATCTTGGGTCCTGTTATGAGAGCAGCAAAGCTGTAAAAAAAAAAAGAAAAAGGCAATTTGTAAGTTCTTTACTCAGTGACCACAGCTTTTTATGGAGCAGTGCTTAGTAAGGAAAAGATGTAAACGAGCACGTAGGATGTGTGGCCAGGCACCAATACTGAGCTTTTATGTACGTACTACCTCTCTTCTTGGCCAGAAAAATGTGAAGTATGTTGTGACAACGTTGTCAGTGTTGTTAACTGTGCATTTTTGAAGCACAGACTGTGGTTAAGAAATGCGTGTTACCGCCATAGTTGGTAAACATGTAAAAGTGCTAAGGAATTGTTTGAGTGTTCCTTTTCCATGAGCTATACAGTGGGAGAAGTAGTAAGAGTATGATTAAAAAAGGAAGCTGAATACTTTGCTGTGACTTTCATTCTTCCTTTTGAAGAGTATGTTTGACTGACAAATGTGATCAGTTATGGTTGAATTGGAAAAAAACATGAAAAAGAATAAGCATAATACTAGTTATATACATAGATCTTGTAGAGATTTGCAGTGGCTGTCTTAAAATTGGAAATTGGCTCTATTATGCAACAGTGGATCCTTCATAAAGCAACTTTTATGAGCCCTTCTAACCTTGCTGTAAATTAAGCTTGCATTAAGTTGTTTCTTACTCTTTCCTGCCAAATTATAGGTGGTGGAAGTATATAATAATAATGGTTATGACAAACAGTATGAATTTGTAATCTAGTGTCTGTTCTCTTTTTGTCTACATTTAATCTTGTTAATTTATTTATAAATTAGTTGGGGGAAGGACTTTCTCCCACTTTCCTATCTCTCACTTTTACTTTAAAAAAAATTTTTACTTTTACTTGCTACTTCTGAAAAAAAAAATAGTAGTAGTATCCAGAAACTTAGTTAAACTTTTAGAGCATTTCTAAAAGATTATTATAAAAACAAATCATACCAAATCCTTCACTGCTCTACAGTGATTTAGTCAGCATGACACTAGGAGAGCCAGGATGTTTAACATTAAGGTATAGATTCTTTATAATTATGAATTTCACTGCTATGACAAAAACAATATATACTTTAGTGATCAATCCTGCTCAGCTAAAATGAATTTCTTTTCTAGAAATGTGCTTATTTACCGACTATAGTTTTTTCTTAGCCATTAGTTGCATGCAAAATTTCAGTTGGACAAGGAATTGTTTTAGCCTGAGTGCTTATCATTTACTGCAACTATAAACTGGGTCCCGAAGAAGTGCTTTGACCTTCTGCAGGAGTCCAGGCTTAAGCTTGTTTCCCATCTTCCCGTTACGTTCTTTGAGTGGAGTCGTTCATTGTGCTCAGGAGTGACATTGCTGGGAAATGGTCTCCTCTATTTATGCACAGGATGGGCACTGTACTGCGCAGACAACTGCAGTATGAGATAATACATGCTGCCTCGCTAATAACTTCAAGCTATTCAGCCTCTGTGGTGGCTCAGTTCGGGGCCTCTCTGGAATAAAGTGCCAACAGCGTGGTTTTTTATGATGCGAATGTATGTTAACTGGAGACTGATATCACTTCACTGTCCACTTGAGATTTATCTCACTGAGGACCAGAGGCTAAACTTGAACAAAGATTTGAGCAGTAAAATTCTAATGTTTTCAGTTTGTTTAGTTCCTCTGCTATTTGGATATGAGCTCACAGCGCAACACTGCTGCAGAGACAGAGAATACCACCCTAGGGGTGTATATATAAAGCTATCTCTCGTAAGACAAAATAAATAATAAGGCCTTGCGTGATATGACATGTTACAATACAATTTTGGGCTCTTTATTATAAGGCAGGACATCAGAAAGTTGTTGGACAGCAAAAAAGATTGGGTAGCTGAGAACATGAGTAAGAAGAAACTGATTGAACTGGAGAGAGAGGGAAAGTGTCTGAGAAGTCTGTGCAAATACTGAGTATCTGAGCAAAGGTTTAAATTATTCTATTGAAGTTGTGCAATAATAATTAATAGTAACCAACTGACAGAGATAAACGCCCATCAATGGCCCTATCTTAGGACTGATGTTCAAAAATAGGTACTTGCAGTGGACAAGTGCCAGTTACTACTGTTGTCACCATTATCATTTGCGGAACTCGTATACGTTGCTACATTTTTAATCAACTGTACCACTCCAAAGGAAAAAAAGAGAACAATTTGTGTGAAAAACTCAGTCAAATGACTGTTAATAATCAGGTAAAAATAGAAAATAATTTTGGAAAATTATGTAATTATATTTCTTACTAGTATTCCACTATTTCAATTGTCTTCTGATCAGACATACAGAAAAGAAATTAGTAAGAATGGAAGTTCATAGATAGCAAAACAGATTATGCAAGTGGTACAGCATCATTAAAAAAATGTGCTTAAAAGCTCTTTTGTTTGGAATTTCAGGCAAGGCTGTGAATAATGGGCAAGTTCTTCAATGACCAGATTAGAGGTGTATAAACTCCATTGAACTGTATTTATCAGTAATGGGTTAGAGACTTGCATAGATAAAGAATGCTTGTGAGGTCAATAGGATGAAAGATGGTATAGTAGAAGCATACCAAATATGCTGTGGGGAAGGTGAGGTGAATGCTCCAGTTCATAATTGGAAATAATACTGGAACAGAAGGATGGGATTCAGAATGAAGGCTTTTTAATAGCAGATAAGTAACTTTTTAAATCAGTTTATTAGTTCCTCTCAAAATATTTGTGTAGGATACAAGCTGTATGTTGAGGAGGAGTAAAATATAAATTTTACATAGACCCTGGAATGCTCATCAAATGTAGGTTTTCCTAAGAAACGTCCTCGTGTTTCAAGGATTAAGCCATCCACTGGCTCAGAAACATTAAGAAACTTTCTTAAGAAAATATGTGCTTTTCTTGGGTTTTGCAACTGGTCATTGTCAGAGATGAGATCCCAGACTAGAATGGACAAACGTCTGTTCTTGTATGTTATTTTCATGTTCCTACTGCTTGTGGTGCCTTCATTAGTACTTCTTATGTCCTTGGATCTTTACTTTCCCTATGGAGAAGTTAATGTACTTCCCCTATTTTGCATTTGCTTTGTCTAAAATAAAGTCTGAAGAGAGAGAATAAAAAAAATCAGAGTTGGCAACTGGAGGATGAATAATAGCTTTACAAAGTGCCAAGGAGAAGATTTAGGAGCTCAGCTCTGCAGGCAGCCTACATTGCTTTATTTGAGTTGATGTGTGTGTTACCTAAGCTTTAGTTCTGTTGTTTCATCCTCAATTATACACAAGTCAATAATAATCTTACTGTGTTCACTTTTTGCATACTGTCTGTTCTCAAAATCTTTCTTTTCCAGGTTTTTATTTTTCTCCATCCAGTGTCACTGGCTGCCTGCCCTGCCTGTGCCACACAGCTGGTTCAGTGAATCAGATCTGTGATAAACTAACTGGCCAATGTATTTGCCAAGATGCCTCTGTAACAGGACAGACATGTGAACGTTGCAAAGAACGTTATTTTGGATTTGACTCTGTCACAGGGAGGTGAGTGTTTCTTTTTTACAGGTCGCTTATAACCTCCTCGTTACATTTTTCTCATAGTGAAAGGTTTCGGTGATGATGAAAAGATGTGCTCTAGTTACATTAATCCTTCTTTGAATTCATGTGTGCGCTCTGATTTACATGTGGTATGTTGTACAACCCTCTGTGCTCCCATGAGCTGAAGGAAATAGAAGTTTTGCCACAAACTTAAGTCGAAACAACATGCAAGCTATATAAAGCTAATGATATCTAACGTTACAGCTATTCGGTAATTGTTTCTCTACGTTTCCTCTTCATCTTCAGTAAGATGTGTTGGTTTCTGAGGTGTTAATCATTGACTATTAAAATGCAGGTAATGTGCCATTCTTACAACCAGTGAATGCTTTTGAAGAATTCAGGAAGACATTTTAATGGGAAAAAAAAAAAGTAAAAATTTAGATATCCCTGTCTTTCCAAATTTCTTTTAGCAGCAGCAGTAGAAATATTCACAGCACCTTTCCTCTTAAAAATCTGTTTTTCTGTAGCAGCGTATTCTTTTTCAGCACTTAGTTATGTGCCACAGGGTAAATTGTTTATCTAATGTAGCCTAGGGCCTCTAGGTACATTGAAATCATATGGATATATTCCCTGGAATATAAGGGGAAAAAATATATAGGTAGTGCATTGTTATTCCAACTATTGCTCTATCTTTCTTTTCCAGGATCATCTTTCTTGGTTAATCCCCACAATCTCAATTTCCTTTAAATATTGCCCATAAAGATTGCACAGCTCTAATGCTATAATATTTTCATACAGACTGATGGTGTTAAATTATTTTGTTATATATTTTTGACTTTAAAAAAAACCCCAAACCACAGGCAGAAGCAAAATCTGTACAACATTCCCCTCCCCGTGCTCCTTTCTCCCAGCTATATGGGGTAGACATGCTTTTAGTCAGTGATTATCAGTGTCATCTTGCATATATTGTACATTAGTCTGCGGATTTTTCACTTTAACTTTTATGTTACTGTCACTCATTAGGAGATTTTTTTAAATTATTTTTTACTGTTGTGGGTCACAGAGGCATCTGCTAATGGCCATAAAGTAATCTGTAGGAATAAGGACTTCCTATTTGCGCTTCCTGTCATTTCTAATGGTAAGGAATAAAATCTGTGTAATATTAAAGTTCCCTTTTAAATATATTTTCCTTATTAGTAATGATTTTTTTTTTTTAGTTAGTTGGAATAGTTTTTTTCCCCTCGGTTTTAGCAGGTGATGGAGAGGTTTGTGTTAAGCAATAGCTTTCCTGAACTAGATATTGGCCTTCAATTACCTGCATTTTGAGCTATCTTCTGAAATTCAAAATGTGGAAATATCTAGAATTATCTAGATCCAGATCTTGTTGTAAAGATAGAAAGTTTTTACAGTTCTCGAGTTGGAATCAGAGTTGGCTTTAATGCCTTAATACTACTTAATCCTCATGACAGTATTGAAGACTGCTCCAGTAGTACATTAACATGATTAACTTGTGTTGCACATGCTTGGCTTCCTTTTGGTTAGCGTGTACTTGGGCAACGTACCTCTGTTCCTCACGCAGAAACGTTTATCCACTGAAAATGAGAATCCAGGTCCTTATTTGTTAATCTCTTTTAATTCATTTCTTTACCAGTTAATATCTTCTTAAAAAGAGTAATGTGCTTTTTCTTTCTTTGTAAGGTTGCAAAGTCATTTGAAGCATCCTTGCTCCAAGTGTCTTTTAAGGACACTCTGGTTACAGAATGAAAAGGGTGTGAGCGGTCTGTAGTGGCAAAGACGTATCTGTCTTGGCACAATAGCAGAAAGGAAGCAAAAGTTGTGACACACAGAGACTGTGAGGCTTTAAAATTCTCCCACTCTCAGAGGAATAGATATGTGAGCTGACTTGTTTTATGATGTTTATGAGATGAAAAAGGAACCCCACATTTTTTAATGCATTTCAGCTTATGAAGCAGGAAACCTTCCTCGGCAATTAGAGAATTAGAGAGGCTGGATGTTTGCAGTGGTCTGAACAGATCTGTAATAGTTGTAGGCATTGGTACACATTTGAAATGCTTTACCTCTGTATTGTTTACTATAATGAACTGGTCAATGAACATCACAAATTGTTTATCTATATATATATCTTGACAGATTACTGTTTATGAAATCCATTTAGCAAGTGAGGTTTTCCCATAAGGATGAAAAATGAAGATTTTAAACAGATTGCTGGAGAGGCTCTAACTGCACCTAGAGAGTCAATGTAATAAAGGTTTCTCTATATTAATATTACAAAAACCATTTATCCTCACAAAATCAATATTGCAATTCATCTTGGCCTGACATTTCTCTTTCCCTGTTTTAGAAGTCTGTTTTCCTTGATTATACATAATTCTGTTTTAATAAAACTCAAATATATTTGACTCAGAGTGTCTTGAAGAAATAGCGTTTAAAAAGAACGCTGAAAATATTTCTTACACGATTAGAAGTTTCAAAGAACTAGTTATTTTTTGTTAAAAATCCTTAATTGACTGAATCCTTAATCCTGACTGAAAAGCATGAACGATGCGTAACAACAAAGCCAGTTCTAGTGTTCTGCAGTCTAAGAAAATGATGCATGCGATTACACAAATATAACGTGTAATCCCGTGGAACAGAATATGATGACATGTATGCTGCTGTTTGCAGGATCTGGAGCCTAATTCAGGATAGGTGGAGGTAGGGAGCCTACACTTGTCCTAGAAGAAAATGCAACAAGCAGAAAGCAGCAGCCCCACCCGGCCAGGCACTGAAAGCTATTACTGTGACTGTACGTGTATGCGAGTTTGATTGTCTCATGTGTGAATGATAATGAAAACTGGAATACTCAGGGGACCCTTATTCATAAGACGTGCAGTCATATACAGGAGCATAAGAGAAGCTTGTCATTTACTGTTCATCTATTGAGACACTTTTGTTAACACCCCCACAACTAAATATGTACTAAATATCATCGTGTAATGAAATTATGAAATAATAAAGTACTCTCTTACTGAGCAAATAATTCTCTCCATTTTTCTCTAAACCATTTTTTTCAGTCATGACATTTAAATAGTCTAAACAAAACCTCTATTTGAAGGGGGATTTGGACGCACTGTCTACAGATGAAAAGACTTAATACAGTTTGAAAAAAGTGCCCTTTTCTCTCGACTCTAAAAGAGAGCAAACTACAGTATAGTGGTTTCCAGGAGAGAATGTATTTTATTTATTCCCAAAAGGATATTAGTCCATAAAACAAATTTGCAGCTTATTTTGCAGCTTTAGCTTTTATCAGCCTTTTTAAGGGTGTTGAATGATTACCCAGGAGATCACACAGCACGAGCTGCTGTGGAGTAAAGGAACTCTGATACAGAGAGCTCTGTGATGGGCAGAAAATGTATGTGAAGAGTTTTCTTAAACTTGTTTAAAAATCTGTCACATTTAATGTCAATTTCACTGATTATTGACCTGAATTTTAGCGTCCTAATGTGAAAACAGCTTCCACCCTCCGCTCCTCTCTCCCTTGCCTTAAAAAGCCGATACCTGAAACATAACTGAACTCACTTTTATTTCTGCCTTCATATGGATAGAAGGAGATAGACCAAGGTGATGGTGATGACTGGAGAAATGAAGTAACTTGTGTAAAGGCATCACCATCTCTTTCCTCGGATCTGCTGAAACTGGCCAAGGAGATATCAGCCAAATATAAATCCACAACTCGTCTGGTCTTAGGGTTAGCAGAGCAAAGGGGATGTGGCATGACTGTTTCTCCCTTGGACTGCTCCAAGGTCTTTTTGCTGCTTCATCATCTTGGGGCCTGGCATCTGAAGTAATTTAAGATTCCCTCTAGGCTGATGTTGCGTACGCCCGAGAATGGGACTTTTCCAGCTCAGGGCAAGGGGAGTGAAGTGTAGACTTCCCGGAACGTTTTAGCTGCACTGTACAGTCCCACGTTTTTCCCAGTCCATGTTTTTTCAAAATTCTTTTAGTCTGCAGCAATTAAAATATAGTGAAATTAGAATCTAAAGTACGAAGTTTTATTTGCCATTGTTGACTTTCTGTTATGGCTAGCAATGGCAGTCTGCACTGCACCGGGTAGCAGGACAGTATTTGCAGTAAGGAAAAAATTGCTTTGCTTAACTTCTGAGGTGTTCTGAGGCTTTGAATATTTGCATAATCTGACGTTGCTATCCCTGCTATAAATGAATGTCAGTGGGGAAATAGTATATCAAGTGAAAAACAAGTTGATTGTGAGAGTTTTCCCATGCAAAAGCCAAAGCATAAATTAATCTTGAAAGTACTCTACTGATGCCAGAGATTTACAGAATTGAAATGTGGCATTTGTGTGATACCAATGCTTTTATATTTTTTGTTTTGTAATTAAAAAATAATTTAATTTACACATTTAATGAAATATTCTTTTTAGTTATTTTTATTTTTGTCCATCAGGCTGTGAAGAAAATGTACTTTCTGTTATAATATTCATATTTCTGCTATTTTGTTTCCTTTCAGTGTTTTAATCTGGGGTTTTTTTCCTCCCAATTTTTGTCTACATTCATTCTCCTTTATTCACAGCATGTTATTTTTTTCAACTTCAAGTTCCCTTTGTGGACAAGAAATTATTAATTGATTTCTCTTTCAACAAAAGCCTAGTTTCCTTTAAGTCGGAAGGTTGCGTATTTTGTGCGGAAACCTCTGAAACTGGTTACACACGTATCACTGAACTCTACACCTCTGCAATAAAGGTTGAGTGAGTAAGCTTTGCAGGACTGAGTACATAATGTGGTTATTACCAAACATTATTATCCTTTTTGTGTATGGATCAATATATATAAAAGCTCTCTAATTCTAGGCAGTTTTTATCTAAATTAGAATATTATTCTGGCATTGAGATGTTAATGTTTATTTTTATAATGGGCACCTTTTTTGTAAGTTTTTTTTTTTTATCAGGCTAATAGATTTTTACGGTGTGTCTCAGGCTGCTGAACTGTTTATGATTTTTTAATTATGTTACCCAAGAATCTTTTAAACAAAACCCTACTGTGCTTAACTGAAGTGTTAATGTGTTTTAATCACTTCCTTGATTTGTTTTTGTTTATAGATGTCAGCATTGTAATTGTCATCCTGCAGGAGCCATTAGTGGGACTTGTCATCTTGTTACTGGACAGTGTGTTTGTAAACAATTTGTAACTGGCTTGAAATGTGACAACTGTGTTCCCGATGCTAGTAATTTGGATGTCCACAACCTATTTGGCTGCAGTAAAAGTAAGTGGATGTTAGGTCTTAAAAGCGTGTCTTTCAAATTAATGTTTTTTCATTGATTTAGTGAGTATTAAATTAGGTCAGCAGTACTAAAACTGGGTTTGACTCCCCCCCATATTTCTGGTCCCTGAAGTTTGGGTAGTTTTCACTGAGTGAAACGCTCTTAGGAGTGTTTTCTAGAGAGATGTACAGAATGCTCTGTCATACACACAGCTTATGCTTGCAGTCTAACCCGGGGAGAAGTAATGGCCCATAGTTCCCACCACGTTCTTTGTGGTGACCAGTGCAGAGTTCACCTTTTAGTCACACAAATGCAACAGTATTTGTACAATTTACAGCTGCCATTGACAGGAGGCAGGAGACCTGTCTTCAGAAGGTCTGAAGAACAGAAGGTCTGTTGAAGACCTGCTCCTGGTGATTAAGTCAAAATCATCTCTTCGGTGCAATGTAGCTTTGCCTTTCTCCTCCTGGGGCTTTTTTTTCAGTCAGTTTGGGAAAATATGTGATGTGGTGTAATAGAGCATCATAAATTGGTGTGTGTGAGGTGGGGCTAACGCTATGTTGATGGTCAGATCATGAATTGCAATGAAACATGTTGCAATGGAACATCGGCACTTCTGTCCTTGCAACGAGTCTGGATACGAAGAGATGACACAATTTAAGGCTTTGTTTGTGTCTTAAGTAGCCAAAATTAAATGTTCAGATTTACTCACTAGTGCATAGTCACTAAGCTGGCAAGGATTTTAAAGAAGGAGAGGAAAAATAGTATATGTAATAAGAAAATTAAATTTTTAAGTTGCCTTCAGTTCAGTGTTCAGAAACAGGCTTTGAGGACATCATACCATGCAATATCAAATTGTGTGGGTAGGACCTCAGCTAACTCTGAAAAAGCTGTGTTACATTCTCGTGACGCACCTTACTGCCGTACACAGTTAACAGCCCGGTCTTGGAAGTCATGTAACCAGTGAATGACGTACTCTGCAGATGCCAATTGGTCATTTCTGTCAGCAGGCCTAATTAATAACGGCCACAGTGGTCCTACTATGAGAGTTAGCCCAGGTAGCCATGTGTAATGCAACGACAGGGTTAGACATTCCCATGTAATCTCTAGAGTATGTTTCTGGATCCTCCTTCAACAAAATATTTCTTTGTGTATTCTGCGTAGGTATTTATATGACATTCATCGTTGTGATATGTGCACACTACGGATTTGCAAGCAGAGATGTACATGCAAAAAGAGTTTGTTTACAAGGACAGACAGCTCTCACTTTGATTCCAGTTTGTATTTCATTGTAAATCAGTTTAAATTTCAAATAATATGCATTGCAGAGTGCACAGTGCTATAAATGGGATAGAACGAAGAGACTGATTTGTTTCCAAATATGATTTTTTTTCCTCAAAGTTTTGTTTTGTTTTTCCCCATATTCTTCTGTAGAAGGCATAGGATCTATTCATTGGGCAGATAGTTGATTGGCTTGCTGTTTCTTTAAAAAATGCAGGATGTTTCAACTGAATGTATAATAATAATAATACATGGCATTTTTATGATGCTGTTCATCTTCAAAGTGCTTTACAAACATAAACCAACCTACTTATTTATGTTGGGATATACATTGGATAAAGGTCAATGGCAATTCAACTATAAAATTGATTAATAATAATATGACATAGATAAATAATATCATAGATTTTAGTTAGAAAAAAATATATCAGGCAGTATTCTAAATGACAAGCGGAGTCCTCTTCTGGACATAAATGATATAGCAATTGCAGTCTTTTGGTTATTCATACCAAAATATTTTAACTTGTTGCACAGAAATGGAGCTTTGCCTAGCTTGGTATCTGTGGTTATTTTCATTGCAACACAGTGTTTTGTTGACACCTATCATTGCTGGTTATAAGCCTTTGCCAAGGGAAGCAAATGCAGGATGCTGTCACTGTCCAACTAATGTTATTTAAGGAAAAGATCTATTTTCAATTTTTCGGCCCAACAATATCTTAGATGCTCCATAAAAAATCTGAAATACAGTACTTTGCGTACACATCTAAAATATAAAACAGCAAACGTGGGAGCAATGTGCAATAGTGTGAGACTGAGAATGGAGAATGAAGGTAATTCTGGTAAATTTGTATGATTGCTCAGGTCTTGTAAGCATGTATTACATGGAGAGACACTTTCAAAAATGCCAAAGGGATTTAGGAACGCTTATTTCCTTTGATTCTCAACTTTTACCCCTGTAGACACTTTAGCATACATTCACTTCCTAACTGAGCTGAACTCGAAAGCTCTAGATTGACAGCAAAACACCCTATGCTTTCTAATGGGAGATGATGATTGTGTTCTGTTCAATCCAATGGACTCTAGGAATGTTTTCTGGTATTTCTGGGCTGGGAGACTGCAGTAGGACAGGGCTTTTCATTACCTTACTCTAAATAGAGCTTCAACTCACATTTTAGATTTGTATTAACCCGGATGTAATGTTACCCACTGATGTTGGTGTAAGTCTCTACATCTATCATTTGTGCGGCTTGAGGTCCTTGTGTCGTTTTTTTGTCTGCAGCTTCACTCTTCTTGACTCCTGTTAGCTTGGCTGAACAGATTTTGATAATTAGCTTTTGGTGAATTGTGTATATTAAGCAAATATCCACGTAGTGAAGATGATAGTTTATAAACAGAAGGAGACAAAACTAATGAAAAGCTATGTTTCTAATGTTGATATTTTCCTACAATGCTTAATGTGAGTGAGAAAAGCTTATTGGGTGGCTCTGGATCCAGTTCCTGGTAGCTTACTCCATATGCTGATTTCTGTACTGCCCTCAGCTATTCTCATTCCTGGAGCAAAACGTTTTCCTCTAGACCCACGCTCCTCTGGTTTTCCTTCCCTTGCTAAAGAGGGTAGGGAATGGCACAATCTGCCTTGAAGTCAAGCTATAGCAATTACTAGCTGCCAAACCAGACCAGTCTTGTCCTGTGCTGATGCACGGTATGCTGAGGGGCAGAGAGTAGTGCTTTCCTTAGTATAACAAGCTGGCTGGAGACCTCGGAGCGGGATATGGACTCATGCTCTGACTTGAATAATAACACAAATATAGAATCATTTAGGTTGGAAAAGACCTTTAGGATCGTCAAGTCCAACCGTAACACCGTATGTTTATGTGCACATGTGTGTATATGTGTATATCTATGTATATAAAGTTTAATTTCTGAGTGATAGCCATTATCTTAGAAAAGACCGTGATCGTACAGTTGGATTGCAAAAGAGACATAGGAGGCACTTTGACTGCTCTTTCTGAAAATGTGAGACTTTTGGCTTGTGAACTTCAGGTTTGTTTTTCTCATTATTGATACTAGTTGCAATTAAGTAGCACGTTTTCCAAAGTTAATGGAGGTGACAGCAGAGTAGTATTTTGACAAATAAGAATCTCAAGCTGATTTTTTAAAATGTTAGACACCTCGCTCTTATTGATTTAAATTTCATTGGAAACAAATGGAAGTGAATTGCCTAAATAACCTTCAAAATTTGCCCCTTTATGTTTTTTGTCATTTAATTAAGTAGGCTTATTGTAACACTTCAGTAAAATTTGTAGTTAGTTGGACTTTCCATTTCTATTTTATTAGAGTAAGTTATGCCTGGGCTATGCTAAAATGGAATGAATCCTCTGGAAAAAATAAATTATAATTGAACTATAATGTGACCAGATAAACATGTTCCCATTTTATAGAGGTCTTGAAATAAATATATTAAAAAAAAAATAGTAGTGTTTGGAAAACTGAGGTGTACTTGCTTTAATTTGAATGGGGAAGCCGATTAAGTTTATTTGTCATTTGTTTAAATGTATAAATTTGTTTCATGTACTTGGATCAAAAGCTTTGTTGGAGAGTATTTGGATGAATCAGTTTAGTCTATTAATGTCTTGCCTGGGTGACTGTATGTTTACTTGACAGTTTTTCTTTGAAGAAAACTTAACAGTTTCTTTGCATTTGTGTTTAAATCTGTGTGATTATTGATTACCTTCACTTTTACATCTTCTGGTTTTGTGTATGTTTTAGCTCCATTCCAGCAACCTCCTCCTACAGGAGAAGTTCTCAATTCCTCTGTTATCAGGCTTTCGTGGAGTTCCCCCGACTCTCCAAATTCTAACAGGCTTACTTACCGGCTGTATAGGGATGAAGCTGAAATTTATACAACCGAAGACTACCACCCTTTTAGTAAGTATTTATAGGAAGATGACATCGAAGATTTTGTTTGTGTGTGTGTACATATCTATATATGTGTGTAATTTTTCTTAATTATTTCTTGTTTCTGTCATCATTCTCTGTGATTTTGAATACATTATTGTGTTTTCCTTTAGTGAGTTACTGTTCTGTGTTGTTAATTTTGTTTGAAAGAAATGAATACTCCAGTCTAAAATCTGGCAAACTGAGTCACTCGAAATGGCTGATAATTTTTTTACTTTTTAATCCAAAAAACTTTAATTGACTCGCCAAAAGCATTCCCTGCAAATATACACAGGCTCCAAAACCTAAAAGAGGCAAAGTCCCAGAGAAAGAATCAGTGTGAATGGAAGAGACCATAATGTGCTTAAACTCACTTTTTTCATCCTCCCGGTTTTAAACTGTTAACAGATTAGGAAAGCTTTTTGTGGTCTCTAACTTTTAGCACCTTCTGTCAAGCTATCGGTGTAGCTCCTGATTTGCCTTTAGCAGCACCACTTCTCTCGTGTTGAGGCTTGCAAAGGGATCCTCAGAAGGCAGTCCTCAAGGATTTGACACTCTGTCCTAGCTGGAACGGCCATTTTGTGCTACTGTTGATCCTCTTATCAAAGAAAAGGAGATGGACACACAAGTGGGTGTTTTTAAGACCGGTGTGATTTAATGCCACTAAGGTTTGTTTTCTGTTCTAGCAGCTGCTTTAGTTTGTTTCATTTTCATACCAATGCAGCACTAATATTTTGCAGAAATGGAGTCTTTCTAATTATTGCCATGTACTCTGGAGGAAAAAACGTGACTATTATTCAGTGGAAGCACAGATCCTTTGGAATGCAGCTAGCATTTTTATGTTCTGGTGCATGCTGCTGTGTTACAGTTGATTGCTCTGTGGCTTATGCTGTGAATTTGGACACTCTGCAGTACATACCGTGAGGAAAGGTATGCGACCCCATGTAAGCATGGGATTAAGTGATTGAGAGAAGAGAAAGAAAGATTACAAAGAAGTTTAGAAAGCTAATAGGAAAATATTCCAATTCCTTAATTTGGTTTAAAAGCCTAACTTTAGTAAAAATATGAATAAATTTCGAAAGAAAAGCTATTATACTTTGTTGTCATAAATTTGGGCTCTGTAATGTACTTGAAACTGAGTGTATTGTTGAGGATGTTATTTCGTGACTGTACCTACGTACTTTGTAGAGAGTGAAAAATTCTGAATGTGTTTAGCTGTATAATGAGACATTAGCATGTTTCTATTTAACAAACCATTATTTTGTAAAAACATGGATTTGGTTTCAAAAGATGTTTTTGACATTTCCTGGCAATCCCCCTTAATTAATGACGTGAAATCATCTGCCGGTGTTTAAATATCAAGAATACGTTGTTAATGTTGTCAGAACTTTTGAAAATGTTACTTTTTTCTCAGTATAGCGTGGAATTTCTAATGCTTATGAAATGCCCTGAGAGTGCAACTGGATGAACATTATCTTATGACTAAATGAGTTTTATAGAAACATTGAACTTCCCAAGGAAAATTAAGAATAATCTTCTAAATCAGCCTGGTGATCTGGCTGATAGTACTGCAGGATGCCCAATTAAAACAATGTTTTCCTAACTGCTCTGGGAAACCAGAGGTTCAGGAGATACCAATCCTCGTCTTGAGGATAAAATGAAAAACTTGCTCTAAAATGTGGAAAAAACCTCCAAAGTTACTTACAATTCTAACTCCAAATCACATTGGTTCTAATTATTTAGAAATGTAGCTAAATATGTGGTGGAGTTGTTTGCCTGAGGAATGTAGAACCTTCTACCTTTTGGCTTTATCCAATTTTATCCAGCCTATATTCCTCTTGAAATAAAGTTACTGTCTGGTGATTAGGCGTTCGTCAACAGTGAATGAACTTTCTTGTCATGTTGAGATGGTGCTGGTTACTTTTCTGGCAGACAATATCAGCATTCTGGGTGATCTGCCTGTTCCGATCCCTGTGCTTGAAAAGGGGAAAGTAATGTGCTTGCTGTCAACATTAGACCTGGGCCCCGAGAGTCTGGGTTGGCCCTAGAAACCGGGTCTGTTCCAGAGGCTGGGTTTTGCTGGTTGGTTGGTTGTAGAGCTAGGGTAGTGTTGGTGCAGTCGATTTTAGAGCAGGTATGAATTGGCAGTTTGGTAGGGTGGCTCCTAGATCTCTAGGGTTCTAGACCAAGTTCTAGATCGCTTGTTGGTTCTAGACCAAGTTCTAGATCGACAGATGGTTCTAGATCACGTTCTAGATCACTTGTTGGTTCTAGATCAAGTTCTAGACCACTTGTTGGTTCTAGATCACGTTCTAGATTGGCAGATGGTTCTAGATCGGGTTCCAGATCGGATTCTGGGTTGCCTGCTGGTCCCTGATTGGGATCATGCCTTAGCTCACTTGCCGCTTCTTGGTTCTGGAGCAGTTTTAAGCTCAAAAAAAAGGCGTTGGTTCTAGATCGTGTTCTAGATCGCTTGTTGGTTCTAGAACAAGTTCTAATTCACTCGTTGGTTCTAGATCGGGACCTAGTGGGACAGTCGGTTCTAGATCGGGTTCCCGCTTGCCTCTTGGTTCTAGAGCGGGTTCTAGATTGATTGTTGGTTCTAGATTGGGTTCCCGGGCAGCATGTGGTTCTAGAGCAGGACTGGGTTCTGAGGGGGTTTGTCCTAGAATCTAGTTCAGGAGGTACTCCTATCATCTCATCAGGATTTGGGGTACTTCTTGCTGGTTTTTTCTTATTTCTTTTTTCCTTGCGTGCTTTTTTTCCTTCTTTGTGGTGTTTTTGAGTTGAAGGCCCGTAGGGTGGGGAATCCTATCATCCCATGAAGTGCAGCTCTCCCAAGTTTCTAGCACACTGACTTGCACTGCCTCTGTGGCTGTTCTTTTCTCTGGAGGCAAAATCGGAAACTGGACACATGGCAAACTCCTACTTGCTGGTATCCTTCACAGCAACGGGTTGTCACGCTCCTGCTCTGAGGATTCTTACCAGCCTGTCCGAGTCTTGTCTAACACTTGTCAAATTGGCTTTGGTACCCACTCTTCTGCCCAGCAGCACTTCAGCCAGGGCAGGTGTGTCCGTGCAGCTCAGAATGGGCTCAACAATTCCAGAGTACACTCGAGTACTTGCACCCACAGTTGCAAACAGCAACCCGAAAGCTGAAGAAGAAACAGCTGGATCTCGCCAGCAAGGCTGAAATCTGCCCCGTCCCTTGCCTGCTCACGACTAATGCACAAGGACGTCGCAATAACCATTGCGGCTGCTGGCAGAGCCGGTCTGCAACCTTGCCTGAACTACCACGGTGTGAAAGGCATGAAGATGAGATTACCCGGTCTCCTTATTGCTGGGCTCCAGCGATACGTTTGTGATCGCTATAGGTAGTTGAAGCACTGTAAGCAATTACTGGGCTGACACTGCTGCTTTTGTACTACAATGTCAAGGGTTGAATATCTGGCAATACTAATAATTTTGTGATGCTCTAAGTTGTACTCAGGGCTGGCTTGCCAGTGCAAACGTACAGAGAGGACTTAGAAATAGCTGTGTCCTCTCCCTTTGCTTTGAAAAAGTTTGAGAGTATCCATGCTGTGGCATGTAATATATTACTCAATGTTCACTATTTCTTAAGGCAAAACAACGTATGGTGACATGGTTGTATGTAAATTCATATTGTGCTGTAATGACTAAGATGTGTAACTGCTTCTGGGATATACCCAGGAGCTATTCATGGTCATGGCTGCTGAAAAGCTACTAAAAAGCTATCTAGAGTAATGGAAGGTAGGGGGTGAGGAAGGTAAATATAGTCTTTGGATATGCCTTTTTAATAATTGTTTGCACTTCTGTTTCAGTTTTCATCCAAGATCAAATGCTTTACAAATGAACTGTTAAGCACTATTTGGGAAGGGAGGAAGTGAAAGCACAGAAAGCTGAAATGTTTGGTCTTACACCATGAAATGAATCAAAAACAAAGGTGTAAAAATGTATAGAATGGTTTAGGTTTTTTCCTAAATCAGATCCACTAATATTTGTGCAGATTTACATTTCAAATAATTATTTTCAAGCAAAGGAGGAATAAGAAGATAATTGTATTAATCTTGTTCATGATTAGAGCAGGAACTAGGAGAAATTCAGTGGAAAAAATGTTTCTCTAGTGATGCCAATGTGCAGTGGAAGATAATAAAAGGAAAAGGGGAGGAGTTTTTCCCTATTTAAAAAAAAAAAGTTGAGAAGTTACAATGTTCATAATGATCTCAAGAGCATGCAAATGGGCATAAATATCTTACGGCTTCGATTAGGACTGGAAAGACTTTAAGTATGCAAATTAAGATTATTTTTAATGTGTTAAACTGATACAATTTTCTTCTCACCTGTTTGTTTTAGGTATTCAGACCTTCACCGATACCATGTTATCTCCGTATACCTTCTATTCCTATTTCGTGCAAGCCAGCAACGTTCATGGTTTTACCAGAAGTGCCTCGGTGACATACAGAACAAAATCTGGGACGCCTACAGGAAGCTTGCATTTAAATCCTGTCTTTCCTGTTAGTCACCGCTCTGTTTTACTTTACTGGTCAAGCCTCTCCAATGACTCTGGGCCCATAGAGAAATACATTTTGACGTGTACTAGCTTGGTTGATCTTCAGCCTTGTGGCCAGTACGAAGGCTTAAAAACTTCAGCAATTATTTGGAATCTCATTCCATTTACGAAGTACGTTTTTTCTGTGCAAGCTTGTACTAGTGGGGGCTGCTTAAAGAGCCAGCCAGCAACAGTAATTACTGCACAAGCTCCTCCAGAAGGGCTACACCCACCGACGACAGAAACCATCAGCTCTACGGAACTGGATGTGGAATGGTCACCACCTGAGAAACCAAATGGTAGGACATTGTATTTACTTTTGTAAGTCAAAGATTTTGCAAAGAAAAAGCAGCAGTTTCTCAAATCCGGTTAGAATATACTTATCCACGCGACATGAGACTGAGAATGAAGTAAGGCATCATCTGAATTTGCCTGTCTGCCGCTAAATGTATCCTCATAGTCTGTGTTTTATTCCTTTGGAGTTCAGAACTCCAACTGAATGTGGCGGGTCCAGGATTTAGCCCTTAGTGGCATCTGCTGCAGCAAAAATCACATTTATAATTAAACATTTACAGTAAAATTAATTTTTTCCTAATTTACCAGATCACTTAGTTCAGACAGATGTGGTGATATTGCCTTATAAAGAATAAACAAGCAGATAACAGTTCTGGAAAAAAACCCCTCTAAGAATTAACAGAGAAGTCTGTTTTTAAAACCATCCGTCATGTGTAGTAACTAATTCTATTACCAGTATAACTTTGTTAGGGATTAGGCGATTGCCAAGAGTTGCTGGTCTAACTTGCGTAATAATATTTTAGATTTTTGAAACTGGGAACGCAGCTGTTGTAGGATACTTTTGTGATGCCACAGATTTTACTGGTAAACACTTTATCTTTTAACATATGTGCAATGGAGCTTTGAACTTGTGCTTACATGCACAAATATTTGTGTATGCTGAAACAAGCATTTTGATCTGTTCACAAAATGGGCATCTGTGTATGGGGGGCTCGGCTTTCTCTTCAAACATCTCATTTGCCAGCTATTACCAGATCAGACGGGAAGAATGGCGGCACAAGAATGTCTGTATGTATTGAGAGGGGCAGTTCCTACAACGCAGGTCGTGATATTTGCTGTTAGCACTTGTCCCTCAACCTGGAGCGTATACTCTTCGTAGTTTGCTCCGTAGCCATTACGTGCATGTAATTGCCAGCACAGGCAGACTTAAGTAATACTCTCGTATTTCTTTTGATATCTGGTCAGATTTCCTGGTCTTTCCAAAGACACAGAGAGACGCTGTTTCTCCCAGGCAACCTCTCCAGTTCTGTGCATGAATACAGCCCCAAATATGATATATTACATGGTAATTAACTATCTCCTGGCTTTGTTATGTCTCTTGTCTTTTCCATTTGGGAACTCTCCAGTCAGCTTTCTTACAGTCTGTTCCTACAGTTAAACTGCTTCCACGATCCAACATAGATCATGTATCACTTCATACCACAATACTGAAGGTTGTTTTTTTTTTTGCCCCAAAGTGGTGAGACCTTCCTGCATCATAGGTTTATGGTGATGGAAAACTCACACAAACACACACACATACATCTCTCCTATCCAGTAGTATGTTCAAAAAGGTTAGCATTAAACTGTAGCTCAAAAATTCGCCACACATTTTGTAAAAAAAAAAAAAAAAAAAAAAAAAAAAAAAAAGTTAAAAAAATTTAAAATTTAAATATCCCTTTGAAAATCAGAGACCTGAAGTAATTTCCAGTAACATTTGATCAGAACTTTAGGACAGTGTCTTTCAGTGAGGATAGTAGAGCTCATACTGCAATCCAGCCATTTGTTTTCAAATCCCCAAATTGCATGGAGGGGAAAGTAAACAGTGTAATGCAAGAAATGCCGAAGTGAGCATTTGGATGAAAATAGAAGAAATGCGGAAAACTTCTTATGCTACATTTTCTATGATGTTGATTGATTGTAAGCTCATTAAATATATTTGCTTTGGTATTTTAGTAGAACTCTAGAAATCGTTTAAATGCACTAATTTTTTGAGCTTGCTTTTTTCTCTAGGCATAATTATAAGATATGAACTTTACATGAGAAAAAAATTAAAATCAGCTGGGAACTTTCTTCCTCCCGAAATTCGTATTTTTCAAAGCAGTGGATGGCTCAGTCCTCAACCAGTTATGGAGTCTCCTAATGAAAATGCCCTGGCTCCACCGCAAACCAGTACCACGGTCACTGATCTGGAGCCATTCACAGAGTATGAATTTTATGTGCTAGCAGTAAACATGGCAGGTAGCGTATCTTCGGACTGGATATCGGGACGAACAGGGGAGGCTGGTAAGTATTGCTTTGAATTTGTTTGATGCAAATGAAAGGAAAAATTAAATTAGAAAGCATTTTTTTAATAAAATGTGTCTAGTGATGATTCAAATAAGAACAAATTCTCATTTTTTCACTAATTAAAGATAGATCAGATTATCTCATAACTTAGCATGTTAAGCAAAAACACTTTCTTCACCATAAAATCATATTGTTGAAGAAAATCATCCCTGTCAATTAAACGAAAATTCCGAAACTACAAGATTGCAAAATCTTCCAAGCAGTGTTTGAAATCTCCCCTATTTTCCCAGTTGTTATTTATGTGTTCTTTAAAGGGGGAAAACATGAAAAAACATTGGTTTTGTCACAAATGTATTAACAGTTGGTGCGAATGAGGAATGTTTTCCAAGAAGGTACGTATATTCAGAAAGGAGGTTCTAATGAGTTTTCCTGAACTGAGGCTTTGATTGTTTAGAAAGCAATGTTTTTTAAGAATTTGAGAGGGTTACCTTTTCAGGAATATAGTGCTTGAAATTTTTCATATGCTTTTATGGAGGCCAAGTGTCATAATATGGACCATTTTTTTTTTAGAAGTTTAACCAGTTCACAACGGCTCTTGTTATGACCCTTCTGTTCAGATTTTCGAAAGGGCTTGCCACTTGACATACTGTTTGAAATAACAGCTATTTATTTTAATGCTTTCATTAGAAATCTAAGGTTTTTTAGGCTGCTAGAGCCTATGTTTTGCAATTAAACATCTCCATTACATCACTGATGCTTTTGTTTGCTGTTAGCTTGAAAATCATGTCCTCAGTCGTTTGCTCCTGCAAAACAGAAGGCTAAACTAATTCCCCTTTCAAAATGAGTCTTTGTGCTTATCTGTTCTTAAATACTATCTGTTATAAAAGTGTTAAATTGTATTTGGGAAGAGGTCCATTAGTGTGGTTGTACGTAGCTGAAGTGCTATGAGTTGGTATCCTATTATTACAGAGTAATCAGGTGGGGATTTAACTGCAGTGCAAACAATCCTTTTACAGATTTACTGTGGAAGACAGGGGAACTGTTTTGTAAGAAGTGAGAGACACGTTAATTTCAAACTGGCCTAGCAAAAAATTGCTTTTAAGATGCTGAAGTATTGAACACTTTTCGCTTTTATCAGTTTTTTCCCAGGTTGCATGAAGTTTTTCTTCAAGACTTTTTCATTTGTATGTACTTTCCTACCTGCTACGGGGGTTAGGACTTTAGTGCTGATCAGTATTTCTTTGAAGGCATAGGCAGAATTTTATTGTGCATTCACGGCCAGAGTAGAAAACAGGAGAATGATGGGTGAGGTACTTCTTATGTGCTCTCAAAATAATCTGAAAATTCCTGTTAGACTTGAAAATAAGGTTAAAAAAGGAAAAGAAAAGACTGTCTGAAATGGTGGTTTACAAATACAATGAAAATCCTTGCATTACACACCTTGCTCACTTATTTTATGAATGTTATTGTATTAATTTGATTTTAGCCCCAGTGTTCATGCCGTCTCCATCAGTATTCCCTCTTTCACCATATTCCCTCAATGTGTCATGGGAAAAACCCGAAGATAATTTAGCAAGAGGAGAAGTGATGGGATACAGCATCAGTTTGATGACAGAACGAAGGTTCTTGCCACCACTTTCCCAGGTATTATTGTTAGTTACGTTAAGTTTTTCCTAACTAGTAATAATAAAATTGATAAAGTCTGATGTCCTCCATGACATCGTGATGAATTGTTTCCCTGATTTGCTGTGTATCCTCCCATCTAACTTTTTCACCTATCAGTTTTGGTGCTCTGTAATGTTATATGCTACCTTTAGGTTTTAAATTGTATTCCTGAGCTGACTCATTTTCAGTAGTGGGTGAAATTCAAAATTAGGAGGGATGAGGTTGAGCAACAACATTTAAATTGCCTTCATCTTTGCATGTTCTGATTCTGTATTTATTGCTATATTTCCTGATGTGCTTAAAGCCATGTTGTTTTGTAGGAATCTGCGTTTTCATTAAGAAGGTACCTGTCTGGCTTCCTGGATAATGGAGAAATCTTTGAAGTGGAGAAACCTCAAATAGCGGAATACCAACTTTATGTAGTCTAAATATATGATTTTAAAATACTGTTGTAATTTTTGAGTGACTAGGTTTGGCAAACAAATACCACGACAGTAGTAGTAAGCTAAAAGCTTAGGAACGAGCAAAGAAGCATGGTAGGTAATCAGACTGTGGGAGTGGATCTGGTGCTCTGATATTCTGTTTCTCATTTCAGAGCTGACTTTGTCTTTCAGTGGTACCGCAGATGAGCCTCAGTTTATTTGTCTATGAAGTGGGGATACTATTGCTCCTGGGGCTGTTGTAACAATACATAAATGTAAATTGCTTCTCGTCACAGGCTTGCAAGATTTTTCATCTAAATAAACATCTGATAAAAAGTTATCAAAATACAACAGTTTATTCAGTTCCACTCTCTTGGATAGCTTAAAGCAATGTTAAAGTAAAGCAGGTTCAAATGTCTGGAGGTATTAGTTATTCCTCTCCCTCCTAATGCCTGCTAATCATGTCACTCATTCGATGGTGGTCAGATTTCACCACTTAAGTGTCATCTTCGTCATCTGGATTGTAGCTGCACTGTTTGTAGTGATAACTGCACCACCACACAGTTTTATGAGGCGATAACTTTGTTTCCTCATTTATCCACTCAGGAACTGGCTTATTACCTCATAAAACAGTGTGATGAGAAGTATTATCACTTAAATCCTAGCTTGTTCAGATTCTCCAAAATAATCCTCTCCCTCACTTGATCTTTGCAGGCTTTTCCACATCTAAATGAAGGAACCTGCAAATTCAGAGACAAGTTTCTTATTAGTGAACATGTCATCAATTAATAGGAAAGAAAATATTATTAACCAACTGTCGTCTTCCAATCTGTTTGCTTTGCAGGTTTTGCACATAGCTGAGGCTCATGAGCTATCCTATGTAGCGACAGGATTAAAACCTTATGGGACGTACAACTTCACTGTTACTCTCTGCAATCAAATCGGCTGTGTAACCAGCGAGCCAGGCATGGGGCGAACCTTGGCAGCTGGTAAGGAAACAATCTATATCAAAGTGCAAAGCTGACACGTGGCTTACTAATGAATACCATTAAGATGATCGTAGTTTGATGCACAGTGACAGGGGTAGGTGTTGTGTTAATACAAAGTGACTCGCTTAATTATTATTTGTTTATCTTGACAGATTAAAACCAAAATGTTTTCAGTGAAGGTTTAAGGTACACTATTACGGCAATAAGATTTGTGTATTGCTCTCCCAACTGCGAGTTACGGATATGTATATTTTTGTTCCTGTTTATTTAAATGGTAACTGTACATAAATGTGGCTGAACCCATTCATTCATTTATGATACTAAGAAGTTGTTAATTTGTCATTGGGGTTTTTAGCGTGTGTCATGTTTGTGCGACAGGGCATGCAAAATGTACGTGCTGTGCTAATGCCTTGCTTAACCCGTGAAGGGGGAGTTGCCTGGTTTTTGTATTAAACTCTAACATGTGTGCATAGCGTGCTTGTGCGTCTGTGTCCTGGTTTAGGCCAGGATGGAGCTAGTTTTGTTTTCAGCAGCTCCTGTGTTTTGGCTTTAGTGTGAGAAGAACAGTGATAGCACACTGATGTTGCTGGTTGCTGCTGAACCACCAAGGACATTTTGCTGTTTTCCAGGTTCTGCTAACGTGCAGATGCAAAACTTGGGAGGGGTAGAGACAGGATAGTTGATCCAAACTGGCCAAAGAGAGTATTCCATACCGTAGACGTCATGCCTGATATAAGCGAGGGTCAGTCGGTGGGCCACTAGGCTTTTGAGGCTTTTGAGCCTTTTGAGACCCTTAACTTGCCCTAATCCTTAAGCTTCCCTTCGGGTTGCTTTTTGTTTCCCTATTTTTTTCCTTTTTGTTTTTCGTTCGTTCGGCTGTTGGTTCCCTCGCCTGCTTTCCCTGGAACTTGCTGTTCTGGGATAGCTGAGGGGGGATAGCCCTGCTCCCTGCCTGCTGCTCAGGACGGGCTGTATCAGTCGTCGGGTGGTGAGAAATTGTGTATCGTTTGTTTTATATATTCTATTATCCTTATATATATTATTATTATTATCGTTATTAATATATTTTTACATTTTTATTTTGCTGGCCTGGTGAACAGTTTTTATCTCAACCACAAGTTTTCCTTTCTCTCCAATTCTCCTCCCCACCCCAGCAGGGAGGCGGGGAGTGAGCAAGCGGCTGCGTGGTATTGGGTTACAATTTGGGGTTAAACCACGACAGTCTGAATCGAAAGCAATGTACATGCTTTGGAGCTGCTCTTTTGAAAATGTTTATTTAGTCCCTGAGATGAGATTTTGCTCTGTAGATATGCATACTCATACTTTCCTAGGGGAAAGAAACTCTGTATATGTGCCTGTGCACCTTAATAAATTTTCAATCTTTGAGTTAATTTCAACCACATATGTCAGGGATTTCAAAGGTACTAACTTTCTACAAATTTGGGGGAAAATAAGCATCAGTACAGAACAGAGAGGGAGAAAGCCTATATTTACTTTGAAGAAAAGACTGGCACGAACTCACTTCTTAGACATCACAGGATCAAGAGGGTTTTGAGAGAGAAATTGTTAGGAAAATCAGCTTCACAAGTTTCTCTATTCATAGAATGAGGTAGTCAGTACAGCTCTTTAATACTACAAATATAAGCTCAAAATCCATGCTATGTGACATACTAGTGGTCACCTGCAGAGAGCTGACTGCTTAACTTTGTGGTTTCCTTTTGTATAGGCGTTTAAAATACATTAATTACTTTCACAATATTAGCATTTTCAGTTAATTAGTGATGTTGTCATATGGATGTCGTGATGATGATCTTTGAAATTACCTCTCTTCAGTAATTTGGTCTCCCATAGGAAAAAACCCTGAAAATTTCTGCTGTGCAGAATGTTTTCCTAGGCTCCCTGGGCTGTATTTGAGTTGCCTGAATTCCATCAAAGTTCCTCTGGGTAATCAATGAAGAGATATAGGAGCTTCCAGACAGGGAATAAGGAGTTGCCCAGAGCCAGTAAATAGGAAGCTTTATATACAGGAACTGAAGCGGAATTTAAGCTGTTGGGATATTACCTCTAGTCTGTCCTCTGTTCTTCATCTGTCTGTTTATTTAATTGCCTTTCCGTTTGTTCTCAAGTGGAAGATAGATGATTTGTTCCTTGATTCACCATATCGTCTTTGTGTTTCAGCGGGCAAAGATTGTTCTGTCAGTCTTCTCTCTTGCCGAATTGCCGATTTCAAAGTTTATTTTTTTACCTTATACTGCCACCTCTTAAAGTTTCAAGCAGGCCATCTACAGAGTCTCCTACTTGTATGAGAGTGACTTTATCCCATTCCACGCAGCCATGCAAGGAACAGCGTTCCAGTCTGTGTTGATAACCATGGGAAAAAAACCAGCCTAAACGGCACACCTTATTACTACAAATGATCCAACTTTGCTTTTATACATTTATTAAAAGATTCAGAAACAATAGCTTAGTTATGCTTGACAGCTAGTTTATGACCATCTCCTCCCTGATTGTGTTAATACTTAGAGACCTATCACATTAGAGAAGACAGGAGAATACAAAATAGAAAAACAGACACGTCCCCATTTATTAGTTGTTTTGCAGTGTAGCCTTTTCCTACTTACTGTTGTAAATAAGCCTTGAAAGCAAAGAATCTGTCCTGTATTGGGTTCCTTTTATATTTTTAAAGCATGTTAATGCAATGTTTTAGATTTTGTATGCAATTTTGTCTTCGACCATTCACGTTTTTCATTTCTGGAGAAAATTGTTTAATAGTATCCATCCAGGTTTTTTTGTGTGTGTGCATGTTCCATTTTGTGAAGTTCTGTAAAACTGTGTTCCCAGCCAAAATTTAAAAGAAACACTACTTATGTGCTGACTTTTAGATCAAAGTGAGTTCAAACTTGGAACAAAGTTAGGAGAAACCAGTCCCCATCATTTGTAAAAACAGATGATCAAGGCTTAGTCCATTAATATCCTTTTGTGTCATTGAACAGTGCAAAATGGAATTAAAATTGCCTTTCTAGGACTGTTGAGGAGTTCTGTTTCGTGAAGGAATGTCTCCCTGGCACACAGAGAGCCTCCCTGGCTGGACGCCAGCCCCCCTCCATGCCCTGGCGAAGGGAGCTTTTTGGAGGAAGTCTTGACTGAAATGTGCTCCAGCATGATGGTCCCCTTGCGTCGTAACACGATCCAGGAGCTTTGAATTGTGTTCCAAGTTGGGCTAGAGGTTATACTAAATTAGTCTAATTCTTCTCCTCTGATCCTGAGAAGGATAATGGAAAACCATCTCTACTCCTTCTATGTGTGGAATACACTGATTTATCACATGGAGCATTTAAATCAATGGGTACCTTGATGACTGTGATTTTGGCATGTCCAACTGATGTATATTAGCAAGGGGCTTGCTTTTGGAATTGCCAAATGCCTTCTAAAGTTTGCCACTAGAAGTCTCAAGTAATTTTTAAACTTTGTTCATATCCATTAGGTTAATTTGAAGAGTAGCTACAAAAAAAGATACTCTTCAAAATCTATCATTCTTCTTTTTCTCTGGCAACAGGGGTTTTTTTATACAGCGTAACAGAGCAAATAAAAACAAGGGCAGAAACAAGGGCATGAAATAATTAGAAACAAAAATGCTGAGGAAGGGAAGTAAGAGGTTTTGAGAGAGGATTTAAAAGACAAAGAAAAAAGACTTCTGCAGTCAGGGGGAAAATTTAGGGGTAAGACCTAAGGGACCAGAAGCATCAGAAACAGTCTGCTGATCTTTCAATGAGAAGTCTTTTGGAGTATAACTTAAAATTGGTTAAAATTATCCAGAAGCGAACATAACGAGGAGATCCCTTCTGACCTGCTTCAGTACAGGCATCCGTACCGGGGATATCTCATGAGTAGCTTTGCAGGAGGAGAGTGAAAGAAAACTGAAATCAGCCATATGTCCTTGCGTCTGTCAGACTGGCAAAAAAATCTCCTCCTCACCGATAGATACACCCATGATATTTGTAAAGGGTGATAAAAGAGAATTGAGCCAGAAGAATGTGAGGAGAGTGAGGAAGCAAACAAAATAGAATTAATAAGAATTGAGTTATTTTATAAAAAAGCTGAGTGGGAGCTGTCACAAATGCTTAGGAAACCAGGAAGAAGAATAGGTGTGCTAAATAAAAGAACTTGCACAGGTACGCCGCCTGCATGGCCAGCTCTGAGCATGGTGAAAAGTGTTGGAAGATCGATGTTACATGGTAATGCAGTATTGGATCAAAGCATGCGTGTCAAGGTAATGGAAGAAGAGAATTAACCCATGTCTGTTACTCAAAGAGAAGGTGATTGGACAGAAATAGAACCTCAATTTGGTATGTTTGAATACAAATGCACAGCTAGTTGGCTTTTAAAGACTCAAATAATTAAAAAGTGTTTTATACTTTTTCTATCAGTATTTTAAATATCAAACTAAGGATGCGCATTCCACAATCCATGTCGTATTTTAAATACCTTTTAGGCACTGCAATATTGTGCACATGCTATTGAAAGCCTTGGCTGATAGATGAGGAAAATATATTTTTTAATACTTTGTTTGAAACTTTGAAATCCAGTTTGAGCTTAGTTTTTGTCTTTGCTGCCTCAAGATCGTCAAGTGGCACTGCATGTATGTAACCGAAAGCGATACTGGACAGTAATTACACATTTTTCATCTCAACACCTAGAGCCACCTTTTACTCTATTCCTTTCTCCAGGTTCTGCTGGGTTCAAATTCCTGTTTATTTTTGAGAATGGCATTCAGCCTGTTATTTCTCCCAGGTCTTAGGCTATTTTTTTATTTTCAAAAGCGCTTTTTGCTCTGTGGTTTTATCTCGTGTAGGATTCTTAGCTGGTACCTTGGAATCTATAGAACTGTATTAGGTGGTACCAGTGAAAGACCCGATCCCTTAAAAGTGATTTTTTTTTTTTTTTGACAATGTGTTTGCATAAAGTTATTAATTATTTGCATTATTCTTTGCAGCATCTACCAAGACAAAACATGCACGTTTTCCAAATTTTTCAGTCAGGCAGAGAAGCATCTTTTTTTCCCCCCATCAGTTTCTGACATTTCGACAGGATGGAATTAGCCATGTGAGTGCTTGGACTAGTACAATTGCTTATCCTACCCCTCTCAAATCAGATAGTCAAAGGGTGCCTTAAACAATCCATACAGCTATGTTTCATTAACTACTGTGTGACTGAGCTTATTTCTTGCAATTAAGTTTGTCTTTCCTTTGCCCTTCTTCATTTTTTTTTTTTTAAACTTCACTTAAAAAGCATTTTTTAAGAGACACCAAAGTATGGCTTTGTGATTGCTGCCATTTACCCCAGCACATTGTATTCCTGATCCTTTGCTTTTGATGGCAATTACAGGGTTCAGAAGCTAATTTGTAGAAGATATTCTTGCAGCACCAGCTGCATCTGGCTTCTTGGCAGACTTCTCAAGCAGTTGTATTGGTGGCTTTGGAGTCGCCTCTGGGTTTGCTGGGGTAATGATGCTGATGGGCTTTCTGGGCTGTCTTACACTCCTTGATGTCATTTTCTTTTTGATTACCCTTTTAATCTAAGTAATTTGTCCATTTTTTCCATTCATGAATAAGGTCCGGTGCAAGCCCTTTTCAAAAGCCTCAACCCATTTGTCATGGCAATACAGCATTTGTTTGTGCCTGTCATAGACTGCTTTTCTGCAAAAAGCTATGCCTCGATTTTAAAATCACAAATACCTATTAAACAGGTAATAAGTAATGTATATTTTCCTTTGTTACAGCAGAGAAATACGAGGGCCATTTGCCGCTGGCCTGAAAACACAGATTGTTTTGCATGCATGTACATAAGTCTCTTCATTGTGAATAGGACCCAAAGTGATTAAACAAGCACTCTTAATATGTTAATTTGTAATTTTAATTACAAAAATCTTGTATATATAGTCATTAGTGAATACTAATATAAATATTTTTCTACCTTTTTATTCATAATGCATAAACCAATCATCCAGTTACTTCTCGGCAGTTGCCTGTTTCCGTTTCATAATACAATCTTTGTTCTTAGTTATGAATGCATTTTGTTCATTCCTGTCTTGAATAATCCCTCATTAAGCTAGTCACTTTCTGCTCCATGCTAAAAAGGAAAAATTATCATGCAAATGTGGCATGCCATATTAAAAAGCACATTACCAAACACTTTTGTTGCTGTCCTTCAATTAGTTTCCCTTCTTTGAATTTAATTTCATTTGTTGTTAAACTACTGACTTGATGTATGGACTCATGAATTTGAGGCTGCTGCCAAGAATGTAGCAGGAAAAAAAATCAAAGCCTCTTCAGAAAGCTGCAGAGGCAAAGCTGAAATGAATTTGCTTCACCTTTGACAAGAACACTTGAGCAGCATTGGAATCCTCTGATGATTCAGCTTGGCTAATTATCCAATTATTTATTTCAAGAATAAAGACACTGTTTTACAATTAGAAAAGTGTAAAGTAATCTGAGAAATTTCGTAATGACAGATGACTTAAGTAACTTCTGAGATAAATCGTGTCTGCTCAAACTTGTCTCGCCAAGTGTTCAAGCTGCTCTTTGAGTTTCAGGAAATCAGTGGGGACTCAAAAGTTATTTGTTTCTTCTCCCCTACCAACCACGTATTATACTTCAGAAAATAGCTCAGTTTGTTCTTTTCCCTCGGTGTCAAATTTGCAAGGTTTTTAAGCTACGTTTAAGTTGCATTCCTCTTGATTAAAAGCTTTTGGTTCAAAGCAATACTTTTTAATTGCCTAATGATATAAGTCAGTTCTTAGGAAAGAACCGTGCATTTAGGAGTTCATTTGCAATATAACTGAAAAATTCATTGCATGGCAGTAAAACAATTTACTGTTAATTACAAGGAGAAGAATTTGCTGTACCATGCTCACAGATTGCCATGAATCATGCAGCACTCCTAGAGATTTATAACAGATGTGTAAGTGGGATGAATTAGCAGGGTTTAATAACAGAGACACAAATCATGCAGACTTCAAGGAGCTTTAATTGATATACTAGAATGTGACGGGCATGAATCACTCAGCCATTCAACAGCACTGTAACATATGGTCAGCTCAATATGCTGCATCTTAAATCGGTTGGTGAGTCGTTGGTTGTCCCATATGGTGGAAGAAATATATTTTTCATGATTTTTAAAAAATACCGTGTATTACATCTATTTTTAAAGAAATATGATTGTAGCATATCCGTGTTATTAAATTTTCTTTTGATGTCCATTATGGGCGGGTTTTATTCTTTTTTGGGGAAGAGGCCAAAACGGGCTCTAAAGAATCTTCTGAAAAATCCAAATATTATCAGAAGATGTAAGTATTATTTCTTGACTCATTTACTGTTGAAACGACTGATACTATTGTGAAGTGCAGAGAAAGACAAGATCGTACCAGAAATGCTATGGCGATCTCAGGGTCCTCTGGACTAATAACTTGTAGCAAAAATGAAACGGATGACCAATAGTGAGGCATGGAATTTTACCTGCAAGGTAAACTCCAAGATGAAAACCAATGGATTTTCTTTAAGTTTTTGCCCTCCAATTTGCCGAATGTTTCTGTTTTAATTTGTATGCGTGCATTTTGAATTCCACTGCACAATAATTAAAAACTGTATACTTTTTGTTACTGTTACCTTTCTGAACTATTCAGAATGGCGAATTGAAGGTTTCTGTGGAAAGGTACGTAAGTATCTACCTACAGAATGCTGAGTAGTAGTTATTCAAACATATGTAAGCCTGTTAAATTTAGCCACAGTGTAAATATGTTATTCCTGGGACAAGAATCTGGCAGAGTATGGAAAAGCTTTAGCAGTTGTATTAGTAAACCTGACAGACTTGAGAAAGGAGTATTGTATCCTTAGAACCGTGGCTGCCAGAATTTAATGTCAACAATTAAAATTTATTTTGATCCTTACCTAGTGTTTATTACTGTTTGTATACACAACAGACCTTACTAATACAGAGATGCACTATTAGATGGAATTACCATCTGTTCAGAGCGAAATGCTGGCATCTGTCTTCGAGTCTAAAACTAAAATGATATTATTTCAAACAAAACAAAATTAACTGCTCTTTACTTACCAACTTCATTTTTGTGTACATGTGTGTGCATACACACATGGGAAAGGCTTATTTGTAATGACCTGTGTAGCAACATCTATATTTAGATATATGACTTCAACATAAGCTGTATGGACCATCTGTCTTTATTGGTCTTTTTTGTGCCCTCTGCTACACAATGGCATGCAGCAATCATGGGCTTTTAAATACTGTTTTAGCTTTATAATATATTAAATATGTATTATATAGCAAGACATTAAAACTACATAATTAAAATACACAAAATGTGACTTTGAATCCACTAAAATGTAGTGCGCTCATTATTTTGACAGATGTGTCTTAACAGAACGTGACTAAAAAAAATTAAATAGGTAAAATTATAGTCAATTCATCTTTCAGAAAGTAGCTACAGGTACCACAGTGACACCTTTAGGAAAATATATACTGTATCTTTTAGTCTTGAATATTTTTAATTTCAGCATTTAGTACCCCGCTGTGCTACAGATTTATTTTCAGTCCTGGCTGTTCCTGTGCAGAGTTTGCTTTTGTGTTTTGCCCTTTTTTTTATTAACTTATGTAATCTATTATGTACAGTCTTCCAGTGTCTTGATGCACAAGAATTCTCAAGCATCGATGAGACTGTAGTTTAAACACTAACACTATAGCGAGGATGTTACTTTCTGAAAGGGTAGGCTTCTCTTCCATATATCACAAAATAATAAATTGTGTCATGCCAATGTTTAATGCGTGTACACAGTGCATTAACTGTAACTGTAGTACATTTATTTGTGCTAGAGGAGACTTGAAAATGATTAAAAAATCAATACTTCCCTGTCAGAGAAGCAAGTGTTACGATGCATTTAAGTAGTTAATTGCATAAGCCCCATAAAAGCTTCAGGTTTGGGTATCAGAGATGCCATAATTATGGTCCGAGGAACTGCCGTTTATTAATACTAGACTTTAAAGGAAGATATAGTTATTGTCATGAGCGTTAGTTAGCTGTATGCGTTTTAGCAGTAATGAATTTTAGCATTTCTGTTGTACCATCAGTAAGCTGAACTGGAGGGCTCAACCTCTTATGTTCGCATTTAAAATGCTGACGTACACTGGTTCCCTCCAAAGGTGAAGTTTTGATTGTTAAGCCATGTTTTCTATTTAAACTTGTGCATTAATACCACAATTCATTAGTGCTGTGCCCTACTTATGCAGGAAAACTTATGACCTCACGCTGCATTACTTCAATTTTGACATTGTAAATTTCTACCATAGTGTGAGATACTAATTAGATTGTGAAGTCATAAATGATGCCTAAGCAGGAATTTACAGCACAGACTGTCATTGGCAGTTTCCCAGTTCCCCCACTCCCTACTTTCTCCAAGAGGAATATTTATCAAGTTAGAGGGGGGCAAAGAAAAAGAAAGAAAAAGTAGCAACATGCTACAGGCAAATAGGAAAAATGAAAAATATGTTAATGATCTTGGAAATGCGCGAATGTTTAAAAGGATGTTATTAATTCATTCTAAATGAAGCAATCTCTCCTTTAAAGAACTCGCACTATGTACAATGCTGTGCTGTGAAGTAATATGTCAGATTGCGAAGGCCCATATTTTAATTCGGGTTTTATTGTTCTTGAAAGGCGTTTATTGCTCTTTACTATGTCATTATGGGAACAAGTCATTTTTACAAGTTGTCATTGTATTTCACTTCCTGGGTACAAATGAAGTTTCTATTGTTAAATCCTTTTCTTTACCAGGGAAAGAAAAAAAGGCAGGATAAGGTGGATATAGATTCTATAGGTAGTAAAGTGTTCTTGTACTCTCCAGATGACATCTTTTCTTGTTTCAGTGATGGTCCATTTCTCTCCCACCTGTATGGCCATCGTGCCATTATCCAAACAGGTCATGCTGCCCTCCAGTGGCTTACTGTACAGTATTTAAAAAAAAAAAAAAAAAAAAATTGCTCATAATTCAGCTATAGAGTGACCAACACTATCAGAATGTTTAAAAGAATATCAGAGTATTGGTTTTAATGGTAGGAGGATCATTGTAATAACATAAAACTATCATGCTGATACCTTCGTGGAAAGAGTCTTGTATGGAGTCTTACTGTGCACCAGTGTTGGTGGAGAAAAGTTAGAGGGGATCATTTTCTTGAACTGAATAATTATCTGAACATATGCTGATGTCTTGTGTGCGCACCGTGAGGAAAACGACCTGGTGGGCCTTCAGTGTTGTGGACGGATAGCTCTTCTGCTCTTGTTGACGAGGATAAGCTCAGTGATGAAAGACTCGTGTTGTCGTGTACCATACTGCTGAGATGTAACAAGAGTTAATTAACTGTTCAGATTCTCCTTCGGTCTTTCGCTCAAATCCAATGCTGAAAGTCATACAGATACATGCTTACAATGAGCATGGCATGAGAGGTTAATCAAGGACAAATACAAATATACTTTTTATGAAGATGTTGATTCAGATTCTTAAGGATTATGAAAAAAAAATATTTTGGATATAATACTAGAGACATTTAGCCAAAGCCTGAATAAACAAATAAGGTAGTTCTTGTGGAATTGAAAGTAAGTTCCTATAAAGATTAAGAATGTTTTAGGGTTTTGTTTTTGGTTTTGTTTTTGTTTTCCTAATTAAGCTTCTATGGATATCTGTGTTTATTCTTAAGATAATCAGAAACTGAAGCAGGATGTTTTGCAAAAATTATGTTATGTGCAATAAATAATTTCCCAAGTATTATGGACAATGATACCTAGATAATTTTTTTGTTATGCACAGCTCCAAGAAAACTTAGTGCCCCTCGTGTCGAAGGAATAAACAGCACAACGGTAAAGATAAATTGGAATGAACCTGAAGAACTTAATGGGCCTTCTCCCATCTACCAGGTGGAAAGGATGGATTCATCTTTAGCTACATTGAGTACAGAAGTAGTGAAAGGGATCCGTTTCCCAGGAAATGGATATTACAGATTCGCTAGTTCCACTCTCCCCGCCAATACTTACTTTACAGGTAAATGAGTTTAAACGACTTACAAAATGTACCAATTGTACTCTGCATTTGTTTTACCATTTGTTCTTATCTTCTATATAGTTTTCATGGTAAAATCCATAGTTTTTAACTTACGAGCATAATGTGATTGTTAGTGATGTATGGGCTATTTCTGTTCTCACATAAAAAACCTGTGGAAAACGTTATTGGACGTGGGATTTGTATTCCCTGGCCTTCGGACATAGAGATGTACATGATGGTGAATGTTGCTGCATATTTGACTCATTTCCTAGTAGTAAATATAAGGTGGATTTCATTTATTCTTCTGGGATAAAAAATTTTTGCTGAATTTGCTGTAAATACTAAGGCATGTTTTCTTTGGTATCTTTTTGAGGATTCCTGAGGTCACGTGAGCACTCAAAAAGCACTTTCTTCCTTGTTCAGAACACTTGTGTTGTGGTCCTGTTTGTTTTGTCAAGGAAAGAAAAAAGGCTGCCAATCAGACAGAAGTCTGCTGTTTCTGGGCCACTGGGTATTATCTCCTTTCTTTTTTGATTAGTTATATATTTTGGAACTGGGCATTTTTCATATTGAAGCAGACCGATTATCCTGTGTTCTGTGATTCTCATCATTTGCTGATATCTTCACTTCTTGGATAAAGCAAAGATACAGACAGTATGTTTTTGGGGAGAATATCTAGATGAACCTGGTTGCATGTTTCAGATGTTGTAGAGGTCTGTAAGTGAAATACTACATTGGTGTGCATGAAGTATGAGTTTTTAAAAGTAGAAGAAGAAATGGCAGAGCTGAAGGGTTAAAAAAAAAAATTTAAAAGGTGTATGAAGGGGTGTGTGTGTGTGTGTGCATATCTATCTATCCATCTCAAGTCATGAGACTGATAGCAAGGGGAAATCCAAAAGGAATCTAGTTCACAGTGAAAGCCAGCGTTAGATGGCATGCTGATGGTGTGAACGCCATGCCGCAGTGTGGTACAACTTAACCTGGTACTAAGCCTTGTTTGTTAAGACGGGTAAAGGCTGCAAAAACCACGCAGCATTGCTGAGGACCAAAAGAATGCCAAAGGTTTGAAGAGGACTGAGCAGCTGACATCCTTTGTCTTCTGGGTCACCACAGGTAATTCTGGCAAGAATATGTGAGAACAGATATCTTGGTACTTGCAAGTATGTGCGTGTGCAAATTCAGTTTTTGTTTAAAATAAAAATCACCTTCACGTTTTTCTATGATCACCCAGTGAATCTGATTTAAAAAAAAAAAAAAAAGCTGAAGATCACTTCCATTTGTTTTCTTGCTCGGTACTTACTTGATGATAGTCAAATAATAATAACAAGTGATAATGTGTTAGTTAAATATTGACACCACGTTGACTTGCAAAACCTGTCTCTGTGCAGGAATCTGTAGGAACAGCTGTTGGGCTCCTTTCCTCACCCAAATTGCTTGATGCTTTTCCTGATATCAGTTTGCACCCTTTACTGTATATTTCATTAAAAAAAAAAAAAAATCTTTGATGTATTTGTTCTGTTGTCAGTTGTGATGATCTAAACACCAAAGGAATTGTGAGCTGCAGTTATTCTCACTGGAGCGCTCCAGTCAGCCCCATCACTGCGGTTTAGTTAAAGAGTTTAATTAGACAGCTAAAGAATTATGAGTGTCACTGAATTTCCTTCTTGTTAGAAGTCTCTCAGAGTGTTGGGGAAGAGGGTGTTGCGCTACTGGGATTGTTAACATGCCTGTCTATTTGTAACCAGGCAAGCCCAACACTAATCTACCCAAGCGCTGATTCGGCCTGGGGATCGGTTATGCTCCACAAGCTGAGGCTGAAGCCTTGAATAAGGTTTATTGAGATGACTGAGGTGATTTGAGAGAGTTTGGGCAGCCAGGTTGGGATGTTAAAATAAAGCTTGCTTCATACTGGCACGTGATGGCTGATAATGGTGTGTGGATAAATATAATTATTGCTTTAGATTGTGTTCTTTCTTTTAGACCAGCTACTAGTCTGAGTATCTGGAGATGACCTAGAACCCAAATATGCTAGGCAATTTGTCCAGACATCTGTTGGTAGTGACTGACAATCAGGTTAAATCAGCCTGTTTTGGTACCTAAAAATGTGTAATCCAGATACTTGACAACTCAGTAAAGTTTTTGGGAAATAGAAATCTGGGTTTTTCTAAGTAGATCATCAGTCCTTCTTCCAAAACATGATGGAGGGAAAATTATAGCAAATCCAGGAGAGTTTAGAAAGACACACACTTAAGGAAAGGAAAAACATTCTTTAATTGTACTCTGCCCTTGTTTTGTTGTTGAGGCCCTCTCTCATTACCCATCTCTGAAGAAAAGCAGTTGGCAATTGTGCTTTATAGATGGAATGGCTTTAGTGTGCGTACAGCTGTGTACATTTTTGACACAAAAGTGTGCCATCTTGTATATGTCAGTCAGCAGACAGATACTTCTTAGTGCGTCTGCTAATCCAGAAAAAGATAGATCAGATTATTCATTGCTAATAAATGCAGTTGTCCTCACTACCTCACCAGCTCGTCTTACACTCCGAGGTGCAAGTAATAGGGGCAGATGTATTATCTGGGAAATTTTCCAAATTTATCTTTAAAAAAAACCCATCAGGTAATAAACACCAGCTATACTAAGCAGTGTCCTTCTGTCTGTAACAAAGCCTCCAGCTGCACAGGAAGATGTGCTCTGAGTACACATTAGATGAGAGGAATTCAGGTAAAGACAAGGATCGTTTTTCCCAGAACTGTCCACATGCAACTTCTCAGCTCTTCAAACTGTGAAGAAGTGTTTTGAGTATCTGTTAATATCATTTCACTGAAGATGCAGACTTGAGTTTTTAATACTTATTTGTATCCCTTGGAGTTCTTAGATATAACAGCTTTCATTATATCTATCAAAATACCACCAGGCAAAGGAACTGTTAGTATTCTTGTTTTAGCTGAGGAACTCATCCGTCTCCCATCACTCTGAAGACTAGTGTATTCAGGTGTTTATCTTCATATCTTCCCCATGAGACAGCGAAGTGCTATCATTCTGATTTAATAGATGGGGAGCTGAAGTTCAGATTCTACTTAATGCAGGCATTTATACTTTAAAGGGCCTCCAGAAATGGCTAGAAGGTTTTACAAATTAGTTATTTTGTGTGGTTTACTTTATCAGTACAGCTTGTGTGATGCAGCTCTTGGTCTGGAGTCAGAATGCTACAGTAACATTGTTTTTGTCTTTCTGGTTCTCCAGCAGTCAAGAGAGATACTGTCTATTTTATACAGAGTTTAGACAGGCAAACTTGGAGTTCAAAGAACTGTAAATAGCTGAGTGTCTGAATATCTTTTAAATTCAAATTACACTTGGATTATTTCTTTAATGACCGAGTCTAATGGTTTCATCCAAAAAAAGCCTAAGGATGAAGGTAATGAGCACGATGTCATGTTAACCTGGCTTTAACCGCTAACAAATGGGCACAAATAGTTTGCTCTGCAGGGAAGTTAGGGTCTTTGTGTACTTTCTAGCAGAGGCATACCAAGGCTTACAAGTGAGACCCTCTGAGATCACTGAATAAAATCCATGGAAAATAGCATGCTGAACTGCTGAAGCGTGTGTGTGTGTGAACATCAACAACAATCCAACATATATTTATGAAAAGAGATTTTTCTCAATTCCTTTTTGCTCGTTGGTTGAGGGTTAGGACTTGAGGTGCCTGAATGGATCAAATAAAAACTGATGTATGAATTTTGACCTGTGTAAATGAGTCCTGCTTAGGATCAGGTTTGGTTCTAATTTGAAGCACTACCTTCTGGTCAGGATTCATAACTCATAAATATCTTCTGAGGGTTAGGCAGCTTTAACTTTTTGTTTTATAGAGAGTAGGGGATCACATTTTTCTTTGAAAACATGACCCCCTCAGAAAGCATATGTGCACCCTGTTGAGTATATTGGTGGATACTGTGCCTTCAGGTAGAAACAGTGTCACTGTTTAAACTTTGTAGAAAATTCCATCAAAAAGCTGTGCAATAGCTTTTTCTAGAGCAAGTATACTGGATTAAGCTCTTAAGGACAGATAAAGGGAAATTTAGTTTTCTGGTTTTATTGAGCAAATAGATGCCAAACTACTGAGTTCTTTCAAAAATGAACTTCTGGGCCCAAAGAGCAACAGGTTGAAAATGGACCCCTGCATGTCTCTGGGATACAATGACATCTGAGCTAGGAGTTTCAGGACTGCAATTTAGTTGTCTGAAGTACAGTCATGGATTACACAAATCACTTTTTGAATCTTTGCTCCGATTAATCCATTGCCAGGCAGAAAGTCTGTGGCAGAGCTGATGGGATAGAGCCTATTATAGTTAGAAAGGATAGAAATTGCAATCAGTTGGACACATGAATGAATGAGAAGGCTCCTTGGACTCCATGCTACGGAGATATAGTTGGGCTCCATGAAAAGAAACTCAGTGTATCTGCAGGGGTATGTAAGAACTGCTCACTGTGTAGAGTGACTCAATTGCTACAAAAGAAAGAAATCACAGAGTAGAAAGCTGCATGTGTGGAAGATTATGTTTCTCCTGACCTCTCCAATGAGACCACTTTTCAAACATAACATTGAACATAAATTGACAGTTCTGTGGCATGGTAGTGGGTTTTGTAAATATACATATTTTTTTCTATGAAATGGAGCAACCCAAATCCTCCAATCATACTCTATGCGTTGATTGAAATACCATTTGAGCTTGATGTCAGGAGTTATAATTACATATCCATATGAGAAGGGAGGCCTTTATTAGTGATAAAATAATTCATTTTTCAGGTGGATGAAAGATTCTTTGTGACTGTGATATTTTTAAAACAGTTGAATTAGCTATTACTATTTTAATTTGATTTCTCTTGGATGCCACTTGTTTAAAAAGTAAGTTATTTATGTAATATTGATCAAAATGCAGTCCACTTTGAAGAAACTCTAGTTTGGCCTTGCTTTGAATCCAAGTTTTCTGAAATAAGGTACTACACTTAAAAATAAGTGGGTCTTGCCTGGAATATGTACTCTATGCCAACCTCTGCATGATGCAAATTCAGCTCTAATAATTAGGAAATAACTGTATGAGGTAAGATGTTCATATATTCAGCATTACAAGTAGAGCTTTTTTACAATGACATTTTTAGTGTCATGGAGTGGTCTTAAAAACCTGTATCTAAAAAAAATATATATCTGTGCTAGTTTTTTTACTGCCAAATTCTGACTCAGATACACGTTTCTCAGAGAGGAGAATCTTTCCAGTAACAAAGTTTCTTAATGAGTTTGCCATGGAACACTGCACCAGCGTCGTTTACGTTTGTTCTGAGTAGAAGTGCTGAGAATGGCTGTGGTCATTCAATGTTTGATCTCCCTGTAGCTCTTCATCACAGTGAGCTCTCTTTGCAGTTATGTGAAACAAATTCCACTCCATGTAATCTTGAGCAAACATTTCATAGTTAGCAGAAGATGCAAATATTTTCATTAGCATATGGAGCCAAACAAACTGGACTTTTCCAGCATCCCAAAAGAAGTTTCTGGAATGCATTATGACTGAAGACCAAGAAAATGAACATGATTGGAGGTCTAAAAACAATGTAAGAGGAAAGGCTGAAGAAAATGAAGTTTTTTAGACAAGTGAAGACTAAAAGGAGACATGATGATGGTCTTAATGTAAAAATGTGTAGTTTAGAAGAAGAGAATGAACCTTTATCCATGTCTACTGCGAGTAAAGGAGCAATGGTCTCATCATAAGTGTAAAATGTAGCAAGGTAGGTTGTCTTCTTACAAGAAGTTTTTTCTAAAAGGCAGGCTAGTTAAGCAAAGGAATACATCGTTGTGAGAAAAAAAATGAAAGCTCTGACACTGCAGATTTTAAAGAACAGTTGGATGAGCATTTGTTAGGAACAACCTATGTGAAATTGATGCTGCTTTGGAGTAAGTGGATTGATTCTGTGACCACTAATAATAGGATATATGTTTGGATAACATTCTAAACTCAGATTAACCCAATGAAACTGGGAAAGATGTTCATTTCACTAAATAACTCTTAGAAGGAAAGAGCTGCCTTCCCCCGTTTCCCAGGAACTTTGCATAGATACAGAACTGATTTACAGTTTTCTATAAAGAGGGAAGATTGCATGAGTTGGACAAGCTTTGCTTCTATTTTATTTTCTCCCCTCTAGTTATTTTCCAGCCTTTCTTTTTATGACTACTGATAAGTTTTGAGATGGATAGAAATGCGTTTTAATCACTAAATCATAGAATAATAGAATAATTTAGGTTGGAGGAGAAGTCGTCTGGTCCAACCTCCTGCTCCCAGTGAGTCCAACTAGACCTGCTTAGGCCTTTGTCTAGTTGGGTTTTGTCTCCATATGTAGTCCAGTGTATTTCCAAGAATATTTCCACAACCTCTCTGGGAAGTCTGTTCCAGTTTCCAATCTGGCTAGGCTTTTGGTAATTTTTCCCCCCTTATATCTCTACAGAATTTTCTGTAGTTGAACTTGTGTCCATTGCCTCTTGTTCTGTCACTGTATAGCTCCAAGAAAGCATGGCTCCATCTTCTTTATATCCTTCCATGAGGTAAATGAAGAAGGCAAGATCCACCTCCTCCACCCTTCCATTCTTAAGACTGAACAAACCCTGTTCTCTCGGCTGCTTCTCACACTTCATGTACTTTGGCCCTCTGATTATTTTGGTGCCCCTCCACTGGATTCATTCCAGTGTGCCAATATCTTTTTTTTTTTTTTTTAATTCAATGCCAGAGTACCCAAAACTGCATTGCAGGACTTGTATTTGCCTTTGTTGAATTTCACAAGATTCCCATCAGCCCATTTCTCCAGCCTGTCAAGAATCCTCTGAGTTGCAGTGTATCAATTTTTTATTGTCTGCAAACTTCTTGATAGTACCCTCCATCCCATCGCCTGGGATTCATTTTAATGAATAAAATTGTAAACAGAATTGGTCCCAGTACCAGTCCCTTGTAAATGCTGCCCAGTGGGCTTTGTGCCACTTGTCACAAGCCTTTGAGTCTCACTGTTCAACCCATTTTTTGCCTGCTTTTATAGTCCACCTGTGATTCATCTATTTCTCCAGCCTGATGGCAAGGATCCTATGGGAAACCATATTGAAGCCCTTCCTAAAGCCAAGGTACGCAACACCCGTTGCTTTCCCCTTTGACTGCTGAGCTAGTCCTTTCATCATAGAAGGCAATCAGGTTGATCGGGCACTATTTGTCCATAATAAATCCATGTTGACGGTTCCAAATCATCTTCTTGTCTTTCATGTGTCTGAATATGGCCTCCTACATAGTATCCCTGGGGACAAAAGTTAGGCTGACCAGTCTGTAGTTTCCCTAATTTATAGACAGAACTTTACAGCAAATGCTATTAAATTTGTTTGCTTCAGCCTTACCCTGAAAAGATGAAGAGAACTGGAACAGAAGGAGACAAATCTGACCTTTTGCTTAGTTTGGCTTTATGTATTCTTTGTCTCTCTGCTGGCATTTTTTTCTTACATAGCTTTTTAAGAATCATCCTTTTTTTATTTCATTACATTGAACTGAAGAAGATAAACAAGATTTTCTGAGGGAAAAGCTATTACAAAAGAAATTCTTATACCAAGCTTTCTCATACTGAAAGGAAGAGAGTGTATTTGTTTGGCTGACTTAGAGAACACACTTTATATCTCAGGGAACTTTTGATAATGCCACTCATTTTTCAGACTTTTATATTAAATCATACACTAAAGAGCTCCTGGAGAGCTCTTATTTTATTGCATCCTTTCTCTCTAGGTTGTTGCCACAAGACTTCTCCTTGGAAATTCTTCTAATTTTTATGCCAGCTCCTTACATTTTCTCCTCTTGTCTTCACAAAAGAACAAATTGAACCCACATCTTCATCTTCGGTAAAAGAAAGTAAGATAAAGATCTTCTATATCACCGTCAAGTGGCTGGCTTCAGTAAGAAGGGGAACTATCCTTTATTCTGCCTAAGAACTGTTTACGTAGACATTTTAATTAGAATTAGTACATAAAATGAATTCACAGTTTCATTCTGAAAAACACATTCCTTCCTTCCTTCCTTCCAAATCCCAAGAAGCCTAAAGTTAGGGAGCGAGAGGGGAGCCTATAGAGAAAAGGAGTGATCCAGCACAACAAAGTGAACTGTGCCGCTTTGTGAACAAAACAACTTAAAATGTTTTCAAACATGTACAACAGGGACTTAGGCAGCAAATAAGCCAAGCTGATGCTGACCTTGCCGGTGTTACAGGGGTAATGTTTTCACTAAGATGAGCTGGTTTTGTTAGGCATGGACACACTTTCTATCAGTATCAAGTATCTGCTTTTTCCACCTTTTTTTATTGTAAAAAAGATTTACTGTAGCCACTACAGGGGAGGGAAAAAAAGAGAAAGATTATACCCTTCTGTATGATTTCTCATATTTACCTCTTGCAGTTTAACAGATCAACTATGCAGCACAAGCTTTGGCATGCAATTGCAAGGTTTTTTGCCTCTTCTTGGCTTTAGTGGAAAAGTACATTTTTGCCAGTATTGTGTGACGTTCTGCACCGCACGGTTAAAACCAATTTTTTTTACTTGTGCATGGAAGCTTTCAGAGCATGTAGTAGTCCCACTGTGGAAGTTGTAAAAGCAGTAGCTTTCCTGTTGTTATATCAAGCTGCCAGTGGAAAAGCCCTTTCCCAGACGAGATGGTAGGTAGTTTCAGCTGTCTGCTTGTGCAAAACCAGTTACAGAGTCAGGTCTTTTGATTATCATCAATATGCCACCTGACCTGTACTCTGTAAAACAGCAGTTCTTCCCCTTTTGTCACAACTCTACTTGTGCTTCTGTTAATTTTGTGCAAACATGATTCACTGTTTTGAAATGTAGTGGACGTTCTCTGTGTAGGTGACAAACCTAAGAATTAGCAGAGGAAAAGATTTTTATCAATTATTTCAAAGCACATGTGTTTAGTCAAGGGTAAGAAAAGTAGTTACTCTTTGCTGAGTTTGTATTTTTTATAAACTAATCTGACAGTGTAACCACTTATGTACCAAGCTATTTTATACAAGATTAATTTCCACTGGTAAAGCATACCTATATATTTAGGACAAGAGAAAATGGCCTCAAGTTGCACCAGGAGAGGCTTAGATTGAATATTAGGAAAAATTTCTTCACTGAAAGGGTTGTCAAGCACTGGAACAGGCTGCCCAGGGAAGTGGTTGAGGCACCATCCCTGGAGGTATTTAAAAGGCATGTAGATGCAGAACTCGGGGACATGGTTTAGTGGTGGACTTGGCAGTGCTAGGTTAATGGTTGGACTTGATGATCTTAAAGGTCTTTTCCAGCCTCAATGGTTCTATGATTGTGTGATTTGGTGTTTCTTTTTCTTGCTCATCTCCAAACAAAATACTGACAGGATTTGATGTAGGAACTCTGCATAGGAGTCTGCACAAACAATACTCATTGAATTTAATGAGCATGACTGTGGAAAAAAATATTTTTTTGTTTTAGTATCTAGTCTGGCCTTTGTTCACTAAGAATGGAGTTCTCGCGTATTAGTTCAGCTCGCTGAAGAAGCTGAAGGTGGGATTATATTCTGTGTTTACAAGGGTGAAGAAGAGGAGGAGAGAGTTCAGGGAGACTTTCTGTTCTTTGTACCTCTTCTGTGTGCAGCAAGGATAGTGGGTACCCTCATATATGTCTCTGAAAATAAACAGTTAGGGAAGCGCTGTGTTTTGCTTCAGGCAGAACATCTTCTGGGATGCCTTTTGTGCTTGTGCGCCACTAAGAAAAGGTGCGAGATGGAGGGACTTGTTGGGAGGGAGATTCAGGGAAATAAAAGTTGCTGAAAATAACAAACAAAAAACTAGAAGGTAGAAACTGGGCAAATGCATGAAATTTATTTAATAACAAAAGAAAATAAAAGGAGGCGGGGGAAGGTGCCAAGCGTCTCTTGGAAGTTTTGCATCTGAGAACGCCACGTACTGTGTGTTAAATGGAGGTTTATTTCATTTAACTATGACTATGTAGTTAACGCGAGGACTGAAATGATACAAGTCAACTTGAAGCAAGTTTGAGCATAGAAAATGGTAGTTCAATGGATATTTTAGAGGGAATATATGACTGCTTCTGGAAATTCTCAGACTCAAATACCAAATGGCACAGAGAGAGGTGAAAGAAAACTGTCTGTCTCCAATGCTTTTCATTTGCTAGTGCAGCTGTGGCTCTTCCACACCAGTACTCCAGTACTTTGTAAGATTTTTGTAGGATTCTTATGTATTGGTACAATTGAACTTGTAACCCAAAGTAGTTTTAAAGAGAGTGATTTGATGAGAAGTAACAGCCAAAAAGGAATATTCCTGTAACTTTGGCTTTAATAAATGTCAAATTTCTGATTACTTTTATTTCTAGACTCTTATGGTTTTAGTTTGTATTAGAGACAGAAGGCAGTAAAAATGACACTTGGTCAAGATTTTAATCTAGACTAATCATGCTAAATCCTCCTCTTGTGTTCTTAGCAGTGCAGCTATCCTGCATCTGCTTGGAAAATATTGGCTAGTCCAAGGCAGGATGGCAGGAATTCTATTATTTTTGATGCTGCCTCTCTCTTCAAAGTTCTTCCTTAATTCCAAATGATACATAAATCTTATCCAATTTTTTCCTCACCCTTTGAAGTGTAGTTACATTGAAGAAAAACCTGTTTCTTAACCCTCTTAAGGGTTATGTCCATACCCTTCCTGTATATGGACAAAAGGATCCTAATGGACAAAAGGATCCTAATTTACAAGAGGATACTCAGAGTGACAAGAAGGGATGCGGCACGACAAGCTCTTGTATGTATTAGATTATTTATGTGTTTATTTTGAGGAGCACAGGACAGGCACAGGAAGAATGTTATCTGTTCCTCCTAATCTTGGCTTCTATGGATAGTTTTCAGCAAGAATGAAGCAAAGAGAGGTTTGGTTCTATATTGGCTGGTGAGATGCTTCCCATGAAATTAATGCTTTCTGGCTCATGTTTGGCTGTTATTTAGATTATTTCTATAAAGGGTTATTCAGTCCGATGACTTGAGGGAGACATTGCATTTGACTAATACCGAGTCTTTAAATTATGCCTGCTTTTAACATACAAATTCCTTCCCATTTTGTGTTTTTAAATGGTGAAGATGTAACTACTGAATTATGTATTGACTGAAAGTGTGTGAAGAGTCATGCATTGATTATGATTGCATTGTGAATTTGATCAGGAAATTTTCATAATAATAATATAAGGAAGCTTTTCACCTTCTAATTGATTTTCAGGGTGATTAAATTAAGACCTTGTCTAAGTATGACTGTCCTTATCAATTACTGGCAGAATAGAGAAATTAAAGGATTAAAAATTTACGTGTGTTAAGATTCAGTATTTAAGGTCTAAAATCAATCAGATCATAGACTGAATAATTCCATTATGACAAAACTATCATTCAGGATTAGACTGTGGTAATTTGGAGAAAAAAAGGCTGTCTGCACTAGTACATATGGGAAAAAATGAGATTGCAAATTAAGCACCTAGAATTTAGGAAATGGAGTTAAAATAGACAGCAGGAACTTAATTCAACCTTGTTATTTTTTTTGTGTTATGATGGCATGTAATCAATTGATTAAAAACTAGCTTCTCCATAGGATCTGTGTATGGTATGGACCAGCTGTTGCCTTTCAAAAATTCTTACTGTTCTGTGTATAGCTTGATGTCTGTCTTACTGTATGTATCTAATTCTTAAGTAAATGCAGATTTTAAGATTTTTTTTTTTCCTGTGCTATTTTCACTGGAGTATCTGAGTAATTTGGAATCATTGTTGTTCACTTTTACAACACTTACATCAGTTTTCGTTTTATGAATGGGGACTTTGGGTAAAGAAAAAAGAGGACTGAATGCTAATTTTGAATGCTTGGTTTTACATAGGTAGGACCTGAGTTTTCAGAGTAGTTTGTGTGTTTAAAGTAGAGATTCCACTGAACTCTGTTCAATTAGGAACACTTAACACTTCCACAGATCTCTGTGGAGTGTTTGAATGCAAGCACTCAAGAAAATGAAGAGTGCATAACAAGTGAATAACTCAGAAAAGTTTGACTTAAGTGGTTTGCCTTGCGTTGCCTAAGAACTTTGTGGCAGAGGTGGGGACAGATTTCTCCAGAGTGACATTGAACTGCGCTAGCTATGAAACTGTCCGTTCACTTTTCATACTCCCCTTCCTCTTTCATTAAAGATCCGCAGAGCACTACATCAAATGAGACAAGCTTCTGCGCACAAAATCCTTATTTGCTACATGAATTCTGTTTTAGTTGCTGAACATCATAAAATCCTTGAGGCAGATATCTTATGGGAAATGTGTGTTTGTATAATTGTAGACTATATCATTATTCATCCTCTATTTGTGTATGCATTAATTTTTTGCAGACAATTTTGGGTTTGCATTTCCTAAATTTTGAGAGTTTACTTTTACGGGCCTAATGTGGTCTATATAGTTATTCTGAATAGTAATTAAAAAAAAAAAATCTCAGTGTCATAGGAGAATCCCAGACATATCCATCATGTGGAACATTGCTGACTAATACAGATGTCAATAGGTAAAAATCTTTAATATTCATGAAATCTCTTTCTGATCTGAACTATTAGAGACACTGACTGCTGCACTAGATGATCGTCTCTATGTGAAGGATAGAGTGCATGCCTTTCCGCTGTACTCATGTTTACTAGCAACATATGTTTTCAACTGGATTTGTAAGGAGAGTTTTTACGAGTGGTTATAGGTTCTCCTGTTTTTCTTTTTTTTCCCCCATTTCTCTTGCTTTTTTTCATCCTTTTCCTGTTTTGACACTATCCATGATTTGTTTCTTGCTCCTTTCCTGCCCCCCTCCCCTCCCTTTATTTTTTTTTCCTCCTAGTTTGACCAGTATAATGTTCTTGATTGTTTTCCTTCTGTGTTCTTCAAAGTGTTGTGATCTCTTTCTTCATATTGCCAGGCAGCAAGTGGTAGAAAATTAAAAGGCCAAGCCTTCCTTTCTATTGTCAAGCCCACCATTAGAATTTGGTGGCCAGGACCAATTTCATGAAAGTGCCTTCTTAGCACCTGCATTTCTAAGATGCAAAGTCTCCATGCAATTGTAATTTTTCTTTGAGAATTTTGCTACCATCCTCTAGCTAATCATCCTGCAAAGAGGTCTTTCCTGACATTGATAAATTTAGACTTTCATCTTTTTTTACCTCAGGATAACCACACTCTAACAAATTTGTGTGTCTGATCCACAGAAAGAAGGAACCAAAACACTTTTGTGTAAAAGTGTGTAAAAGAGTGATTTAAATTACTACTTCGAAGTAATAATGAAAAAGTATTTGGCATGAAGCAAATATGGTTATAAAAGATTTTCTTGTCTTTTTCTTGAGAGAATATTTTAGAAAAGTTCTATGCAACAATGGTGTCAAGGACCCGGGAGGTAAATGCAGCAGTGAGTGCTGCTGCTATTCCAATTTGCAGACCCTGGGGAGGAAGTACCTTCTGTAGCTGAATGTTAGTGGTTTGTTTAATCAATGCACTAACTTACAAAGTACCTTGAAGTTGCAGCATTTTAATTTGACTAAATCTTTGTTAGCTATTGTATGCATGTACAGAGTTTCCAAAGATTATTGTAAGCTTTGTCACAGGATGGGATCTTCAGGAAACAGCATACAATGCTTTTGACACTAGAATGACATGCTTTCTCACAAATTACTCGCTAGTGTTTTTCTTCGGTAAGTGTATATTTAAAAAAAATGAACTAAAGAGTATAACGTATCTAATCAGCTAGTGGTTATATGTACTTTGTTATTTTGACTTGTGAAGTGTAATCCCCTTCCTTAGCCCTTTGGGCTACAAAATGCTGTCTTTTTCAACTATGAAAACAAGTACCTCTAAACCAAATTATCTTTCAAGATACTTCTCCAGAATGAGATGGGATCACACATTTCCTTTCCAGAGTTCCTGTCTTTTCCTCAAGCTGTTCATACTTCCCATGAAATGCACTGGACTTAATAGATGATCCCTAAAGCAAACATTGATGGACAAAATTGTAACCTTAAATAACAGTGCAGTATAGCGACTGCGAATTCAGAAAGCAACTGTTAGTGGAACTATTAGAATGAAAATGCAAACCTGCCAAGTAATGTTGTTCTGGTATAAGGACCATTTACTATGGTGACAGAAATGCCATGTGCTACATTACTGGAGGATTCGTTGAGCTTGATAGTGAGTTGTTGCATGACTTTTTTTAATTTAAAGACATTCTATAGAATGATATACTGTATTGTAGAAAAATCTCGAAAAGTAACTATACTCTATCTCTATATAAATCCAAAATGAGATTTGATTGAAAGTAGTTAGATCTGTGCTTACTGACTCAAGATCTATAATACCTTAAGATTAATTGGGAGCAGAAATGGAGAAGCTGACAACCTGGAACCTTGACTTCTTAAAATTGCTGACCCAATTACTGCCAAGCCCTTTGCTGACATGTTAATATGTCTCTCTAAACTGGTAAATCACCACCATTTCTGTGTGTGCTAGAGTTGGTCCATTGGATGAAGGAAGATGTAAGTTTAATTTAAATAATTATTGACCTATTATGACCTTTTCATTTCACTTGTACTGCTCCTCTCAAGGTAAGCAATTATATTTTTATAGTGTTGGATGGTAATCAATGTACAGGAGCTATCTTTATTGATTTAAGTAAGGCCTTTGATCTGGTAATCACCAACTATTGCTATCTAGGCTGGCCTTAACTATATTGGATATTACTACAGTTATTTGGTTTTAAAATATGCAGAATTCAGAATTTTATTAAGAAGTTGCAAGCAAAGTAAAAAAAAAATTGGAAATCCGTAAGATTCCACTTCATAATATTCATTACAAATTGGAAACAGATTTATACAATATGTGTCATTTTTAGATTTAGAATTAGTTTTAGGTTGGCAACCTGATTTTTTATTTTTATATCAAGAAAGTGATCCTTTTGGGGTCAGTTTAGTGGGAAAAGCCTGGCTTTTCTTTATTTTTTTAATTTGCTACACATATTGGACATTTTTGGGAGGAAGGTTTAGTTCATTGGTTATTTTTTTTTTTAAGTCTGTTTTATACTGTGAATGCGGAGTTTCAAACTTCTGCTCTTCCATTTGGGGGTGGAAACAGATCCGAAATTCTTATTCTTATATTTTTTTTAGCCAATATGCACGTTTTGCACATCCATTTTGTGGATTTTTTAAAACTGATATTCATATCAATGTATTAGGTAAGAACAGTAGTTGAAATATTGGGCCTTTATCATAGTTTGTAGGTGGTACCTGAGTATCTTCCAAAGTATAGTCACACTCACGACTAATTAGTTCTTATCTTTTTCCTTACTCCTCATGCACCTACTTCTTTTTTACTTCTTCCCCAACATTCTTCTCTGGACATGTTTTTCTCCCCGCACCCCCATTTTGTTTTAATGTATGGCTTTGGAAAGCCTGAGTAGACATGGGTTTAAACTGTCTTTAAAAAGCTGTGAAATTTGTGATCGTTTTGATCCGCTCCCCTAATGAGTTCCAGGGCCCTTATCCTTCTTGCAAAAGGAGTTCAGTCTTGCTCTAGTGAGCCTTGAAACTAACAGCAGTTGTTCAGAGAGGTCACCAACGTAATGAGAAGGGCACTCTTGAGGTATCTTGAACCACTTCCATGGACGGCCATGAAGATTAATACTGGGACCTTACATTTGACCTAATATTCTATGGAGAGTCTGTGTAGTGAGCAGAGCAAGTGGGGGTGATGTGCTTGTGGCAGAGAGTGTAAATAAAGCTACCGCATGCTGGATTTTTTCAATTTTTTTTTCTTTTATTTCAAATGTGGGTTAAAATATTGCATCTCGTTCTTGTTTTAAGGTCATGAAGGTGTGAGTTATGACCAGGTGCATGCCTGAGAAGAGTGACATAATCTTCTTGCTAGTAGTAGGTGGAAGAAGGGAGGTTTTTGTATGCTGCTGTCTCTGCCAACCTGTGCTGAAATGACTGGAACTTGGTATTTTAAACCGTGTTCATGAAGAAGCTGATGATACAGTAGAACTCCTAATTGGGCATAGCAATGTTCTTTCCAGTTTCCACATTTTGTGATTTCATTACCTGTAAGACCTGTAAAACTCTTATTTTGAAATAATTTGTTCTTTCTCTCTTTGCCTATTGAAAAGGCATTTTATTCTTTCATTTCATATTTGTGCTATTTTCAGCTTATAACCCATTCATTGTAATTTCAGAATTCTTCTGTCAGTCAGCGTTCTACATTTATTCTTGTTTCATATTGCTGATAGGTTTAATTGCGCAAGCACCCGGTGCTGCAGTTAGCTTAATCCCAGCCTTGTTGTTCAGTCACGCACGCTATTTTTTTTTTCAGTCTGCTGGTCAAAGGCTAAATGAGATGGTATGTAAAGGCTGGGACTGAGCAGCAGGCTTGAAAGTTTTACCTTAAGCCTTACCATGATCCCGTTTCAGGACTGTAGGAGTTTAGAGTGGAGTGGCAGATATATGCGTGTGTGAATTTTTTTTATCTCTAAATGCCTATAGTAGGAGCATATTTTTAATTTGCTTTTCAAATAATGTAGGTACTAAAGTAAATAGAACCCCCATCTGCCAACATGCTTAAGAAATAAAAAAATAAAAATGACTCAACACTGGGACAGGTAATCTTATATTGGGTAAAATTATGGACTTTTTTCTCCTCTTTGGAAAAAAAAGTTAAATTCCTTGGAACTATGATAAGCCTTGAAGTCATAAAGGACATTTACTTGTATTTTGTGCTGCTACTATGGGGTTTTTTTTCCCACTCTCTGTCTGAGGAACCTGCCAGACAAAGGTGTCCTTCCCCATTAGGAGAATTTTTTGTCCTGCTCAACGTCACCTCTCTATACTATGCCACCTTCTTTGGGAGTACTCTGCCGAAGCTAAAAGACAATAGAAAAGCTTTAAATATTTCCCTTATAGCAATAACTTCACACTGATGTTTCACACAGCTGTAAATCTTGTAGCAGGTTCGTTCTTAAAACTTTTTGTATTAAATAGCTATATGGGCAAAATATTAATCCATTTCACCCAGTTATGCTATAAATATATACCAATATGAAACAACATGTTCTCCCGAACACCCCTAACCCTAAATGGGCTCCCTTAGCCCCCCATTGTACCACTTGGTGTTTTTTGGATTGCAGGCGGGGGTTGAGAAAAGCTGTGTCGTCTCGTTTTGCTACAGCCCTGGATATACAATAGATATTTAATACTGATGATGAGAAAAACCCGTTGCCACGTTTCAAATTAAAACTATTGAACCAGGTCATATCCTGGATATGTATGCTCTTAGGACTATACTTGCTGATTTGAATGTCTGTCCTCCCGCAAAAGTTCATCCAGGTCTCGCGGGGTACCAGTTTATTAACCATTCCCTAATACACATTGTAGATGGCAGGCGCTAGAGTCTTTGTCATTGTGCCCCAAGGCTAAGGCACTCTGCCTGAAGATATTAGATCAGCCAATTTTATCTGTGTTTATAAAACTGGCATTTCTATTTTCTCAAGTCTTCCAGGTAGCCAGAGTGAGCTTGTAATTCTTTTTTCTTTTTCTTTTCCCCCAGAGACTCATGGGATATTAATCATATGAAGTTATTTTAGACGTTTATATTACGTTGCAAATATTTTTAAACTGGTGATATACAGTGTGCAGGGAAAAAAGGGGAAGCATAAGCAAAAAAAAAAAAAAAAAAACCTCTTGGTCCATCGGATAAATTTTCAGTACAATATACCAGCATTTAACCACACAAGTCCCATTAATGTTAATGGTCCCAAGCTTTCTTTTATTCATCACAGCACTGATTGCACTTGGTCAGCTCTTTATCAGTTTGAAATATTGACAGTAGGAGGAGGCGTTCCCTTAGCCAGGCCTGACTGTTGCAGTGCTCTTTTAACTTAGTCATCCTGCAAATGCTCCTATAAATGGATTTATTTCAGCAGATCCAAAAATACATCAACCGGATCATCTTACCCTGGTGCTAGCCCCCTTGCATGGGCTCCAATTTGCAAGAGCATTGATTTTAAACATTGATCATTACTTATAAAGCACTCTATAGTTTTGCACTATCTTATTTATTAAACTAACTTGTTACTTGTGCTGCTGCTAAAGTCCTATCTTTATCTTGTTAAGAAGTGATTATTTGCCTTCTGGTTCTGATTATGATTTAGATTATAAACCAAGGCTATTCCATGAAAATATGTTGGCTGCAATAACTCAAGATTTCTAAAATTTTTGCTATGCAGCTCCACTTTTCCTTTATGGTCTCCGTCTACTTCAAAATTCTTTCAGTGCTTTCTGCAAATGGTATTGTGCTTACTATAGTTATTGCAGAAGAGATTTTTCCTTTTTGATTGTGTTCTTATTCAGTACTTTGTTTTATCTGTTGGAAAAACAGGCTTTGCTTTTTTTAATTGTAGGAAAAGCAGGCTTTGGGGGGTCGTGCCTTCTGCTTTCTGAATATTTTTAAGGTGTCTTTCTCTGCTGTCCTATAAAATCTCTGCAATGTTGTACAAGCAAGTAGTTGTAGCATAAAATATTTTCCTATAAGGAAAATATTTCACGAGGAGGGGAACTACAGAAATACATTTCTCTTCTATTCTTTAATTCAACAAGTCATTGTTACTTATACCGATGGCACTCCTCAATGCTGTACAGAATGGTATCCTCGGAGAGTTCAGAAAGGAACATGCTATCTACTGGGGGGGGAGGAAATAATCCAAATTTGACCTGATGCTTCGTATCTAAGCCTGTCTGTTCAAAATTCTTTGTTTTGACCACACTTACATGGATGTAAATTGGGATTAGTGTTGTTATTCTAGGGTAGTTAGAGTTATAACAGCTGATGCTTAGAGTGGAGTTTGTCCTCATAGTTTCCCCTGAGTAAAGAAAAAATTGGTTAAATAGTAAATAGTGTCATGTTTTTAGACAGCTCATTTTTTCAGGCTTGGTAATTACTAGTGCTCTTTTATTCTGTTTTACTTTAAAAGTTTCTTGATTTACTAAAAATGAAACTTTGCCAGCAGAGGTGCATTCTTTTTCTTCTGTAGTAAAGAGTAGGAATTTTGGTGTAGTGGGGTTTTAGCCCTTGGGGGATTTTATTTTATGCATTTTCGAGTCGTTCAGTGACTTGCTGCAGAGACAGGGAGGGAGGAGGGGGAATCTATTTACACAAATTACAGTCTTTGTTCCCGTCAACCTTCATAATTGGATGAACAAAACGAAGGCTAGACTGGCAGGTACAGCTATCCCAGGTAGTATCTTTTGAGCCAAAACCAAATTAAGTGAATTGTGGAACTAGGGCGAAACCTTGTTGGGAAGATTCAAGGAGGGGGTGGGGGATAAATCTTTTTGTGAATGTCTACTATCAGGAAGACTTACTGCATTGTAGAAGGAAAAGAGAGTTTTATCTTGGGATGAAAGTCATCCCTTCTATGAAAGTTGGCACTATTCAGAGTGAGTTCCTTTGCAAACTATTTGCACATTTAATGATTATGTTTTGGAGGGTTTGTTCAGTATTTTTTAAAGATGAAATGTATTATAAAGTAACTGCCTCTGCACTCCAGCTTTCATATTTAGGTGTTTCTCCCCTTTGTTTTCCTCCTTTAGGATTCTTTAATCTTTTTTCTGTCTCTTTTATGTTTTTCTCTCCGAAATGGTTCCAATTCAGCGATTAAAATATGCCAATTTGAGCTACATATTCTAAACCCCTGTTGGATTGTCACGTTAGCATCATTAATTTTCAAAAAATTAGGATATTCCTGTGTAAACTTGGTTATGCTACTGAGCTGCGTGCGCTAAGGGGGAAAAACGAGCTGAATGGGAATCCTGGGTGAAGCAAAGACTGCATAATTGGTTTTATGCCAGACCTTCTGCCTTTCACATAGGCAGGAAAGGGCCAGGGAAATGTCAGAGGTGGAAATCAGGGCAATGCAGTACTCCTGCAGAATTGCAAAGTGACCGCCAACTGCAGCCAGCCTGAGAAACGGCCGGTGCTCAAGGTTGCTTTAAGACAGAAATGCCCGGCTCTCCTGGCTTTATAAGCCACCGAGTGAAATCTTCCTACACCTAGGAGCCTCAGGATTCCTACAGCACGTTATGGGAGGAAATATGTTAATAGTTCCCAAGCAGTCCCTCCCCAGAGCTCTTACCATGGGACAGGGCTGAGCTGGGTATAAGGTTTCAGGGTACTCTGGAGTCAGCCTTGATAGTCCGGTGGTTCCTTTGTACAGCAGTTTGGGATCCGGACTAAGCGGCCGTGCCCGTGCTCAAAAGCCCTGCTGACAGCAGCTTGATGCGGCAGCAGCGTTCCTGCACCGACAGAGCCGAGAGCCCCGTGCTGTCCAAGAGCCATCGGCCAGCTTTCCTCTGAGGCGATGCCATTTTACACCAGACATGCCTTGCTGCTCCAAATACACAGTTCACCCTTTTAGTAGCAAAACACAGTTTAGATTGGACTTTTTGTAGAAGCTTTTTTATTTACTGATTTCAAGTGCATCTCTAAATAAGGTTTTTGCATTGTTAAGGATGAGCGGAGTAATTTTTTTCCCTTTTCCCTTACGCTGCCCTAGCATTGCAAGCAAAACTTTAAAATACTCAGTGGGAGTTAAATAAGCTGACTGTCATTTGAATCCTCAGGCAACACAAGGGACAGAAAAAAAGGTGACTTGGAGTCATTGTTACAGCACGTGAGCAAGGATTGGTTTTTTGTTTTGTTTTGAATATGGATATCTTTCTGTGAGGCATTGCAAGTAGTAAAGATACAAAAATGGTCACGTTGGAAACAAAAGAATATAGAGTCTTGTACTTCTTAATAATGTTGTACGTCCAGTCACCCCCTTTTTGATTTAATCTGTTAGAATATTGCAATCAATCACGATTTTCTGTATTGCAGAAAGTCTCATACTTTGAGAGAAAAAGAGAGGGAGAAGAAAGAAAAAAATTATCAGTGATTTTAGCAGAAGAGGAGGAATTTCCTTATTACCATCATTCAGAATTAGTCAGTCATGTATTCTGTAATCACTCATGTTTTAAGCAATAACGTAAAAATCAACACAAAGGCAGGCTGCAGCAAAGTGGTCTTTAATTCAAGAATCCCATAAGGAATTAAAATTCTGAAAAGATGGCATAGGATCAATCAATAACTGCCTGAAAATATCACAATATATGGAGGCTAAATGACATGCTTTGTGAAGGAAACTAAGGAAAGTATTTTCAGTATTATCCTTATCTCTTTTTATTTAGATTAATAAAATTGGTTGAATTTTAAATCTTTACATGTGTCTCTTGTATTAAGAACAAAAAGTTGACAGCATCTGCCCTAAAGAATTTACAGTCCAAGTGTAAGACAGGATCAACTACACATACACAGAAGGCAGCAAAGGGAAATTTTATGGAAGTTATTTTTTTAATCCTTGTGCCTTGGCAGTTTAATTTATTCCTTGCTTAGTGTTGCAATTTAACTTACATTGGGCAAACAGAATTATGACAGTATTTAGTAAATGTTATGTGCTATATCAATTTCCTGTCGTTATAGTTTTCTATTTTCCTCACTTTCTCGTTTGCCTCAAGTCGAATCTTTGTGTAAATTGTGCCCTTTATTTAAGCCCTTACAGGTTGAGTTATGTGGCTATTCATACCATCAAAATGTCTTTATTTGCGCTTATTTCTGGATCACCTTTTGTACTGATTGCACCAACGGATGTAGTGCAGAATTTAGAGGTATACTCAGTTTCCTCCAAGTATTGATTCGAGTCATGAGAAAATCACAACTCCTCGCCGTACATGGAAACGCACTGAAACACCAACAGGTATCGCTGCTGGTGCTGCTTGGTGTATCAGTTGGCTCGCTACTTTCTCGTTTGCATCCTGGCACAAAAATCCCAGCTCAAATCCTCAGTTGAGGACAGCTAGCCCACCTGGGTAGGAGGAAGACGTTAGCTCTGTGTTCCTCTACTGCCAGCATTATTATGTGCCGTCCCGGCCGCCCAGGTAGGTGACTGCCTGCAGGACTTAGCAAAATAGCTGGCTATATCTATCCCCTGCGAGGTGTATTTGTCACGTTAGCTGTATTACTGGATGTAGTACAGGAGTTTTTCCATGTCCACCGCACACTGCTGTGTTGCTTTCCTAATAACCAGAGGAGGCGGAGGGTCTGAGTTGTATTTATCACTCTGAAAGTATTTCATAGTGTGTGGTTATTCAGCTGATAGATAAATGCTATTTCATTACCAGGCTAGTTTTGTTTTATATTTCTGCATGTGCTTAACTCTTACAGTGAGTGCAGGGGTTTGATTCTTGGGAATAAGCCAGACTGCAAATTGAGGATGCAACCTCCACAGCTGGCTTACTGCACTGGGTCATGTTTTCTGTGGCACGTTCCTTACAGAAGCTGGGCAGAGCAGAGAAGGTTGGTGAATTTGGTGAATATGGCCTTAATGTATGATAAATAACATGAAATCCCCTCTTTGATTATTGGGCCATATACTTGTGGTGACACCCCATGAAAGGAAAAGGAAGTAACAGCAGCTGATGCTGAACAACTGCTACAGGTGGTTCTCCCCTCCCTCCCCAGTTCTGTTTTCAAAAGCAGTCCAGGGACTGTGACTGCTGCGTGCATGATAAAATCTTCCTTCTGTACCTTTGGAAACATTAGTGAGAGTAAGCAGGGATCATACATATGCTAAAGTAATTTCTAAGAAAAAATTGCTAGATTTCTTGGCTTCCCATGCAGCACTTGCCTCTTTTCTGCATATTCTAGATTGTGCATAGTAGTTTACTTTTACGGTAACAGAGCCAGCACGTTAGCCTTATCCTGTTGACTTTCATGCCTCTAATCACGTGGTTATTTAAAGACAGCAGGGCCAAGGCCATCTTTCGGAATTACAGGTAACCCCATGTGTCCAGTGCAAGAGAGGTTGGATTGAACTTTTCTGTTTCCATCTGTCCTGATCTGGAAGGGCGATGCTTTCACTGAAACTGAACTTGAGGTGTTGAAGATGGCTGTGGATCATACTCTAAGTAAAATTTTCTGTGTAAGTGCTATGAAGTGTTTGGTTGTGTTTTCAGTGAACATTTCATACCAAACCCCATAAAGCACTTAATTTAGAGTGTGCAGTTCCTAGGTACAGAGGCACATGGATAACAGAACAAAATGGAATGGAATATTAACTCTTTCAAAGCAAGACCTGCTGAACTTTCAAGGCGCAGTTCCATTTGGTGGCAAATATCTTAGAAGGCAATGAGTGAACCTTTGCAATCACCTAAATTGATGGAGGTTGAGGAAATAATTGTTCACTATCAGCAGGTATGCCATGGTCGATCTAGCACGCTCTCCTGTAAATGTGAGAAAAGTGAGTTTGCTATCTATATATAAAACTCGCAGGCGATTATTCCATTGAAATCCTTTTGTGAACTTAGTTCCTGCAAATAAAACCAGTTTTAGGCTTTCTCTGGAAAAGGTCATTATGTCAACAGGGGAAATATTGTCACAAATATTACTAGATGAAAACATTATATATTACTTTCAGTTCTTAATTTGGCAGTTTTGTTGCAGTTTATTGGTCTACCTTAAAACGTGGATATGTTGTTAGCTTTTTTGCAGTTCCACCATGAGTAGCATTTGTTGCTGAGTTTGTAACTTGAAACTATGCTTTTTGCTGAGTGTTTGCTCTGTGGTGTTGTATTTCTGTCTAAAAGGGTCTGTGTTTTTTTTTCTCCTTGTTACATTTCCATTTTTGTCCTGTAGCATTCCTCAAGACACTCATTAGCTTATTTTAGTTATTCCTCTGTTCCGTATGTACATTGTCTAATCAATAAGCTTCTTCACTTGCTGCAGGATTTCCACCTTATTGTGCTGCCAGCTTCTGTGATGCTGTGTGGTGGGATTCTGCCTTGGCTCTAGTGCACTGTTGTCTAAATTTGCTGTGTTTCAGATCATTACACTGACTTTAATTTTGATATATTTGCATTTTACTCAGTTCTAGTCATACTCTCTTCCCTTGATCAGTTAAATTACTCTCTGTGCAGTGTTACACTTGTACTACTGCTGGAAATACTAACTAAAGGCTTATAATTGAAGTGCTATTTACAACTACTGACCTCCAGCTCGTTTCTGATTTCTCTGTGATGTTGACCTTTTATAGATTGCACTGTTGTAAATCTTTGAAGTGATTCTTCTTGTCATCATATTTCTAGTAATTATGATTTGCATTGCATTAACACCTAGAAGCCTCTCCCACCTTACCCTTGTTGCATAAGATGACCTATTTTATGCACTAATTCACATATGGGTAACAGAATACAGTTCATTCTTTAAAGAATTTATCCTGAAATGAAGATGAATGCTTGCCTCTATTTCCATACTTTAAATATTGTAGTTTGAATTCGTGAAATTGCTCAGAAAGGATTCTTACTCCTAGAAACTGTTTTCTAACAAAATCGGAGCCTGTTGAACTTCCTTCCAGCCTACATAAAGATAAATAAATAAAAATAAAGGCTACAGGTATTGTTTGAGAGAGGCCACATTTGAGTAAAATTGTCTCAAATTTTGTTCAAGTTGAACAATAACAGCAAAGAAAGCATTAGCTGAATATTGGGCTGATGTTTCCTCTTTGTTCATAGTTCATTTCAATATGGAGAGCAACACAGAAACAAACTTGCAGCTGATCCTTACCCCACGCAGGACTTGACTCCTAGACTCTCCTGATTACAGTTGTTATTTCTACTCTGGTAGTTATGCTCTGAAAAAATAATGCCGGCTGGATGTACGTTGCTTGTCTACTGTCCCAGTGTACACAAGTGGAAGATAGTTCTGCATTGTGTTCCTAGGCTTGCTTAGTAAATGCATTTGAGTCAGGGCACTAGTTTCTTTAATGATTGTGTTGCTTAAAACCTCTGTGTAAACAACTGGATGTTGACTCTGATGGCAGGGGAATGCTAACAGATAATGGTATCATCTGCATCTCCGTATCAGGTGTCACCCTGGTCTCTCATGGATGGTTTTCTGAGGTCTTCACTTATTTGTTTAGATAAATCTGGGTAGTCAGACTGTCCAGTTCCTTTTGGATCATGCTAAACTCTCAGATACTACTTGTGCCAATGTTTTGCAGATTGTTTAACGATGTTTCTCTTTTCACTGGGAAGTTGTAAAGTGCCTGTGATAAGGTACATCTTTGCTTTGAACTTCTTCCCTTTTTCTTTCTTTGAATGCTGTCTTGTTTGTGTGTTGAGCGTGTGTTGGAAAGCCTCTCTGCTCCCTATCTGCCTTTCCTAGGCGATCTCATATGCTTCTATTATGTCTTCTTCCTTGTGCATTAAGTGCAGCAACCCAGTCTTTCTCACTTCATGTGAGAGTATTCTCATGCCATGATCAATCTCGCTCTGGGCAGGTTTTTTTTTAAAGAACTATTTTGTATAAAATCTTTAATGTATAAAGTATGGTTTATTTATTTTTTCCATGGTATAAAGAACTGATTGGACGGGTCTGGAAGGTCCCAGTTAATTCTAAACTGCAACTATTGATGTGCAGAGTAATATTAATACGAACTGAGAATCTGCTCTTTAGGGAAGTCTTGTGATGTTCTGCTTAACATGCAGTATTTGGAAAAGGTTAGGCTAATACCCCTTTTTGGATATTTTAGTGTTTCTCGAATGTCAGTAAATACCTGGTGTCCAGGTAATTTCTCTGAATGTATGTGGACATTTTGCTGATTTTACATCTATATTTAAGGCTATGGAGAGCAAAACAGTAATGAATTTTTCAAACATTACAGAACCTTACACAAGTGACATTGGCCACCATTTCTCAGGAAGGAATGTGGAGGCAGGGGGCTTAAATGATGGCTCTTGGGTGACATACCTCAGTCATTGGCCGAGTACAGACTCAAGGTCTCCTGATTTTGAATCTTGTGATTTAACCACTAGGTATTACACTATTCCTGAAAAAGCATCCCTCTGTAAGTGAGGGGATAAAGTGCTACTAATACATCAAATCTTATCAAATGACTTTAAACTTATCTTAGCTTTCTTTTCACCAAGGTTTGCTGTAAATCTTTCTTACTAGGGAGTAGCAGGACTTGTGTCCTTGCTAAAAGGAGAAGATTGATTTACTATATTCATATGGAAGCAGCAGTTTCGTATGAGTATGCAATAATGAATTGGAATATCCTGTACCTTTTACCCCTGTGCAACGCTTTGGGAGACCTTAAAGACTGGAATATGTTACAGAAGTCCATTTGATAGAAACTTCTAAATGTATGTCTTCTGCATAGAATAACAGCATAACGAATCTTTTAGCATGTGCAAGATTCTTAACATTCAAATAGTCTAATTGATTGTTCATTGGGCTCAGTCAGCCAAAAGTGGAGAGAAACTTTGTACAGACATCATTAGTTTTTCTCCATTTAAAGATTAATCATGAAGAGCTCTGGCTCTTTAATTCTGTAATTTGTATATTTAATGGGCTGCTGCAGAATCTATGACAGTAATTAGCATAGCCTGAAAACTCATTAATACGCAACAACATGATTAATGCAGCATTAATGCAAACATGACTGAAGTTATTTGGGTTATGTAGTAAGAAGATTAAAGCTAAAATGTCCTGTTTGTTTTACCAGTAGTGGGTATAATGGGGTAGCAAGCAAAATAAGAAAAAACAGGTATCAAATTAGTCATTTTAGTGTAAAAGAAATACTCAATTCTCATCAAGGGGATTTGAGGTCTTGCCTGGTAGTTGATTTCCACAAGAAGTGTTACATATTTCTCCTTTTCATTCATTCATTCATTCATCATATTATGTATTTATGCTTGTTCAACCTTTTAGTTTGACTTAGCTTTTTGGCAGTTTGAGGTGTTAAGAGGAAATAAAAAAAGTCTTCAGATTGTGTCATTCTGAATCGACTTAGACTTTTTCAAAATATGGGGGTTTTGTACAGACTAATTTTAAAAACAATGGATTTTCAGATTCTATTGGTTTTATTATCGTCACACAAGAAAAGGGGCTGTTGACCTGCAATTGGACGCTTCAGTTAGAGCTTGGAAACAGTTTGGGAAAAATTTTCTTTCTGTTTGTATGTACAATACGTGTATGTACATACGAATGTGACTTTTAAGCATGTATTTTAAATTTCTACTAAAAAACCAAAGCAACTTAAAAATAGACACCGTTACTTGATTGATGGAATTAGTAGCTCAGTTTAATGTTTGTGGTGATGAACTTTAAAAACATTTTCAAACGCATTAAGGTAACAGTAAAATAGGGAGCCTGATCCTGTACCAAAGACAACACAAGATGTTGGACAGATTTGGGAAGAATACTTTCCAGCTGCTTCTCTCAACAAAATCCAGAAAGCTATAGGCCATTACACAGTGTGAAGAAGAACTTGTATTCAGCAGAGGATCTTCATGAGTATGTTCAGGAAAGTGTCCACTGAGCTCCTTCTTTTCCTCTAATTCCATTATCTGTTATGTGAAACTGCTTTAAATACTGATCCATTTTTGTGAAGTCTTCCTTCTTATTTTTTTGAAAGATGTATTTTGTTAGTAAAAATACATTTTTAAATGTGTTTTAGCTATTGTAATGGCATGCAGCATGCAGAATCACTCTCGGAGAGTGAATAATGACTAAATGATAATTCAGTGGAAGTGTATAGTAACTGAGAGTTTTACTCCCCATCTATCCCCTTCCCAGTTAAAAACAATTTTTATTTTATAATTTCTGTGGGAAAATGTACTTTGATTAGGCAAAAGCATTTGTATGCAGTCTTAACATTAAGTAAACGCTTAACATTTGTCATCCTGAAGGGACTGCTGAGAGCCTAATGCTGTAGTCAAAATTTTATATACAACTTCTATTCATTTTAGTTGGCATTATGCACTAATAAGGGCTTCAGTAAACACAAAGGGATCGCTTGCTTTTCCAACAATTTTCTGTTCATTTGATTGGAATGTACAATTGATATAATTATTTACATCATTTCATATAAAGATAAAAGTAGAATGGAAATGCAAATGGTGTTTGTACAATCGTACAATCCTGGGAGAAATTGCACTGAAAATGGGTGCGCTTCACAGATTATGCAAAATTCATTTCTAATAATGCTTTGTGATTTTCCAGATATTAGGCAGGTTTGGTTTTTCTATTTTCTCCAACCGTAATGTATACTGTTTCCCTTTTATGATTTCCTAAGTCCACAAAGAAAATGTTCATAATATGCTAGGGTATCTAATTATTATTCTTACTTCTTAATCTTATGCATAGGGATTGGTATTTGATGTATTTATGAAAATTAAACTAACACTGTTCTTGCTGACCATGTCCAGGTTGGAAATACATTGATATGGCTGTTCTTGTCATTTTTGGACCGATTTGTTCATGTGGTTATATATAGGTTTTGGTGAAGGGGCGTGTGACTTTTGAGACTTGTAGCAACTTCTATGTATTTAATGGGTCTAATAACTTATATGTGTCAGCTATTTGGAGCTGGACTCTGAACATCCAGTTGTAGGGAAAGGTACTTTACAGGTGTTTTAGCTGAGAGCATGGGACAGAGATTAGTCTTAAGTAGGTAACTTTGCTGAAAGCTCTCAGCTGTTATTGTAAAAGATGTCTTCAATTACCTTGCTCCTCTGCCTCATTCTCCCCTCAACTCTTCTCCTCCAAAATTTTAAAAAGTCAAAAGACATTTTTTGAGTACTTTGTTGTATTGTGAAATGCTGACTTTTTTTTTTTTTTTTAAACTACATTCAATTCAGTTAAATTGGAAAGGTGTTTCACAGGAAGTAAAACCGCTTTAGTCTGGGTGAATAAAGTTTCTTGGTCAAAAACCCCCTATTTTTAACTTTTTATTTTGCAAGAAAAAATGTTTAATGTTGGTCAGAAGTTAATCTTATTGCTGTAATAATTATAAATTATTAGTATATGTTATGCTAATCTAAGAGCTGCTGTAATTAATCCATTTTTTCCTTGTGAATACCAACTGGCTCTTCTAAACTCAAAATAATCCCATGAGCTCTGTAAACTTGCTTTAAACAAAACTGCAGTCAGCCTCTAAAGAGCACGTTCTTGCGTGTTAGATACTTTTGTGCAGGTCTTGCAAGCTATGTTGGATTGCGGCAGAAGAACCTGAATCCAGGTGTGAATCTGAGTCTGAATCTGAAATGTGGCTGGAGTTCTGACTTGCAAACTTTACGTGAGGGAGGCAAAGGGGGGGATTTAAAAATTGCTTCGTGTGCGTTTTCTGTATTAGACAAAAAGCTGGGTTCTATCTCATCTGACATTACCGTAATAGTGTAACACCAGCCTGTTAGTAAAAGGAACTCTCGAACCGGTGCGGACTCGCAGGGTGGCATGCTGGTATTGCTGCTCACTTTAATGCCTTCAGAGCACCCGCATTGGGTCACGCACATCCTCATTCCTCTGCTAACCTGGCTGCGCCATCCGTGAAACTAGGATAAAAATCTGGTCACAATCCACTACTGCATAAACTGAAGCTATGTAGATGCTTATAGAAGGGTAGAGTCTGCCCTAACACACTTTGGGATACTTTAAAACATTAATAATAATATTAGTAATTCATTCTACTTGTCCTTTTATTACCGTGTTCTTTTTGTCTTTTATGTTCACTGTATACAATGCTTGTATTATGTTTTCTACAATGCCATTATAATTAAAGAAATTCAATTACAGAAATTGAAGAAATTTCTTTATTTATAATTAAAGGAATTCTGACAGCTTCTCCAATTGCGGCTATAATTTGAAATGGAATTAAAGATTTTATTTGAAAGACATACATTAATGTTTAATTTGCAGTAGAATTTCCTGTCGGTTTTTACCCCAGAATTGGTAACAGCTCCTTGTGGACCCATCATTTTTGTCGCATAAACAGGCCTGCTAGGTGAATTCTTCAGTTGCAATTCAAGATTCAGTTGATTCAAAGTACGTTCATACTACGCCCCACAGATGGTCATATTTTCCATCCAAGATTTAGTAGCCTCGGTAGTGTGGCTGAGATGCAGTTTCTGTATATGATAAATTACAGAAGTAATTGTAATGTCACTTATTTGTGTTTCTATTTACCTGTTATATTTAACATTGAAGTTAAGGTTTTAGACATGCTTACTGAAATAGTAAACACAAGTCTTTGAGAAACTTTCTTGCAAAATCTGCCCCCCTCAAATAAACCAAAAAAAAAAAAGTAAGTTTTTCTGGTGATCCAATGTGGTTTTCAAGTTCTGTGAAGCTTTTCAGATTTTCAAAGGAAAGCTTTCTGTGTTCAGGTTAAGTATGATCCATTTTCAGTGCTCAGTGTCAATAAGGCAGAAAAATGACATGCACTTAGCTGTTACAAGTCTGAATGGGATTTCTGGCTATGTTTTGTTTTGACCGTGAGGTCCCACCTGGACTTGAGAAATCTTTTCAGATTTTTTAGCTTAATTAGTATGTTCCTGTGAAAAATATTAATTTCACAAGTTTTTATCTTCCAGTGAAAATATTATCTATGAGGCAGGAGTTTGCTTAATATTTGGTTTCTCCATTGCAGTCACTTCTAGAAATACAGGAAAATATTCATATTGATGTATGGAAGTACTTATTTAGAGCTAGCTTATATGGTCTTCCTTATCTCATGAGAAACCCCAAAGATACCAGAACTTAAAAGGGCAGAGTCCTTTTCTGAATTATGTAATAGATGACAAATGAATTTAGAAGAATTTGCTGTATGGGCTATGACTGAAGACGATGGCTCCTGACTCATCAATACTTTGTATGAAGCTGTGGCAGCTCTATAGGCAGGAGTTAAAGTTTATAAGCCTCTTATAATCCAAAGACGAAAGCAAGCTCCTGCGTAACATTTGAAAACTTTTAGAATTACTGCAATATAACCATTACAAACCATTTAATTTATATTTTCTAACACAACTTTATAAAATAATGGTAGTTTTGCAGAAACTCAATTATTTTGTTTGTATTTATCCTTCTGAATTAGGTGTGAGGAGGGTTCCTCTGGTCTTCAGAAATGTCTTTTGACATCTTGATAAAAATACTGGCAGTTTGTTAAATTAACTCTTCTCTCTGGTGCTGGGATTAGAGACCATCGGTCTCAGCCTCTCCAGCAGATACTGCAGCTGGAAATACTTGGAACCTCAGAGTACAGCAATAGTGGTTATTTCTGAGCCAGGCAAAGCTATGCTTTTCCTTAAATACGGACACTGTTTGTTGAGTTTTTTACTTGCTGGGCATTACTTACGTACAACTGCTTTTTGCAGGTATTTTAATAGCACGACTGATTTTCATTGCCTAGAGAATATGTTTCATATCAGTGAGTGCATCATGCGATTTGCATGAGAACATTTATGTGATTAGGAAATGAGGTCAAAGGATATTTCTTATGGGTATAGGTAATTAACAAGCATGATCTAGTATGAATGTGCATCAGAATTGTAATTCTTTAATTTTTTTAAATATGGATGCTGCCTAGAAGAAAAACTTTTGTCGCTTATTGTTTTCTGCCTAACATAAGATAGTGAAAATGCATGTGAAATGACTGAATAGTTTGATGGAATTGGGTAAAACCCAGTAAATCATCCTGTTCTGTAAAAAAACCAAAAAAATAACAAAAAAACCCATTTTATGCAGAGATGTCATGGAAGTGTATAGGATAGGTAGATGTTGCTATTGCTGCCTTTTCATTTCCCTTTGCAAAAAAATTAGTACAGTAAAGGCACAGCTCCACCATAAACTCAGCCTGCAATATCTGGATTTGCACATTAGAAAAATTGGGCTAAATTGGGCATGCGGTTTTGTAATTTTCTTACTTGTTTCTCTAAGATGATGTTCCAGGAGACAGCTTAAAAGAAAGGTGTTATAGTCATAAAAAATTGTTGGTTATCCAAAACTTGTTTATTCATAATTATACTTCTCGAAACTGGATACATAATTTATGAATTGTTTCATTAATGTGTCCTTAGATAGTTACTGAGTAAGTTTATACCATGGACAACAATATTCCAATTTTTACAAGCTGTTTAATTAGCTTGTTGTTTTGATATTTGTGGTAAAAAGTAATGTAAAAAACCTACAGTTTTTTTCTTGTATGTCATTTGAATGACATTTCGTGTGCTGAGACAATATTTTGTCAGAAGCCAAATGGAGAAATATTGATTATGATCTGGAAAGTTCTTAATTAAGCTTTGTTCACCAATTATTCCTTGGGATACGTCCAGTTTTTGTTAAAACTTGTTCTTTTTCAGGTGTTCTTTGTGCACTTGGGTATATGTATTTATAAAAGAATATATATAAATATACATATAAATACGTGTGTGTGTCTGTGTATCTATCTATCTTTGGGAACCAAACCCCCACTGTTCTTCCTACAAATCCTTCCATGCAGGAACCTCATTCCTACGTTATGAATAGAAATGTTAAGGGACATGGATCAAAATCCACGTGTAAAACATCAACTATTAGAATAGTGTGCTAATATTTGAATTACATTTTTTTAAGAAAGAAGTTACTGAACAGCATAAGTCATAATTACATCTTTTTTATGGATGAGTAAGGGCTCTGAAATCATAGATGTTTCTCTCAAAGGCTGATTCAGTCTGGATTAGTAAAATTTCTCCTACAATGACTGGCAGGGGTTTTAGGTGAACAAAACTTCCATGATTTTGGTTTGCCATTTTACTGCTGTTTTTAAAACAACTTTTTCTCTGTAATTGCACTGTTAGAATGCATAAGAACTATTTTTGGCATTAACAGTCTGCTTGCTTTTTCTAACCAGGTATTAAAGTGAAATTTAGAACCCAGGAACCTGATGGTTTGATTTTTTTCTGTGCATCACCTGGGAATCAAGAGGAATACATTGCACTTCAACTCAGGAGTGGACGTCCTTACTTTCTTTTTGATCCACAGGTACAACAAAAGACAGGATCCTATAAAAATAGCTTATATTATTTCTTTCAGTACTTCCTTACATACTTATCCTTTGGCTTTAACTATTATTTAATTGATACAAGTTAACTGGCTCTACAGAACCTGTAGGTAAATGGACATTTTGGGGGGAGAAACACTGAAACACTAAAGGTTTGCTCATATTTGTTATGTTTGCCACAATTCGTGACTTTATTTTGCATTTTTATGGGTTGGAGATTTTTTTGTCAGTACCACCAAACACCACTACAGCTTAAAGTACCAAAATTTCAAAGGTGGGCAGAACGAGTTTTTTAACTGGTAAATAAAGGTTATATGGTTTTAGTCAATTATTTTTAAGCCACCTACCTTGAGACTTTGTCTTTTCCTACTGAAATCAGCGTGTTGCTGTTAATCATAGAATCACAGAATAGTTTGGATTGGAAGGGACCTTTGAAGGTCATCTAGTCCAACCCCCCTGCAATGAGCAGGGACATTTTCAACCAGATCATGTTGCCTAGAGCCTCATCCAGCCTGACCTTGAATGTTTCCAGGGATGGGGCATCTACCCCCTCTCTGGGCAACCTGTGCCAGTGCTTCACCACCCTTGTTGTGAAAAACTTCTTCCTTATGTCCAGCCTGTATGTCCCCTCTTTTAGTTTAAAACCATTACCCCTTGTCCTGTCGCAGCAGGCCCTGCTAAAAAGTTTGTCCCCGTCTTTCTCACAAGCCCCCTTTAAGTACTGAAAGGCTGCAGTAAGGTCTCCCCAGAGCCTCCTCTTCTACATGCTGAACAACCCCAACTCTCTCAGCCTGTCCTCATAGGCGAGGTGTTCTAGCCCCTCTGATCATTTTTGTGGTCCTCCTGTGTCCATATCTTTCCTATGTTGGGGACTCCAGAGCTGGACGCAGTACTCCAGGTGGGGTCTCACAAGAGTGGAGCAGAGGGGCAGAATCACCTCCCCCGACCTGCTGGCCACACTGCTTTTGATGCAGCCCAGGATGCAGTTGGCTTTCTGGGCTGCGAGCGTGCATTGCCGTCTCATGTCAAAAAATGTGCTGAAGGTAGTCTCTCACTTCTAGTAATAATGACCATAGCAAAGACATAAATAATGAGAGAAATATTATCAAATAAATTCTACAAAATTAAAAATAAGACCAGATTCCTTGCATTTCTGTTTGGGTATTTTCTGTTTTCTCTGCACCCCAAAATTGGGTCTCCTCATGGAATAAAAAAGCATTACGGACTCAGTTATATTTCATACATATGCAAGAAACTGTAAGTAATCATTGGATTTTCTGATGCTATTGGCAGAATGTGGTATCATATGTATCTGTATATGTGCATCCTTTTCATAAGGTTACTGCTGCCTCCGTGTTGCTGGAAGGCCCGGTCGCTATCAGCCCTATATTCTGTCATGCCTCAGTGTCTAATGATGTGGTTGGCGTTATGTCTACTGCTCCAGGGGGCTGAACAGAAATGCTTAATGGTATAAAATGGTGTGGATTTAGAGATTTGAAAATCCACTGTTAACTTTTGCTTCCTGAGCTCTGCCACGGTCCAGGCACTGGTGCTCCATGAAGCTCCATGAAGCTCCTCCTCAGCTCTGGAGAATCTGTGGAGGAGGCATGGTGCTGCACAGAGGCTAGTGTGTATGCGATCCCTGTGCTAGAAAACATTAACTCCGATTCTGTCCCCAAGATATAAATTTCTACTATTCCCACTGCATTTACACACAGGCATTATCTTTTTTTCCTTGTTGCAAACTGAATCAGGGTGCACTTCAATTTTTTGGGACCATGCTTCACATTGTTGTTAATGTTCCCCTCATCCACATTTTAATAAGTACTAGCTGTGTTTTGTCTCTCTTGTGCTTATACCTTCACTTAACTGAAAAGGAGTTTTTATTTCCTTTGCAAGATCTTTCTAGGTGTAATAGCTTGTTTGGGTTTTGTTTGTTTGTTTTAACGGGAGTCGATGTCTTTCAACTACTATTTTAGTGCTTCAAATAGTATTCCTAGCCCTCCTTGCAGATTTGCTCCTTCTGAAGTAGCTTTATGTCAGCTAGGTTGGACTCATTCCCTAGACGTTGTATTTGTTTGGATGGACAGTATTTGGGGAATGGGGAGGAAGGGGAACAGGTGGGAGAATGACTGGTTTGGGGCTTTTCTTCCCCCCCCCCCCCCCTTTTTTTTTTTCCTTTTTCCCTGTCTTTTAGCTGTAAAAAATGCAGATCTTGTCCATATTCGGTCCCTGGAGATTCTCAGTTCAGCAACATTTTCAATAGCTACTATCTTGAATTTTAACACATTACTTGTTTATGAGTATATCTTTGTGTTTCATTTGAATCAGCTTGGGACAACTCTGTCCCATGCTGATTTTTATGACCATCATTGTCATATTGTTCCCTCCTCTTTCAAGGTCTAAAATAGCCTATATGGCTGGTTCAGTGAGTGTTTGTAGAAAAAAAAAAAAAAATCTTTCATTCAAGGCATTCTGGAAATATGTAGGTCTTAACATTTGGTTTGCTATAAATATATCTTGAAAGCTAATGCTTTCTAATTTCTCATTATTAACGTGGAAGAGGTTCCTGTGCCTTCTCAGATTCAGAAGTAGGGTATTGTGGCCTACATCAATATAATCCTTTTAGTATCTTTTTCTAAAACTTTTACCTGTGAAAATTCAGTTATAGAATTTGTTCAGTCTTCTATATCCTTAATATGCTGTGCTACCTTGCTATCTTTACCTTTGTTTCTATGTTTTCTACATAGTTTGTTTCTTTTTTCTTTTTGCCATTATTTGCTATTCCTGTCCTATAACGTCAGAGATCATGTTCTGTAGCAGCAATTCTTAATCCTTCATTTGTGGATCACAGTTTGCATTAGTGTGCAAATGCTTTAATTACTTCTTATTGACATCATGTGGTTTCTTAACCAGGTTATATGCATTGTTTTCTCTAATTATGGTCATGGCATATATGATAAGCATTTATGGCCCTCCCTCTGTACTCTTCCCTTAAACACTGCAAAAATTCTTTTTGATGACAATTGTGACTCTGCTGCTCTTTTTGTCTAGAGCAGCTTGGTGTAATATCCCGTGCTCCCTTCCAGCTGTGTCCTGTGGCAGGTTAATTGTTTTTACCCTTAGTCCCTTTCAGGATTCTGGCATGTGTCTTTGCTCGTGGTCAGCACCGTGTTTTCTTTGTTGTATCTGCTCTGGGCATAGTCCTGCCAAGTCGTCTTAGTGGGGAGTCTTGAGCAGCCTCACTTCTTCCTTCCCTAAGGGTTAGTTTCAAATCCTTTTCTTCCTGTCCGTTCATACTTCTCTCAACCTTATGTACACCATCATTCATCTAGCTGTTGTCTGACCATCTCTTTTGTCTCCCTTTTCTGTTGTCTAGCTGCTCTTTTTTCCTTCCTTATTGTTTTACTGTCACTCTTTGCAGGTTTCTGCTCATGGTCCAGGAAGCACGAGTTTTATTGCTAACAGATGTCTTCCTCAGTCTTGTCTCCATAATCAAATTGCTCCGTAGACCTTCCTCCAAACTCAGCGTGCCTGCAAACCTTCAGCTGTCTGTGGAGTTTCTTCTCATCATAATGCCTTTACATCCACCCCTAAATTGCACAATCAACTCTAGCTAAATTCATAGTTATCTTTCAGTGGCTACAGGTCACTTGTTCTATTTTTTTCCTAAGGAAGCACTGACTATTTTATACAAAGTGAAATCACTAACAGTGGAAATCTAAGGCCAATCTGGAGCACTTTTTTCCTTAGTTGATTAGGACAGTCTGAGGATAGGAGTATTGGGATTCTTCTCACAATATGGAGGGAATTGAATCCATCTCTTCCATTTTAGAAGACGATCCATTTACTAAACTTTACAGCAAAAAGGAGGAACACCAAATACTTTTCTTCTTGCCTGTGGTTTGTGCAGAGGCTGAAGTAGTAGGCATAGTCGGAGGGTGAGCTGTTACTCCCCCTGGAAAGGAAGGTAGAGAATACCTAGCTATGAATCCCAACTATGTCTTGCTGCTTGGCCTTGGCAAAACTTCATTACTTGTTCACCTCCTGAGTGGCAGGAGTTTGGGCATTGAAAGAACTTGACTGGGAGACGTGTAGTTACATTTGGACTTGGGCACCTAGACAATATCTCTGAGGATCCATATTTGTGATGTTTCTATGTATTTTCATGAATGTAAACGTCAGCATGAAGAGCCATGGAGATTCGTATTTACTTACTTATTACTGAGAGCTACTAAAAATTAAGACTTATTGTATGGCTCAGCAAACTAATCCAGATTTGGTTCCCTCTGTGTGATTTCCAAAATGCATAACAAGCCATTTCACAACAGGGTGTTTGAATGTGATCACAATCACTCTGGTAGCTCTGGATAAAATGTCGTACAGAGACCTCCAATGCAGTGAGTGCTGAACCCTGAACACCACCTTTTTTTTTTTTTCTTCCTTTTTTTGGTCCCCTGAAATTAAGCACAGGTTAGCACATATGGTTGTGTGGTCCCAGATTGAATTGGTTACAGATAAATGTGGTTTCTGATGTATAAAACTGCTAATGCTCTAGACTGTTGCCAAACATAATATGAAGAACCACTTATTCAGGCACCTGATCTTTAGAATGCAGCATCGTTTGTAACAATTTTAACGCTAACTAAGTACACTTTGATGAGACAGCATTTAATAAAATGCTCATTAATTTCATCATTAGCAAGGGTATGCTAAGAAGTAAGCCAGTTTCTTATGTCACGCCCAATTAGCATCCCATGCTAGTAATCCCATTAGTATTGTTGAATTCACTAATGGAAAAACTAATGGGCATGCTACCAGGGCACATTAATTGGGCATGACACCAGTTCTGGTTTTAATTATTAAACTACGATAATGAAATGTGTGTTTGTAAAATATTAAAATGTTGAAATAGGAGAGAAGACAATAAAAAATAGTATATGGAAAAGTGCACATTAGTATGTAAGGATATATAGCTTTGTATTGCTAGCTTGGGACAGAGGACTGCTGTACAAACCGCCTCAGTACCAAGATGTTGGCTGAATGGAGTAGGAAACATGCTGTAAATATTCATGGGGAGTTATTTTTTCTGTAATCGTGTACATATGTACACATCCTATGTATTTTCATACATAGGATACACAGTGACAGTCCTCAACGCAAAATGTACTGTAAAATGTATACTGTATCCATGAAGCTATATGCTGACAAGCAATTTCTAATAGATGCACATCACTAAAGGCAGAATACTAAATTTTAACAAGAGGTTTTTAGTATTAATCACAATAGGTGGTTGTGTTTATCAACAGGTTTTCTTCACGTACATAACTCCTAAGGTTCTTGAGCCACAAAGAGTACTAGAACATCTGGAAAAGAAAAATTCTGAACTGTCTGGTTTGCTACTCCACAGTTACAAGCTAGACCCCCAAATTATAAGGAAACTTTTATTTTTCTTTTATATATTTTTTGGAAATTGTGTTTGGTTTTTTTCTTTCGAAGCCTCTCTTAAGCCATAAAGTAACTGCTGAGGTCGTGATTCTTTAATATTATGTAGTGCCTGTGCAAAGAAATGGTTTTTTATTCAGTAGTTTCTTGCTATATAGGACAATTCTATTTTGTGAATTCAGCAGAATGACTTTGAGTTCCCAGATGTTTCAAGTACGGTATAAAGTCCTGAGACAATATTACAGGAACTATTGGGAAGTTAGAAGATTATTTGGATATAAATCTCAGGAAAATTCTTGAAATACATTAATTTTATTTTTATTGCATCATTATCTGAATTTGTGTGGTATTTGTTTTGCTTGTTTACAGTCTTGAGACTTGGTTTGGCAACTACATCCATTATATTCCTCTTACTCAGCAATTCAGAAAAGATTTCTCTGCATTTTGTCATGGATGTCCCTAAATTCACCCCCTCATACAATTATAGTTTTTTGTTTTAAGAAAACTGGGTAAAAATTCTACTTAAATTTAAAAACATTTCTGAAAACATCCCTTGTATGGTAAGAACATCCTCAATAACTACTTTCTATTTTTTTTCCCTGAATCTCTTGGTGTGACTTTTTCCTTCATAAATGTATTATACTCTCACCTAAAAATTCAAGTCCTTTTGATACCAGGTTAACAGGGGCAGAACACGCATCTTCATACTGTCCTACAAATACACCTCTTTTTTGGGTCCCTTCCTGTAGACAGGCACTGCAGTCAGCAATCCTGATACGTAGTTGCTTTCTGTGGATGGCACATTGAATCATGGCCATCAAACGTCACAGCCACCGCAATCCATGAAGTAGTTAAATAGAGACTTAATTAAAAAAATAAATAAAAAATAAAAAAATCTGAGTGACATGACCCTCAATAATTTGTGCCTCATCCTTGTCTTTATTAGGGGAGCTACACAGGGTTTTCTATTTTTAATAGAAACTGAACTGGATTCTTGATCCCTCATTTATTATTTGAGAAGGTTAATTTAGTGGGGAAATCAGTCCTAAACATCACTCAGTATTCTGAAAGAAGTTAAAGAGAAGACTTTTGTCTTTATTTTTAGATGGTATACCACAGTGTGTTATAACGAGTAAGGTATAATTCTGAATCTTACCTTCATAATATTCTAAATCAGATTCTTCTGTTAATAAAAAGGGATCTGCGGTAGCAGTCACTCCAACTAATGATGGTGGAAAAGAGTACAACGATAACAGTTGGCACCAAATAATTGCTACAAGAATTCAAGCACTGGGAAACATCACAGTGGATGGGCAGTACACAGGTAATCAATTCAGTTCCGTTTTGCTTTATTATTCTGGTATTGCTCAGGGTATTGCTCGCTTTTTCCACTACCTGTGTTCGTCCATACAGCAAGAAATTCACTCAATTTTCTGACAAAATCACTACTGTTTTGTCCATGCACCTGAGGTGTCTGTCCACTGTGAATCTTCAATAATTTAACTCTAAGTGGGAGGAGTTTGTCTTTTTGTGCTTGTGAATCTATGATTGTGTTAATATTCTTTTGTAAAATAGAGCTGTAAATGTTTCCAGGATATGTATGGGAAAGTATTAGGATATTGTGTTACATTAGCCTCTTTTATCAAATATCGATATTGTGATATTGAGTTGAAAATCTGTTGAAAGCATTGAACACAAGAATAATGACCTATTTTGTTCAGGTTCTTCCTTAGCAACTAGTGGCAGTACCATTATTGGAGAGAACATGGGAGTTTTTGTTGGAGGACTTCCACAGGGTTATACTATTGTAAGAAAGGATGTAGGTGAGTATGGTGGTGGTATACCGAATCCTATACGGTGGCACTGACTTAACCGCTTTTCCAGTGCTGTAGGCTATATTGACATGGTGTCAGAAACATGAGGACAGTCCTTAATTTGCATAATTATTTACAGAATTGTTTTAATCAAAAATAAGTCTGTACAGTTTCTTGAATTTTATCTTTCAGGATAGATTGAAATATCTATATAGCTGATTTCATCAGCAGCAAAGCAGTGTATGGGGTCTGTGTGCATTTTAATGAATTTTATACACAGAACGGGTATGCACATGAAACTTCTGGGTATGTTTTACATTTTAGATTCCCAATTTCTTTTCCAAAATACGCATACAAATTGTTTTTATTGGCTTAAGCACAGGGTTATGCACCCCACCTGGATGCAGGGATACAATATGCTGGCCTCTTTTGGCGTGAGTTTGGGTCCTTCAGGGATTGTTGCATTGAACTCAATGGTGTATGAATATATCTGTACTCCACAGCTGTATTTATGTGGAGCTGGATCATAGCTGGCTTCCACAGAATCAGTAAACATACATCTTCATATATAAACTTGGTCTATATGCCAAGTGTCTATTCTACCAGCAGATAAGAGCAGTGACTGCATACAAAACCAGTGTACAATCAGCTGCTCTCAGTGGATTCATATCCAGGCTTGTGCTTTTTTTTCATACAAACCTGAAAGCCAAACTGTTTATTTAAGTTTGTATTCCCACCACTGATCAGGACGTGAAATCTAGTTGGTGACTTGATGTGAGGTAGACTAGAGTACAACTTCCTCTATCCTCCTTTATTTCAGTTTACTAAACCCAGAAATACGAGCATGTGGTCTTCTAAAACGTTGGTTCATAAAGTAATCCAGGATGCTTCCATCAAAAACCTCAACTAAATAGTCAAAATGAGATTGACTATAAATACCATTCAAGAGAATGCTATCTATAAAACCTGCTTCATATTTTTGTCCCCAGCAAAGATAGAGATAGAAGCCATGAATTGCCATGATTTTTTTTTTATCCAAACAAGGAAAGAACAACTTCCTGATGGAGCTTCTAGAAGTATATTCACCTGCCTAAGCTTTTGCAACACATTTTCTTCCTATTCAGCAGATGCATGCCTTTCTTCACAATTATTGTTTTGTTTAAAGAGGATAAATCTGAAAGCTTTCCTTGGAATCTTCATGGAGTAGATCTATGCTGTTGATTTGAAGGCACCTGTATGCAAAAATCTCAAAGTTTAACATTTTCCAGCTACATAGCAGTAGCTGCTATCCTTAGTGACTAGACCCATTCAGAAATCTGGATTTAGCTTAGAGACTAGATTTATGAAGTGACTGATGGCGAGTTCTCAATGTACACAAGCACATATATGATAAGGTTAGTGCATATAAAACATATAAATTAATCCCTATATTTACTTGCAGGTGTTTGGCTTAAAAAATTATTTTTCATTTCTGCAGGGATGAAGACAATAGTCCAGAAAGGCTTTGTGGGGTGTCTGAGTGACATATTTTTGAAAAAAGTGCATACTCCCTATGAAAACTGGGAATCTTTGAACTGGCAGGATGCTGAAGAGCAGAACAATGTCCATCACATTTGGGAAGGATGCCCCATTGTCCTCTCCGAAGGAGCACATTTTCTTGGCAAAGGTAATTTGCTGTACTATTGCACTAGCCCAGCGTGCTCTTGAGATGGAAAAGGTGATCGTATCAAAAGTATTGCGGTGATCTGCTTTTCAGAGCAGTTTTAGTTATACAGGATTATTTTTGAATGGTTTGAAATCTGGTTTCTGGGTTTACAGAAGACTGCCGCATGGAAGAGGAATTGCATTCACAGGCAGGTGCTGCTGCTGTAACTGTATGCAGGTTTGATATGTACGTGAAAGGTGAAGTTTCACTTTTGAAGAGACACAGATGCCTATAATGTATTAAAAAATGCCAGGTAGTGAAATTTAGAACATTGCACCAGTTTTTGTTGCAGTACATTATGGATAACTGTCATTTACAAAGCTGAAGTGATAAAGTTGTAAACCTTAATCTTGAAACCTCCGAGTTCTTCACGTTAAAGTAGAAAGTGGCACCTAGCTTTTTGCTTTTGGTTTCTTGAACCTATTTATTTATGCATTTGATTAACTTATGCATGTATTCACTTTCTTTCAAGGGTTCCTGGAACTGTATTCAAGTGTTTTCAGTGGTGGACTGGAATTTGAGATCTCATTCAAATTTAGAACAGACCAACTGAATGGATTGCTTTTGTTTGTTTACAATAAAGATGGCCCAGATTATCTTGCAGTAAGTTCAGAAATGCAAATAACTATATTCAGATATGACCTGTGAGTTTTGTCTACTAAAATATGTCCAGCATTTAAAGAAATTTCAAACCATGTTATTTTTGTTTTACTTATTTTGAAATGCTGTGCACAGCAAAGTGTAAGGGGAGCAAAAAAACCCCAACAAATGCTCAGAATAAGTTACTTCTGTTATTTATATCATAACTAAGAAAGATATCAATATGTGAAAAGCAGAATTATTCTCTTTGCTGAATTAGAAGTGATTAGAAAAGAGAATAAAAGACGTCTATTAAAAGCTTTCAGTTCATTCCTGGGAAAGTATAGAGTTACCCAGTTTCCCAGTTCTCATACTAGAAGAAAATCAATTAAATTGTAAATCAAAAAGTTCATGACGGAAAGTGTCCGGTGTCCTAATAAAGCTTTCTTTTTAAGGTATATGTATTTCATTACAATTTCTTCATATTGATTTGAAACATAAGAATTGTCATACAGACAGAAATCAGTGGTCCAGCTTAATCCCATTTCATCCCTATCACTGTTTTCCCAACACTGTAGAGGAAGCTCTACAAATCCTGTATTAAGTAAATTTGTGAGATAATGCCTATGAAATTTCTTTTTAGTGTCTGTTAAATAAGACTGGTTTATGCTCAGAAGTACTCGTGCTTCCATCTTTTCCAGGATTTTGTTTAAGGTTGAATGTGTTTGTTGCAGCTTTTCAGGTTTTTTTTATTAGTTACACGGCTCTGGATTTTCATATTTTTCTTCCCCCGAGGATTTTGAACGTAATTAGACTGTGGTCACCATTGCTTAGTGGGTCAACTATAGTTACTACTTGCACCAACTAGTAGGTATTACATTGAAAGTAATATCTCTTTTTAGTTTGTCCAAGAAGCAAACATTTACATTTAGAGATTTTTGAGGGTATTGTTACTCTCTATGACCTCATCTGCCTTTTCTGCATTTTTATTGAATTTTATTTATTTATTTATTTTTTATTATGCAGCTCTCTTGCTAATGGCTGTCATGTCACAGACTGTTTTATTGCATGGCATTATAGCTAATGTGCCTTTTCTTTTAAACTTCTGACCTAAAACATATCAATATATTTTTCTCCTTTTCAGGTCAACTATAACTTGCTCTGTATTTACTTTTTATATTACTGACTTTTCCAGCAGATCATTTTTCCCGGATTTTGAAGTCTGCTAGACCTGATTGCTTCCTCTTTTTCAAGCAGCCTTAGTCCAAAAATTATGAGTTCTAATAACAAGTCTTGCTAATTACATGTTACTACTTTAGTTTTACCCTCAAGTAATGACCAAGATCATGAGCTAATAGCATAAGATGCTATACGCACACTACTGTCCTACCCTAAAAAGACTTGTATGTGTGTAATTCACAGTGCAGGGGCACTATTCACATTAATGGTATGCACAGGGACAAACATGGGGCTTAGGTTCTTCTGGAGATTCTTGTGGTATGCGATCCTTGTTTCTTTTCTCTTGCTCTGTGAAAAACTAACTAATAGCTTCTGACTGTAAAGGAAAAAAGGGACTTACTAAGCTGAAAGTGCAGTCAAAACCACAAAGTAGTTAGACAAAACATCTTCCTTCCCTACTCATACTTCCAGATTTTTGGCAGTTTTATATTTACATTATTTTTAGCACTGAAAACTGCGATTAGATAATTTTCTTAGCATTTGTCCTAAGTCACATAAAATTTTTTTAATCTTGCTTTACCTCTGACCTCAACATCTCCATAGCCTAAATATGAGGAATTTTGGAGAGGATGAGCATACGCATGCTTTTCCAACCCTTGCAACTTTGTGTTCTGCGCATACATAATGATGACAGAAGGTTTTTCCGTACACTTGAGCTCACCAAAAAAGGTTAACAGAAAGTGAAAATGAGGTGTGTAGCGTGTTGCGCATGAGCTACGATGTCTTTGTTAGGAGCTTTGGTCAGGAGACACTTGCGCTGCAAAACAAATTAGAAGCTATACCACTTATCCTGAGTGCCAGTGTAAGACGGTATTCCCTGACCCTTCCCTTTGCACAGGTCACAGCTCTCTTATTAGCTTTATAGTTTTGGAATGACTAAACTAGACACATGCTACCAAATGGCCGAAGACTCTGTCTTGTCTTCTGCCCAAGACAAAATTATGTCCTAGAAAGGTGCTCAGTGTAAAGGTAACTTCTTCCATGCCCTGAGAATTAACTCAAGCTAGAGAGGTCAATCTGATTCTCTTTGGATCCAGGCACAATAATTATGAGCAAACTGTGACCAGATAAACTAGTACAAATCACTAGCTCTCACTCTGGCATGTGTTTCCTCATGAGTTTGTGATTGAAAGAAGGTACTGTGACTGCTGGTAGAGTTTGCTGACCACTTGAACAGCAGGGAAAGCCTAAACACTGCGACAGTGGCACCAGCTCCCAAGACATTGTAGCTGATGAAGCTGATGTTGAATTCAAGAGCTGATTTGCTTCTGCAAAGGGACAAAGAAAGAAAGAAGTCCTGTAGGAACTTTTTCAAAAGAATGGCATTTAAGTAGCTGCATGAAGTAAAATAACTAGTATCTGAGATGAAAGTGTTATCTGCGATGGAGCTAAGGAGGGGAGTGAAATAAGTGTTTTGGGGACTCAAAGTAGAAATCTTTTCATTAGCAAAGTGGTGATTGGTACTCATGTAGGACTTGTGAAGGTGATATACCTGTGATTTCTCTCTGTCTGGTGTGAGGAAGAGATTCCTGTTCCCTTTCCATTAAAGACTGACTGATCCTGAGAAGGCTATTGAGGGATCTGTGTTTGGGCCTCTGCCTTCTGGCTGGCTAGCCTAAACAGGGCTGGTACCAGTACAGAACATCTCTTTACCCTTACTGGTTTTGAACTGGAAAGACCGGTTCAACATCAGTACCATGTACTTTTCCTCTCAAAGGCCTTACAAACTGACTGTCATTGCCAAGTTCTTTGAAGTCTCTTGCTTGTCTCTGCTGGTATCCCTGAATCTCAGGATGACTTCCCAGTTCAAAGGAGATGAAGCCATAATCAGTCTTGTAGCTCAGCATTGGTTGAGACCGTTTTGGATGGCAGGTTTAACAAAGTGTCATTCAGCCTCCAATGCAGCCCCTATCTTATCTGAGTTTTGTTTCTCAGAGCTATGGCTGGATATTACTTTCATCTTCAAAATCATGTGTTTATAAGCAGTTTGAGTGAGGTAGGGACGGGTCCCTGCAGAGAAGGAAAATACAGAAACACAAAATAACTTAGGTTGAAGGGAGTTTTTAAAGTAGTTTATTCCAAATCTCCACTAAAAGCAGGACCAACTTAAGTTTGATAAGGTTGCTCCAGGCATTTTCTGTTTGAGTATTGTGCATCCTTCTATGGACGGACAACCCATAGCTGCTCAAATTCTACAGCCTGTTCCAATCTTTGACCATCCTTGATATAGGAAAAAAAAATCCTGATATCTAGCTGTGATTTCTTTTGTAACAATTTCTTTTGCCTGTCATCCTTTCACTATGCACCTCTGAGAAGAGTCTGGGTCTGTCTTCGCTATATCCTCCTATAAGGTAGTTGAACAGTTAAGATGTTCTTCCTGTTTAGTCTTAAGACTGAACAGACCCTGTTCTCTCAGCATCAATTCATATGTTAGGTACTCCAACCTCTGACCAACCTGACGCTCCTCCACTGAATTCATTCCAGTATGCCAATATCTTTCTTATACTGGAGTGTCCACAACTGGATACAGTAGTCCAGATGTGGTCTTACATGTGAAGAATAGGGGGGAAGAATCATCTCCTTGGACCCACTGCCTACCTTATTTCTGATACAGCCCAGGGCGTGGCTGGCCTTCATCATTTCAAGGGTACGTTGCTGACCAGTGTTCAATTTGTAATCCATCTTGACCGTCAGTCCTTTTCTTCAAGTCTGCTGTCTATGTCTAGAACACAAGTGTCAGCCCCCTTTGCTATCAACTGCAAACTTGCTGAGAGTCCACTCCATCCTGTTGCCCAGGTCATTAATAAAATTTTTATCAGAATCAGTCTCTGTATCAATCTCTGAGAGATGCCACCAGTAACCAGCTGCTTGTTGAACCTACCTGTGTGCCTGTAGAAGCTCCTCTTGCCCCTCATGTCCTCTCCTAGATTCAAGCTAAGATTTGGCTTTCCTAATTCCAACCTTGCATGCTCAGATATATCAAAATAAGAATTGTGTGCATGGACAACAGTATTAATAAAATTTTGCAGTGGTGCTTAATATTTTTACCTCAAATACTAAAAAGCAAGTATGCTTTTAACCATTAAACTGTGAACCTTCTCAGGTTTAGAGCTATGATATAATGCTCTTATAATGATATTAAATTGTCTTGTTCTGTTGAGAGATGGTAACTAACATGTCTGGCAGAAGAATAAGATGATCTTCGTGCATTTTTGGTTTAATGCCATAATATATTTTCCAAGGACAGATTAGCAATGAAGCATGCTTTTTTTTTTAAATGGTTCCAGAATTTTATGCAAAGCAAACAATTTATCTCTTGTTTGTCTGAACCTATGCTCAGTACCAGAGGGAAGGACCTGTAGATGCTGGATGTATTCAGGACTTTGCTCTTTTGTCTTCATCGTGCAGAACAGTTCAAAGTGAACGTTGGTTCTCTATCTCTAGCTGCACTTGGGCATTCTAAATGTCAGTCCAGGTCATCACAAAAAGCACAAGCATCATTCTCTGCCTGCTTTAAGACTATGCCAAGATGAGTAAATTGGAAGAGGGACGTGCTTGAGTAGTGACCCTGTGTCAAACACCATGTCCTCTCTCCAGCTTCCAGGTCTGGCAGACCTGCTGGTGTACTGCTGTAGTCATGCGGCTGAAACACTGTCTTCACACCAGCACAGTGTGCTCTGCATTAATTCTCATCAGTGAAGAAAAATGGTGACTTGTCCAATGGAATACTTTTTCAAGCTATACTCATCAGCATTGATGCCCTGATCATAGAATCACAGTTTGGGTTGGAAGGGACCTTCACTTCTATTGTGGAGTCCTTGGCTACAAAGGGCTACGAACTCATCGAAATATGAAAAATTGTGGTCCCAGAGAGACAGAGGGATTTTGTTTATTTGTTTCATGAGCAAGCAGTCAGTGTGCGCTCTGGAACAGGACCTGTATTGCCCATGACATCTCAAATACTGAGTTCTTTCTTCAGTTGAGGTCCCTGTTAAGGAAATACAATCCAATTACAAATACTGCAATATTAATATTATCAGTAATCTAAATATGTCAGCTTGTCATTACTGGTGATAAGAATTTATATTAAAGCTGTAGTTTTTATTTCACTTAACAACGTTTTGGCATGGAAACAGAAATGCCTTTTTGTGAATGTATCCATATTTTTCAACTGCAAGTTCATCATCTAAGCAGTTAGTGCTCTATACCTGCCAATTTACAGTCTCAACCCACTTGTGTTCCATTCGGTTAGGACAAACAGTCTTGCAATAAAGCATTTGGAAACTTCTGCAGTGAAAAATTTAAGTAAAATATATTTCTATTAGAGAAATGGCACATTCACCTCTAAAAGCATGTCCAAAAACAATTATTTTCTTACAAGATTTAGAAGAATAAGGATGAAATACAGAATCAGTGTATGCTGGAAAAATTTGAAATCGAGTTCACCAGCCAATTAAAAAGAACTTAATCAGGTCTGACATTTCATTTCCTTATTATCTTGTTACATTCTTCTAAAAAATGAATTAATAGATAAAATACTGTTTTCTCATTCTCAAAAGCAGCAACACAGTCCTGGTTCATTGTCTTTTCTTTTTACTTAGTTACATTAGTGACAAAGTCAGTTGTCAAAAAAATCAGAATATATTTTCCTACATTCTGAATTAACTGATACACTGTATTTAACATGTTTTGTGTAAACAATTTTATTGTAATTTCTGCTATCCTGAAGATAAAAATTGATAAAAATTGTTCATTAATCTTGTTCATGGACTCCCTTAATTTTTTTTTTTTTAAATAACTGTGTCTGTTTTTGCTGGGTATGTGATGTCTTTTTCAAAATCTTTTTTCTGTTTTAAAATATATAGATTGAACTGAAAAGTGGAATATTAAACATCTTTTTAAAAACTGGCATTATCTTTACACAAGTGGATCTCTGGTTAGGACTGTCTTATTGTGATGGAAAGTGGAACAAAGTCACCGTGAACAAGGAGGGCTCCATAGTTTCAGCAAGTATGAATGAACTGAGAGAGCAGACACTCGAACCTCATGTTCAGCAGCTGAAAGTAAACTCACCTGTCTACGTAGGAGGAATCCCACCTGAGATTCAGAATTTTTATAAAGATCTGGGGTTAGAACAAGGTAAGGTGACACCAAGGAGAACGTACGTTTTTCAAAAACTGGTGTCATGCACAAGGTGGACATTCTGCTGCTGCTAGTGTAAAGTCATGAATATGTAACGTGAATTTTTCCTCCCACTCGTTGTTGCTTTAACTACCAGTTATCCCTACTCATCTGACTTTACTTAGACCTGATCCTTTTGTAAGGCTATAAAAATTCTTCCAACCCAGTGATATCTGAAGCAATCTAACTCATAGGAGAGGAACTGTAAAGTAGCAAATGGTAATCTGGGATGCCCAACCAGAAGATCTCAAATCTTCGTCGGAGAAAAGCCAGTTCAGATAAACTTGTTTCAGTTGATCAACATGTGTCACTCACAAATCTGGAATAAAAAACTGGTGGAAGACAGTAAACATAGCTTAAGTCACTGTAATGAGGCTGGATGCTGCCGCATGAAAGAGTTGTTGAGAGTTTCTTAGTCCTTTTTTAGGCAATACTGATTCTAGTCTAAAAAATTAAGTGAGTGTAAAACTCTGAACTTGGATTTTGGCTACGTTACCATGACGTTTTCCATGTTATCAGGAGGAGGGGAGATGGTCATGTTTTTAGCCATTGCTGTGACCCTTCTGTCCTGGAACAGGTCAAATTTCTAGGGAAAAGAGAGGAGCATTAATTACGGCCTGATGCTAATGTCCTCCACAAAAGGATCTACTGTATGAAATATAGTCAAAAAGTGTCTATTTAAACTAGCTCTCTTTACAGTTTGGGTGTGTTTTTTTCATTACTTATGAAGCTATTCATCAGTCATGGTGTATTTTTCAGATACTGTGGGCAAATAAGCAGCAGTCAGTAAGTAGTTGGTGGGGAATCTCGAAAGTGGCTTTGACTGTATGAGCTCCCATTGAATGCATGCATTCAGGCAAGCTCTGCAGAGCTCCGCTGAAGCCTTGTGATTTCATGGCTACAGAATAGTTTGAATCAAATCCATGCACTGGCATTCACAGCTCAAAAATATTGTTTTAAGTATTCTTCCAGCTGTGGGTATCACATACATTATAATCTTCCTCCAGGTTCTGTGTGCATAATATTTATGGCCCGAAAGAGCTAGCCAGTCGTACCCTGTCAGTGTTGCCTCGTAGCAGATGGTATAGCCTCGTGACTGGATGCATTCGCAACTCCTGCAGCAATGAGATCTGTGAACAAAGAATCTAGGGCAAAATAATGTCTAAAATGAATGTCTGAAGTGCATATTGAGGCACATCAATAAACATTACTTTTTTCACCGAGCCTCTTCAGCATGCTGCAAAATAAGATGGCGGCTGTGAATTTATATTCAGAGCATCTGAAGATAAAAACATTCTTGTGTGTTCCTAAATGAAGATTTAGATGAGCAAGATTAGGCATTACAGCTTTGAAACATACTTTTATTTAGGACTGTAATGATGTAATGGTATGATAATAGAATATGGAGACCTTCCCAGTTTAATAAATATTTACAAAAGGTTTTGGCTGCTTGGTGGTTAATGTTGAATAAAGGAATATTGTTTTGCTCACAGCAAATAAGGGATAAATATCCTTCTCCTCCCACCCCACCTCCATGTCAGTTACAACTTTATTTTACGAATTTCAGCTAAAGTCTGTGGGCCTTTGTGTGATCCATCACATGCCCTCCTGAGAGGTCAAGATGGAGGGGAGCTGGCAGGAATGTTTGTGAGAATTTGTACTGTCATTACTTATTCTGCAGCTACCTGAGAGTAAACAAGATTACTTGGCTGACGTCAGTCAGAAATCTTCACAGGGTGATAAATGCAACCAAAAAGATACTAAAAATAATGTGTTAAAATAGGTCATACAGTATGCAACTCATCGCAAATTAAACTGTTCATTTTGTCTCATGATTAAGATGCTTGTGCGGACCGGGACTAATTCCTTCCTCTGACACAGACTGCCTAGGAAACTGAGCAGATCGCTGTGGAGTAGGAGTTGAGCTTAAATTAGGATGTATTCATTTGAAGCAGCAGTTTGTCTAAATTCCTAGCATTGTGGCCAGAGAAGGTGTTTTAGAGGATGATTCAAAATGGGTGTCCACCCTTTCTTTTTGCATGAATTATGTACGGATATTACATTCTCAGATTGGGTGGCTAAGTACAAATACTACTCTGAGCTGCCATCTTTCAGTAATAAAGGTAATAAAAGTACATATGATACAGTGCTTTCTCAAAGCTAAAAAAGAGCACTGGTCTGCGAGAGGCTGATTTTTAGTTTGCAAAGCTAAGTCTTCAATGAATTGAAGTCTTCAGTTTGGTTACTGTTTACTTTGGTTTTACATCAAACATCAATCACTGTACATTACTCAGATCTGACAACTATTTTGTATCAATTTATTAATTTATTTGTAAATTAAGTCATAGAAATATATAGCAATTTTAACAACTGCATCCTGAAGTTTTGCAGTGGTGTTTTTACTGCAAGTAACTAACATATTTATAATGTCGATAGGAATGTTACACACACATACACACACACAGAAATATATATATGTATATATAGAAATAAACATAAAATGAGATTACTTAATTTTTTTCTCATAAATGAACAGTTTGGGGTTATGTTTCTAGAGTATGTTTGTAAATAGCATACCAGTTATATCCCCATTAGGATAAACTGATATACCTCCAGGATCTCCTGAAGTTAATTGTATTTTTAATCTCGATATTCTTCTCAGTTTGAGGAAGCGTGTATATTAACAAAATATTAGCGAGCAAAATATTACCACTTCTATGGTAATAATTTTAAAGAGAGAAAGGACAGAAGAGAAAACAGAAAGCTATTTCATCGTGGGATGGAATTGATAACAACGAAAGTATAGTTCAGTAAAGCAGGGACTCGGCACTAGAATACCAGGACTTTTTACCAGCTTAGTACCTTGAAAGGGGGGACAGAATGTCATATCGGAAGCCCACGTATTCACATCACAGTCTTTAATGCTGAAAATACAGAATTGAAAGGAACAAAAGTGATTCTTAATGACTGAAGCCCTTTATGTGATACTAATCCCTTACTGTTTGCTAGGTTTCGGTGGTTGCATGAAGGATGTTAAATTTACACGAGGTGCTGTCGTTAACTTGGCATCTGTGTCCAGCAGTGCTGTCAGAGTCAATCTGGATGGATGCCTATCAACTGACAGTGCTGTTAACTGCAGGGGAAATGACTCCATCCTAGTATACCGAGGAAAAGAGCAGAGTGTTTATGAGAGTGGTCTACAACCATTTACAGGTAACACGTTGGTTCCTGAAATGAAATACATAATTTTTATTTCATTCTGTATTAATGTATTACCCTGTTCAGTGTGGTGTTTGTGTTTTTTTTTTTTTTCCTCCTCTATCCTTCTCTATGTTCTTTGAAGAATACCTTTATAGGGTGGTTGCCTCAAATGAAGGAGGATCAGTATCCAGTGTATGGACCCATGTTCGTACAAGAGAATCAGGTAAATATAATTTTAAGGCTTACTTATTCCCATTTTTCATTAGCTGTCTAATGTCAGGTTGGGGAAAATCCCACCACAAGGATTTTGAGTAGTGTAAGTTGCATAGTGTTTCTGAAGGAGCAAAACTGCTTAATGCTTTGAATAGGTACCAAATTACTGTCTTCAGCTGTAACATGTTCAGGCAAGTATTTTCCACGCATAACTGAAGGCCTTTTCCAAGCAGATATTAGATTATGTAATTGTGTGAGAGCAAAGAATGTGAAAGGATTGAACTGCATTGACTAAGAACAGCCATGCAGCTAAGTATGTTCATACACGTGCATCTAAACTCACAACACCTGAGTCTGCTGCAGTAAGTAAATCTGTATTTTCCTATGTATAATTTAGTGATACCAAATCAAGTGTAGAGAAAGGAGAGATACTGGGATAGCAGGCACAAGCTGTGGAAGATAGGGGGCCGTGTAGTTGTTAGGGAGAAGAGTGTCTTGTGAAAGTTTTTCTTTACATTACCTGCATATGCATACGCTGCTCAGTGCTGTTGAATGAGGATTGTTTTAATAAGTAGCCCATAGATTGTGTGTGAAAAGGTGGTAATATTTAACAGAAGAGCAGTGTGTGGCTTGTGGAGAGGGTTTCAAAGTAGGAACATAATACCTGCTGAGCCTTAAAGATCAATTTTTTCTTATATTTTATTGAAGAAAATTTAAAGGACTTTTCCTTTTCTGTTCGGTGTTTTTTGCAAACTTTATTGAGACAGTAAGTTTTGAAGATTTACCGTTCTGCATGTTTTATTTAACCAACTTTCCCTCTTCTGTAAATTGAAGCCTAATTGCATTCCATCAATGGAGAGAATTCTTTTGATGCAAGATATTCAATATATAATCTTAAAAAATGATATGATCCCTGCATAAATATTGGACTTGCAAATGCATTCTTCTACAGCTTACTGTCATTATTTTGTGTACCACCCAGAAGAGAGAAAATACACGCATATTTTCATAGCAACTGTCTGACGACTGTAAGATTTATCATAAGTTTATGTTTGCAAGCTGACCACAGCATTGAGCAGCTACATGTTCCCCGGGGTTGGAGAATAATTGCGCTCTTTAATTATTTTTGAGTTGGTTTTGTTATGTCCCTTATGAGAAGACCATCTGCTATACAGTACCTTACCTTGCCCTGTGATACACTTCAGAACTAATAAAATCAATATATTACTGTTGTAACTGGAGCTTTCCTAGAGTATCACATTCTTTCTTTACACAAGAATCACAACTGCCAGGTATTTTTATACTGTACATTCTGGTACCCTTCTTATAAAAAACAAGGCTGCATTCATATTTAGCGAAGCTAAACAATAAAATTACAAAAAAAAGAGGTTATTTGATGGTGAGAAAAGCGAATGATCATCAACAGAGCTAGGGAGTCCACATGCATTTACAGCAAACTCATCATCCATCATCCTGCCATGGTGTTCCTTGGGCTTTTCCTCTGCATCCCTTGTGCAGTCATCTGTGATGAAGTTGTTACTGACCAGACCTTTACTTGGTATAGTAATATCTAATAAATAGTTAAAGGTTATGGGAAATGGGATGATTTTTTTTTTTTTTTTTTTAATTAGGAACTGTATGCATATATGAGCTTGGCTTTCCAGTTCTTTTAAACATCTTCATTTTCCTCCCCCCCCCCCCCTCGTTCTTTTTATCTTTTAATATGGAATGATCAGAAGCAAAGAATTTTGCAAAAAGGCCTTACAAATCTCTGCTTTGCCCTGAGGCAGTTGTATGGCATTGTGAAAATATTAAAATAAATAGAAGAGCTTAGATTTTTTGAAGTACTTTTATAAATGAGAATGCACATTTTTAGAAATGTTTCATACTTGTAGCATTCTGTGGCTTAGATATCAAACAGATAAATATCAAACCCTTCTCTGATGCAATACTGTCTTGCTTCATTCAGTTGTATGATTGTAATGCCTAAACTTGTTAGCTACATACAATCCACCTCCTCTCTTTGTGAGTGATGCTTAAATATGTTTGATACATTAAATGTTTTTGGAAAATCGCAACAAGACAAGGAGGAATGTTATGTAGATGGAGTTTTGATGGTTTTGAAATATAGCTTAAACTGAATAGCTCAAGATGTGCAGTCATATTAAATCAATGCTGAAAAGTTACAACTCTAATAAATTGTATTTATGCTAATGGTTGAGTCTGATTTACTGCAGCCATTAAAAGTGAAGAATAGGGGCAATAGTCTCCTTAGAACTGCCATTTTCTCTATTTTCTATTTTATCCTTCTACAGTTCCACAAAATGTGCCAACTCCCTCAAGAGTTCACAGTATAAATGGTTACAGCATTGAGGTCACCTGGGACAAACCTGCTGGGGTCATAGGTGTAATTGAGAAGTACATTTTGAAAGCATATGAAGAGGATGGTCCCAATGTACCCATCACTAGTGCTGAGCTTGCTGACACTAGTATGCTCACAGGTAAATGTTGTTAAGTACCATTTTTTAGGCACATCTAATAACACGGGATGCTTATACCTCCTTTTGTTGAGCTATAAAGTCTTGTCTTTTTTGTGTATACACAGCATATATGATGTTTGGAAGGGTAGTATTTGGTGTCAGCATCCACATACGTAGCAATGCACTGACTTCAAAGAACAATAGAAATTAAGATACAACTCAAATACTAAAAAGCAGTTTTATTTAAGGTATTCCTTCCCGACCTATTGATACTTTGAAGGAGAATGCTTTCTGTTTGTTTGGTTTTGCTTAGGATACGTGATTTTTTTTTTTTTTCCTCCTCTGTTGTTACATCCAGTTCACCTAAATGAACTCTACATGTGGGTCCCATAAGATACTATTTGACCTGATGTATGAAAGCACTTGATATACTTGCCTAATGTGGATCGTATAAACCTAACTGATTTCAGTGGGAACTAGCATACATTTATGTTAATCAGATGCTTTGCTTGGTACTGCTGGGATGTGGAGGTAGGTTATTACGGAATGAAGGAATTTGGGGCCTTGGGTTTGTGAGGATTGGTCGCACTTGAGCTGTGGGTTGTGGACAGGAGCTATAGGAACCATTGCACATGAGACGTGTCCTGGAGTCTAGGTCTTTTTACCCATAGGAGGCAGATGTTTCTAGGAAGAAATGCTGGACACTCTTTCTACTACACAGAGGACATTTTGGGACCTCTCTTCCTGTCAGGGTAGCGTGGATCTGGCTTTCTGCTCTCTATTAACAGACTGCCTTTGCTGGCTGCTACAAAGCTGCCTGGGAAGGGAGCACATTACAGACAACAGTCTGGATTACGTTGTGTGATGGCTCAATGTGGCAATAGTACAAAATCTTACTTTCATTGTAACAAACTGTGACCAACAGATTTGCTTATATACTCTCTAAAATTAATTATATAATTCATAACAATTAAAAAAGTGCTAATGACATAATACTCAAAGCTGATGCTTTGGTTTGGCTCAGCTTTAACCCTCAGGCAGTACATTATTGCCACTTTCCTGAAGTCCAGGTAATATGTGCTTAGTGTTTTTACACGAGTATATATGTTTTGTGTTGTTTCTCTGCCATAGCATATGTATGCATTTTCAAAAGCAAACATGCACATATTTTATTTTCTTCAATTTGAAATCTCTTGGCTGTTTGTGAGTAATGTGTTTACAATACCAAAACTGCACGGGCATTACTATTCTTACTGTGATTTCTTTGATGAACTTGTTGATTTGAATACTCTTTATCTATGCTGTAAAACAACGCAAATTATATTAGTAGAAATTAAAGACCATGGCAGAAGCATATGGATTAGATAGCTTATTCACAGCTGATGGTCAGAACCAAAATTTTGTTTAAATTTGTTAGTATTGTGCCATGATTATGTGTCAAGGTTATGAAAAAGTCTACACCAGGATGGACAGGTAAGAAGTTATCTGCATGCAGCTTTCAGGAGGCAGAAGAACAAGACATTCCTTTATATTAAATGGAGATAGTAAATGGATCCCAGTTCTTTAGTCTATTATAGCAGATAGCCGTATTCAACCATTGACCTCTCTGACAATGTCAGATTGTAGATGCTTAGGAAGAAAATGTAAGAAATGTGCTAAACATAGAGTGAGTCCTCTTGTTAATACAAATTCAGCTGGTAGTTTGTGGAATTCCTGAGCTGAAAGTTGCATCTGGGCCATCATGCTTAATTGTCTGTGGTAGAATTGTCTTTCTTTTTTTAAATACATTTAAGCTTTTGGCTTCTGTAACTTGCTATGGCAGTAAGTTTTCCAATTCAGTTTTGTGTGTGTGGAAGGAGTGTTTCCTTTTGTTATTTATAACTGCTGCCCAATAGTTTAGTTACGTATTTTCCAATGTTGGCATTGTATGAAATATGTAATTCGTGTCCACATGGTGAGGTCAGAGCTGAGACAAGTGAAAAATTACCTCACTGATCTTGAAATTGTTTTACCTTCAGCCCGTTGATTTCAGTGAAGCCTACATGGATGGACTAGTCTGTGGACACTGAGAAATGGTTACCCACAAATGTGAGACTCCCAAGAAAAGGTGTGGCTTTCCCTGCTGAAGGAGCTTTCCTGGTTAATCAAAAGTTAACATGTACACAGAACCTCACCAGAAGATGATGTCTTTGCTTACTTTTCCTTTGAGTTTGCTGAGAAGGGAAATTGTGCTTATTTTCTCCCTAATTTCAGGGAAATTTCTTTAGAAATTATTTTGTTGAATTCCATGAGAAGATGCTACAGTAACCCCAGCAGCCAGGCTTGCTAATGCAACAGGAGAGAGGAAAGCACCACAGCTCTCGGTGGGATTGCTGATGAAGCAACTCTGGTATTTTTCCACTGCCTCCTTCAAATTTTAATTCACTGTTAAGCCTAGGCACCACTTTATCTGCTACTTGCAAATGTATCTGAGGGCACTGAAAACCCCCTTTATCTTATTTTTTTCTTTCATCTTTTTATACCCATCTGTTGTATTTTGTTTTGTAGTTAGACTGTAAATTCTTTCGAACAATTACTGTGCTCTGTTCTGTGCAGTAGAGTCCTGAGTCATAACAGGAGCACAGTAACAAAAAATTATTAATAGCCTTACCCGTTTCCCAGAAGGCTGTCCTGTGTGTGTCAAATTCAGAAGAACCTGTGGTACCCTTGTCAAGAAGAAGAAAAGCTGAGCTAAATATTAAAGGTAAAGTAGGTCTTTAAATGAGCATAATCCCACAGTCTCAAATGCCTATTTCTGACTCCTCAGAAACCAAAATCCTTTAAAATCTGACCCTTGTAATCTTCGAAATGTCAAACTGTTTTTTCACTTTCATCCAAGAAAGGAATATTCAGCAGATTTAAATCCTTAAAATGAGGTTCTGACTGTTGAACCAGGAGTTTATTGGAGAAGGTAGTATATTTCAACATGGTGTTCAGGATCTGTATTCTAGGATGAGAGTATAAAGTTACAGTGTAAATTTGGGGGGTTCAAGGGATACTGTACTAGCTCATCTTGCCTTCAAAGAAACATGTAATAACATTGATACACTTTGGATACAGTCAGTCACACTCAGCAGAGTAATAAAGGAAGTACAGGGCCATCACACCAAAGAATTTTTTTCCTAAAGGCTGGGTTGCTTTACTCTGCATTCCAGTGCGTTCCACATGCTGACATCAAAATTTGGAATATAAATTAGAATCAGTATTTAAACAAACGGAAGAAGCTTTAGAACACACTGTTTCAGTGCGGTTCATGAGCAGCTTTCGCTTCTACTTTCCTTCGGAATCCAGAATATCACAGAATCACAGGATCATTAGGGTTGGAAGGGACCATCCATCCCCTCAGCTCAAGCAAGGTCAGCTTGAGCAGGTTTCCCAGGACCATGTCCAGTTGAGTTTTGGATATCTCCACAGATGGAGATATTCCTCTATGGGAAGCCTCTTCCAGTGTTTGACCACCCTCACAGTAAAAACAGTGGTTTCTTGTGTTCAGGTGGAATTTCATGTATTTCAGTTTGTGCCCATTGACTCTTGTCTTATCGTTGGTCACTTCTGAGAAGAGTCTGCTGCTGCTTTGTTCCCTCCCATCAGGTGTTTATACACATTGATAGATCACCCTGAGCCTTCTCTTTTCTGAGCTGATCAGTCCCAGCTCTCTCAGCCTCTCCTCATAAAAGACATGCTCCAGTCCCGTTATCATCTCAGTGGCCCTTTTGTGTCGTCCACAAACTTGCTGAGGTTGCACGCTTCCCCCATCATCAAGGTCATTAATGGAGAAGTTGACCAGTATTGGCCCCAGTGTCAACCACTGGGGTACACCGCAGCTGTCTTGCCTCTAATCGGGTTTTGTGCCACTGATCACAATCCTCTGACACTTCTCTTGTCAAGCACATATGAGAAAAACATTTTATAATTCGGATCGCTCTCATTGTAGAATTCAGGAGACTGACAAGCCTCTAAATTTTACCAGATCCCAACTAAGGGCAGTGAAGAACACTAGTGAAACCTGCAAATAATTTTCAAGCAAAATATTCTGCAAAAGAATTCACAAACATTTCGTATTCCTCTTAGAGATTTCTCTTTTAATTTTGTATGGTTTTTGCAGTTCATCCTGCCTGTGTCATTGCCGCAATAGCCAAGTGCTGAAGTTGTGGCTGCGCACGTGATAACGAGAAAATTGTTGTTGACAGCTTCCCCTCTGAATGCCCACGGTCGCTGTTCCCTCCTTCCCTTGACACGTGTTTATAATTACTTTTCACCTTTTAGTCTTTTATGCTCGGCAGATGAATATCTCAGGAAAAGTTAATTTAATGATTTAATACGGTTAATCAAAGTGGCTCGGCTGCGCCTCGGCTTTGAAAGCGCTCTAGCTAGGGAGTCTCTCAGAAGAGGAGATGGTGCCTCCTGCCAGTGACTGATAGGCCCGGGCTCGCCGGCGGGGCCGCGGGGCTGGGGGAAGCTCGCTGCCAGGCTGGCAAACACCCATGCTCGGAGAAATGCCGCCGGCTGAGAGATTCTCCCTCTCAGGGCTCCCCAAGGCCTGGGGCAACAGTGCGGGGCAGCCCCAGGGCTGGGCCCCACAGTGCTGCCCGGGGCCCCGCAAGGCCTGGGGTGGCAGCAGGGGCTGGCTGCTCCCCACAGGCTGGGAGCTGAGGACGGCCATGTCACAGGCTGGGAGGGCCTGCACAGGCGGGGTGAGCCTAAAATGAGAGTTTGCTGTCTGTGCTGGCTCTTAGAAAATGCAATTTTCTTCAGGGTGCTTTGATCTACATGGGGCCTGTAAGCAATTCACCACAGCCAGGTAGTTTGCCATGTGAAGCTATTAATGAATTACTTGGATATTACTTTCATGCACTCGAAATTACTTGAAAGCTCTTGGTTTGTGCAAATATTTTACACTCAGAAAACTCCTATGCTGCAGTTAATGAGATTTTTGTAAATTTGCAGAAAAGAATTACAAACCGACTAATGTAAATATACATAGGGCCAGAGCACTAGGATGACTCCCAAATCCGTACTCCAAGTTGGGACAAATTTCTAATGTTCTAAAACATTTTATGAAGATACAGAATCACAACATACTAACCAAGTTACTTACAACTAAAATCTGACAGAACATTTGAAGTAATAAAAGCTGAAACTTTGTATTGAAAATATGGTTTTCATGAGCTGCTTGAACCATGCTTAAATACAAGGATGGTTGTCATTTTCAGGTAAATTCTTTCTCTTTATTGTCATTTTGTAGAAGTAACCTTTGGTTGGAAGCACAGATGACAGAAAATGGTTGTCAGGCACTGGAACAGGCTGCCCAGGGAAGTGGTTGAGGCGCCATCCCTGGAGGTATTTAAAAGACGTGTAGACGTGGTGCTGAGGGACATGGTTTAGTGGTGGACTTGGCAGTGTTAGGTTAACAGTTGGACTTGATGATCTTAAAGGTCTTTTCCAACCTAAATGATTCTATGACTCTACAAATGTTTCCCATAGCCAGAAGAATGATGGTATGCGCTTCACAGTGCCATGCCACAGTGAGAGAGGTGTGGAAGGCTGTATGCATCCTTCCCACACAGAGGGGTGTCATGTATTGAGACCCGTGTAATGATTCGGGCTGTAACGCTCGTTGTTGGCCTGTTTTGTCCCTGAGGGTGTCTTAAGGAGATTTGGTCTCTCCATCTCTCTCACCCATATGTACGCACACACCTCTCGGTGGGAGGAGCTGCAGAAGCTGCGCCTCAGCCCCTGCTCACATCCCTTTATGCAGCACAGGGTAGCCAGTAGATCTGTCTATGCCCTTTAGGTTTCTGTGAGTTGTCAGGTAGTGCGTGAGCTCCTAATGACTCTAAATCAGAGTGGCAGAATATAGGTTCGTATCTCCTTTCATTTAGCTGGCTTTAGCAGACCAGCAGCATATTTTTCAATATATGCATTTTAAAACATAAATGATATTAATATTTGGCAATATTAAGGTTCTAACTTGATTGAGTTTAGACCTAAATGAATGTTGTTTACAGTCCAATGCTGTTGTATAAATTTATTCATATGAAATGTAAATTGTCTGATTAAATAAACCTGAACTTTTTATCAAAATTGCATCAACTCTTAGCTACCTACCAATACTTTTATTAATAAAAAGAAATCAACTTCTTAATGTTTGTGAGGATGGAAAGAATTATTAATATTTTTATAGACATACTCAAAAAAGTTTACAAAGAAGTTAACAGTCTTTCTCTCTCTGCAAACTTTTAAAATTAATCATCCTGTAGGAAATGAACGATGACAAAGTTATCTGGAAGGATCAAGAGTAACATAGTAATAGATATTACAGAACCAATACTCTCTGTGGTTAATTAACTCTTGGTGCAAAATTGGACTGCTGGGCTAAGTTTTTCTCTAAATTAAAGCAGCCGGAGAGTTGCCCTGTGTTATGGGGAATGTTGTAACAGGCTTCCTTGAACAACTGCAATTTGAATCGCATCTTCAAGGCCAGTGGAGCTTGTGTATGGTTGGTTATGAAATTCTGTTGGGAAAAGGGTCTTCCAAGCCACAGAAATCCAGTAACCAAAGTAAACCTCTTTTTGTTCTTATAAGCCAAAGAGTTGGAACAGGTGCCGTCTTGTCCAATAATTCTTCAAAATTTTACAAATCATACTATACTTATGGTAGAAGATGCTTTAAAAATGCAGATGTATGCGACAGATTGATGTGCACAGGCTTTCAGTCCAGAAATGCATATGTAGAAGACGCATGTACTTAAACAGTTTTTGCTACAATCTGTCGAAAACACAAAGTCAGTTGAGGACTTCCTTTTCTGGTCAGTGGACTGTGATTAAGTGTACTGTGGCAATGATGCATCTCGACACACAAGTGACTTTGTTAGACAGATGCTGTACGACCTCAGGCATTCAAGTTGGCTAAATAGTCTTTAGGTTTGGGGAGGGGAGATTTGGTAATTTTTTTTTTAAGAGCTTAAACAAGAATTAACGTAAATCTATAACGTCAAGTGTTGTTTCAGTTGCAATATGTGTATTTCAAAATAGTTCCTTATGAAGTAGAGTGTTAGGGAGGAAACAATGACAAAATTTGGCAAGGAAAAGTCCCTTTGGCAAAAAATACACTCAGCTTGTGAAACAAATGGAATTTGTGTGGGTAAGCTCTGTGTTTGACTTTGGGAATCTTAATATTCAGTAGCAGAGCTGAGTTTTCAGGCTGCGTATGAAAGTAGTGCCTGGTTATGATTAAAATTAGTTAAATTTACCTGAAAAAAAAAAAAAATTGAACTACCTTTGAAAAATTGTCTTCTTCCACCATCTTAGCTGAGTGCATTTTTTTGTGGAAGTGAGGAAAAAACTAGTATTTCTGTTACATCTGTAAGATTAAATAGCTTTTTTGTGTGAGTTGTGTGTGTGGGTGAGTGGGTTAAGTTATGTTTTTATGGGAAAGCTCCTTCAATAAGTGTATTTTAAAAAGCTCACCTCAGTTTGTATTTGTTTAACCAATTCATTACGCAGAGTAAAAGCTCTGTAAGTTACCGTAAGGAAGTGTGCCTTTTCATCTCTGAAGACCTGGTGGTGCTTTGAAGCAACTTTCTGAAAAAGCAGGATGACAGATTTGAATAGTGAGGCAGCTGCTTTTATAAAAGTCTTTTAACTGGATGAGGAAATTGCTAAAATACTATAATTGCCTTTGAATGTATTTTTCAGTGTTTGTGAACAGAATATTAGCCCTCACACCTTAGTGGTAAAACAATTTTTTCCCTTGATGAGAAGTACTACTTTTCCACTCAAAATCTGCCGGAATACTGTGGAATCTGGCTGAGGTACCTAAACATATGACAGCTCCCTTTTAGATGTATGGAACAAAAGAAATGTCTGGTTTATGGAGAAGTGAAAGGAAGAAGCTGGATATTTAATCTCCTTATATACTGTGTGCATTAGAATGATGAATAGAGTGGATATAAAGATGCACCTGACTCTGGCTAGTCCACACATCCATTTTACCATAAATTCATTGTTGACCCTTTTCTACTGTCCATGTCAATGTTTTTATCCCTATCTGTAAGAATGAACCTAGCGTTTTCTCTCTGACAGAACTCTAAACCTCAACTTTAAATACTGCAAATAATTAAAGATCATTTAAATAAAAGTATAGAAAATTAAATACTAGTTTTGCATATAAAGTGGGCTTAATGTTCTAGGTGTGATTCCAGATCACTCTTTTAGACTGTTAACTTTACATTCATATTTAACAAATGACATTATTCAGTTTCATGGGGTCACTGTGTCAAAATGTCTGTGTTAGAACTTTAATTTATTTCCAAAGGTTCTTTGAGTGGGCAGATAGGAGTGGTGTGTTAGAATGATTTACCGTCTCCGATTCCCCGTGTGGATTTTAAGGCCTGGAACGTAGTCTATGATGTAAATTTTAAGTCTAGATGGATTCAGCCGCTCTGTAGTGGCAGGCTGAATGAATGGGACTCATATCCCAAATGTGGGAGGCTGACCCTCTTCTTAAATATTGATGGTGCCTCTAATTCTATCTCCCGATCAAAGTGACAATTTATCTACCTCTCTCCTGTTAACATTAATAGAATATATGCAAGTGTGGTTGTGGCCAAATTTTGCTTTTTTAGCATCACATCTCAGAAAGGCTGATGGACTCGTATCAGGTCAGCAATTATTGGGTATAGACAAGAGATGCCAGTCTGAGAGTGGGATAATTGAGGAGTTCAGGAAAGTTTTTTCAAGCTGTCAACCAACTTCATTGGATCATAGGCTATTATTTTATTGCAAAATTTATTTTGCTGGGCTATAAATTAATTCACGCGTGTCAGTGATGATCTTTGCTATGGGACTGCTGACTTTGTACTCCAAGGTAGTCAGGCACTGAGTGTAAATTTCACTGACTGACTAAAAGTGCAGAGGAAATGAGTGGGTAATGAGAGCAGAGCAGCCAGTTCTTTAATTGAATTAAAAGCCGGGTGACACCAATGCAGACACCTGTCCAATTACAGACAGGCCAAGGTGTTTACCATTGCTGTACAAGCGATTTGAAGATGACAGAAATCTTTCCGCCCACAGATTAACATAATGAAGGAGAACAGATTACAGTGGATGCTGGCCAAACAGATAGGTTGGCAGCTGAGAAAAAAGTAGTTTGCTGAAGTATGTAAATAAAATCTGTGCACTTGCTATTGCCTACCTATGCAGCACATCTGTTTCTTTGTAGAAAGAAAATAGTGCAAGAGCACATGTGAAGGAAAAAACATTAATTAGGAAATGAACAAATCATTTTCTAAGTTCCTGCCTTTGCTGAATAAATTTTTTTTAACATGAACCTCCTGTTGCAAAAGGGTTTATTTGGGTGGGTTGGTTTTTTTTTTTTCAAATTCTCACTGCCCTTCACAAACCTACCTGTGCAATGTACACTCTGTTGCGCTGCAGGTGCTTTATGTAAAACCTTTCTACTTTATCAAAAGTAAACCAAACAGCCCAATCCAAACCTTCTATAGCTACAGGCATCTTTCTGGATGTGTGCTACTGCAACTCTGAGTGCCTGAAGCCATTGGTGACCCCACAGAATGTCTTCCATCAGGAAATGCAAGGAGCATTAATTCACTGCTTCATAAGAAAAGAATGCTACAAGTGCTAAATGTACAAATAAAACTAAATTGCTTCCTAAAGCACAGCAGAGTGAGTGGAGACATATACCTTATACCATGCTCCTCTTAACTGAGAACTTGCAAATGTCACAGTTAGAGGATTTCGTTTCTGCATGTGTTTATTTGCTGAAGGTAATTCCAATAGTATCTTTTATACTTTCCCGTGTTTAACCCTTTATGAGCTGGAAATAAGTGCTTTGTACTAAGTCTAATGTAAAAAAAGATGTTGTTTTTGCCTGGAGAAATTTCTGTGCTAAAGAATTTACTGTAGATTTCAATATTCCTGCTTTACAGGGATAGTAATGCTTTAAAACATCATTATTTTCTATTTTCTACTTTTTTTAATGCCTTTAAAAATATTTGCCTTCCATCACAGGAAGATTACAGGCACATTTGCTTGGGTGGTGACTGACACAACGTTCTTTTTCTTTCCTGTAGCATTTACATTAGATAGTAAGATGGCAGTACAGCTTTCCACCGTTAACTGGGGATTTGCAAAATCAAAACTATAACCAGAGAGAGTGGATTCTGATCAACTGGTTTTAGTTTAACACTACTCTGAAGTGAATGTGATTAATTCTGAATACCTCTGTGTGTTTGAGTAGAACTGGACCTCAGAGAATTCAAACAGAAAGATCATTGCAATGCCAACTTTTGAAGTTTTTGGATTCATTACAAGAAAAGACACAAATGTTACTAATTCAGTGAAAGCTAATCGCATATTTTCCATGTGAACACACACACCTATTAGTAAATACAATGTAAACATTCGCAGACTTACTTTGTCCCGCTCAGAAAAGAATATATTTATGCTGTAACTGTTAATTTCCAACATCAAATTCTTCAGGCCCCTTTTCTGAGTATAAAGGGCTTATGTGGGGAAAAAAGACATTTTTTTAATGAAACCCAAAGTTATGTTGCATTCTATGTAGTAACTCAATGAAGAGTAATAATAAGGACTAATTGCTTCTACCTGTTTGTGCACGTGTAATGCTGAGAGGGTTTGCAGTCTTATTGTACCACAGGAAGTTTGGCCAAAAATGATGGTTCTCTGAGGTACTGTTGTTTTTGAAGCTGCTTTGCAAAATCCCAGTGTCAGACGGTTCTGAAATAACATAGTTTGCTATAGTTTTTTTTTCAGTGAAACACCCCGTTGATTTTACTAAAAGCTGTGAGAGTCGAGGTGAGAACATGGTTTGAAATAAAACTTGACATGACTTGGCCTTCTTTTAATTACTACTGCATTTTCATTCCATATTACTTTATTGTCGGACCTACTTTGAAATGGGAACTGCTGATGTTTCTGAAAATGACTGTAAACCACATTTGTTTCCATGCAACCCTTCTGTATATTGCAGTTAAAAATATTGTGTAACTTCCTGAAGTGATAAGCAGTGATTTGTTGCATTCGCTATGACAAGTAGCTGATCAATATGTGGGAATCTAGCAACTTCTCTTCACTAACATAAGCAGGGCCTGAAAAAGCATAAGATTGCAGATTTTTTTTTTCTTGTAAACCCTTGGGTACTGTGTCACCTGAATTATGTTACTGTAGTAGTATAGCAAATATATGGTCTATATGCTGCTGCTGAAGTAATGGAACACAAGTGGGATGTTTCATACAAAAAGGAGATTTCAGTTTATGAATGAATAGGGGCAACATTGGAGAGGAAGCATTAAAAAAATTTAGTTCCATGAGACAGTGAAAATTCCTTGGAAAAACAAAATGAAAACTGAAAAAACTTTGTGAGGCAGGGACCGAGAAAAAAAAACTCCTTTACAGTCATTGCTATGTTAACATATACACCTCAATCTTGAAGTAGTATCTGTTATAGTGAGCATAACTGAAGAAACTTAGCTGTATCATTAGTATTAAGAATGGAATAAAACACCATTTATTCTTAATTTATTTTGCAAAATTTAAGTCATGGCATTAATAGGAATGAAACCTTAAAATCATTTTTCTTTTTTGCCTGTAACAGTGGAAGCCTGCAACAGAAAACTTTAATTTTTTTAATTCTGTCTGTGTGTGTATGTACGTAATCAGTCTGTACACTGTACATGCATAACACCTTGCTTTCTTCTGTTGCAGGCATGTTGACAGGCTTGCATCCCTTCACAAACTATGCTGTAACCCTAACTGCTTGCACTTTGGCTGGCTGTACTGAGAGCGTGCATGCATTGAACATCTCCACTCCACAAGAAGGTAAAGTAATTTCAAAGGTCTTGACTTCCACATTTCAGTCATGAATAATAAAACAGGAGAAGAGCTAAATGCTGCAAAGCCATTTGCTGGAAAACCCCAACCTAATTTGATGACAAAGTGCATTGCCAGACCATAATTGCTCCATTTTTTGGGGGGGTGCGAAAATGAATCAAACTCCATACCCTTTAATGACATGCATCTTTAATAGCTGTAATGCAGATTAATGGGCTTTTTAATTGCTGTTACATTGTTCATGCAAGAGCCTTGTCATTAATATGAAGCATCTGAAAGATTAATGAAAGCTTCCTCATTTTACTATGGCTCAGAAGTAAATCTAGAGACAGTCTGACTAAAAAGAATTGATTGTATGGCACAGTATGAAATTGAGAATCAAACGGTTGATTTCCATGGTTTCTTTTAACTGCTAAACACCAGCAATAGGCAACAATTATTTCAGTGCGATGAAATCTCCAAATGCCGATTGAGTTATTTATTAATCACTGTTCAGATTTTCCCCTTTTTTCTAAACACTTTTGCATGTTGTTGTGCTCAAACTTACAGGTTGTGAGTGTAAATTAATGTTTTCTATGCTTACATTAAGAACTAGAGCAGGGAGAAAGAGAAAATACATTACAGTTCTGACTTTAGAGACTAGGCTGATAAGTAATACACATCAATTACCGGAGCAAATGCTCCCCAAATATGTGACATATCTAACTCCATTCTCAATTAAACACAAAGTCCACATGTCCTGGTTTTATCATCCTAAAGCCGTGTTAATCCCGTTAAAATCATCAGTTACTCCAAATTTACACCAGTAGAATAACGAAGACTTGGACATGTATTTATGGAACAGTAGTTAATCTTCCATGATGTGGAGTAGTTTTCAAAATTCCCTCCCTCCCACAGTTCTTTGTTTTATCTTCTCATGTAAACTTGGTAGTAATACAATACCAATAAAACAAATAAAATTTTAGCATGAAGTTGTATGAATTACAACCATAATGTTTCAAAGAATGCTAGAGTGTTGAACTGCTGCCAAAGGAGGTAGTCATGCAATGCATTGTCCTGATGAGGACAGTCCTGAAGACTGCAGTCTAACATTGCTGGAACAGCATTTTGATGTGAACATGTTAGCAACTGCCAGCAGCACCCATCAAATCAAAACCCAATTACCGCCTCTTGGAAGTTCCAAATAAACTGACTGAGTTTGTCTGGTGGCATTATCCATGAATGGGTGTAGCCTCTGACAGCCAAATAGTTAATGGATCCTGTGACGTGGACATGAAATACAGAATTATTTATTTCTTTCTGTTGTAATATAATAATTAAAAAATGTTTATGTCTTTCTTTCTCAGCTTAGTGAATAAAGCAAGAATTCTTACATCTGTTTGAGAAAAACATCCTGTTTTCAGATGTGCTGTCATATTGGGAAGGCTTAGGCAACAATAGATCCCCCCACCCCGAGATCAAATAGAGCCATGGGGAACATGTGTTTTATCCCTCAGAAGAATTGAGCAAAAAGTCGATGTGTGGAGTTTCTATTTCTGGACACTCTTGTTGCATGCTCTTAGTAACAAGAAATTGACGATACAGAAGACAGACACCATATCACACCCTCCAGCTATCCCTGTTTCCCTATTGAAACATTCATTACGTTATATTGTTTTCACATTGCCAGCCACTGCTAGTTATTGTTTTAAATTGCTAGCACAGAGCTTGTAAATTACAAGATATTCCTCCTAGACTAAGGCCCGAGTTCTGCTCCCCTTGCGATATTCAGTGGGAATGCTTGTGCTTCTAGTATATAACTCAATGGAACGGTGAGAGAACTCGGCTTTTAAATTATTATCCATTGCCAACTTCCAGTATTTTATATACGTAAAATGTATGCTAAACAAACATTACTAAGTGTATTGAATTATGACAAGTCTGAAATAAGGAGTAGTGCCTAAGAATACAGTATCTGCATTTGTGATTACAAAGAATAATCACTTTGTAGTTAGGAATCAAAAGCATAAAGGAAGAGAAAATAATTTGTATTAAAAAAAGGACTGTACTAAAATCTTGTACCCCTCCCCTTGCTCAGTGTTATCAAGCTGGAAAGATAGAGTTATATAAGCATAATTATTCTCCTAAAAAGCAAAGAGTATATCCTTGTCTTTCATAGAAGTTTCCGTTTGGCTAGGAAACCTCACATGTAATAGGAGAGTTCTCAAAATGCTAGTATGTTGTTGCAAGCATAAAATCTCTTCTGAAATTTCAAGTTTACCAAAAAACGTTCTGGTGGTAGCTGCTCACTGAAATTATTTATTATTTGTGGAAATATAATATGTTATACATTTTTTTCACCAGCCCCTGAAGATGTGCAGCCACCCACAGCAATATCCTTTCCCACGTTCTTGCTGATGAGTTGGAGTCCACCAAAAACACCAAATGGTGTTATTACACAATATACTTTATATATGAATGGAGTACCAATTTACTTTGGAAATGGAACCAAACATGTTGTAAAAGGTGAGTTCTGTGGTAGGTAGCATGTCAGATGGGTATCTTATCGTTGCTATGAATAATTATATGACTGACCCCTTCTTATTTCAGAGGAAAATCAAAATAAATTTAAAATAGACTGGATGCACTTTAAACCCTTATGGGTTCCATTTTTTAAAGAATCCTTCATAGAACTCTCTGGGACTCTCAGAAATTAATGTTGCCATGGTGTAGCTAAATCTTCTGCTGTGTTGTCCTCTTTCACAGGACCTGAGTCATCTTTTTAAAGGTTTCGTAACTTTTTGATCTCATAGCATCCGACTCGCAAAACAAGTCAACTGTAAGCTGTTGAAGACAAGAGATGATGTACAGGTTTAGTAGTTTTTCCTACTGTCTTCCTTAGATATTCTTAGTTAGAGAGCCACTATGTTGCTTTCCTGAATAGTCCATGTTTAATTCATTTCTTAAAAGCATAAACCAATAATCCGTTTTCTTCTGAGAAGTTATGCAATGTGTCAATAACCAAGTTATATCAGTACTCAAACTATTACATAGAAGATAAATGGCTGATATTTGGCAGTACAGTGAAGCATGGTAATCTGACTTCCTATTTTAATGTAATTGGTGTAGTTTAATGAAGTATCCAAGTTATTTGTTCAGAGATTATTCAAACAACAACAAAAAAAATAAACAACAAAATATTGAGCTAGAAGTATCATAGCACAACATAAGCACTATTCTGGAGCCATCAGAATTTGTATATGGTAGTAGGTGCAAGTAAAAAATAAAGCATTTCATATCAGACAACTTGGGGAAAAAAGGTATCAAGACCCTACTTTCTTTTTAATGTAAGACCTTAAAATTCAAAGCCATTTCTGCATCTTGAGTTAGTATAAAACATATTTAAAAATTCATATAGTTCAAATTTCTTTGCCGTGTACAGGCCATAAGCTACTGGTGTGGTGGGTCAGTTTTGACACTGAAAAATGAATCCAGTTAGAGAACCTCCTGAAGGCTGTTGATGATCGCTGTAATAAATAGTGCACACTTTAAGTCAAACTTTTTCATTCTGTATTCAAAGGTAATGGATTTTTCGTAACCATAGTAACCTTAGTGTATTTCTGGATAAATACATGAGGTATATACATTCTGGTTTTATTTTTGAATATAAACTACCACATTATGTATTACTAATAATATGAAAAATAGGATATAGGTTAGCATAATGACAGCTCAAACTAGCATGCATTTTTCTTCTGCAAAAAAATAAATATTTATCAAAAGTATAGGTTCAATTAATTTCTCCCCCATCCCCCCAGTTTTCTGGTATTCTTGTAGTGCCATTTATCTTTTTTGCAAGATCTACATTAATCTCTTATTGCCATACCATAACACTACTCTTAAGAATTTTGAAGTGCAAATAGTTGTGCTTCCAATCTTATTAAAATCATTACTGAAAGTTCATCACAGGTAGTTTTACTGATGTGTTCATCTGCAACCTGGTTATAAATTGACAAGCAATGTAAAACGTTTGAGGAAATGTTCACCATAATATATTTTGTTTGGTTCAGTTTAGATTCATGTCTGATTGTATTCTGACTCATAGCCAAAATGAATGCTTATTGACAGAAATTGTGGTCAAGCAACTTTTGTAATTGTTCTTCAAAAATGTAGAAAAGGATAAATTAAAAAGGGTCAGGACTTGATTCCTCATGTTCTGCCTCTAAATCTTGAATGATACATCAGAATACATTCAGCTAAACTAGTCTAAGGAAAAGTCATCTGGTTCATAAGCTTCCTAGAGGAGCTCTTGTTGCTTTTATTTAGAAATTATTTATTTACATTTTTCTAGAGATTTTGATATTTTTGGTCCTGTTGAGCATTTTATAACTTTGATTTCAATTAGTTTTTTAGGCAGACGTAAGATATAAAGAGAACAGAGAATCTTGCTTATTCTAAAGAGAAGGCTAGTGAATCAGATTCTGTTGCCCCATGCAGTACTGCACGAGAGCCACTCTTGCCTACCATTCTGAACATGGCGTGGAGATCAGTCTGTTTACTTTGGACCCATTTTATTTAGCTGCCAGTTTCTCACTCTGCCTCAGGCGGAAGAGGTGATCTGAGCCAGCCCGATGGGATTTGGGTCACTAGAAATCCCAGTCATTCTGAATCAGGTTTATTCAAGATCTTGCTTAGATCTGCAGATACCTTTAATTTGACCTGGTTTTCTTCCTTTCACAGCCCAAGATTTTCTTCTTTGTAAGCTAGAGGTATAACATAATCTTCCTTTTTTTTTTTCTTCCCCCCCCCCCCCCCCCCCCCCCCCGCCAAGGGTTATGGTTTTACAGTGAAAAGTTGCAGCTTTTGACTTTCCAGTGTTATACATGTCTTTCTCCTACCTTTTTTAGCTTTTCCCATATTATTACCCTTTTTCTTTCAGCATTTATGCTAGTGATGTTGGTGACTTATTGCCTCAACATAATATGTTATTGACCCTAAACAGAGAGACAAAGTTCATTCTCTGACATCTGTTCCCTATTCATTCACCAAAATGATTTTCCTAATTTAATAACTACATGACTGAGTTCCTGACCAGTAGTCTATACCAGAAAGTCATAGATTCTCTCTGTGGCTTTTGTGCTGTATCTATTGAAATGGGTTTTTTTAAAACCTTTCTTTTTAGGAAGGCATCGATTCTGTCTAAAAATTAGTACTTCACTGACTTCAGACCACGGAAAGCGCAATCCGTTTAGGCCCATAACTTGAGCGGGGATATGTTTTCTCAACACTGTAATTGCAAATATATTGTTAACTAAGTTTCTGATCTTGACAGTTGTTGAGGGCTTGAAATACTCATTGATTCTCGTGGAAATTCAAGTGTATGTTTCCTCTAGGGGTTGAGCTGTAATTAAAAAGGAAACCCTTTAAAAGCACATATGGCAAATGTACACTTCGCCACATTGAAAAGGAGGACCCATTAGGCATCCATCATCCATTAGTGCCTTTAAATATTTTCCCCATATTGACAAATTCGGTTTCTGTGTTGTGAGTAATAAAGCACTGAAATGAAGCCAGCCCCTGTACCGCAACGCCTTTGTTAACTGTCTGCAATTTTTCTGCTTCCTACCTTTATGCCTTTGCCCTATGTGGTACTACTTCCTCACGCCATGTGGGTGCCATTTTACATCCTGAATTCTAGTGAAAGCCTAATGTCTCCAATGGGTAGGGGCAAGCCAAGAGGAAATACTCAGTGCAGGATCCCAAGTGGAATTCAGGCTGTGTGAATCCATGCCCCTGCATTCATGCTTTCAGTTCCTCTGTGTGAGAATGCAGAAGCTCCTGTAAGCCAGACCAACAGCTGCAGCTCAGGATAGCAATTTCAATAGGGTTCTGCTCTCCAAGCTGGCATACCTTACTGTTCTGTAGAGATGACTAGGAGCTGTGAGGAGATAGAGAAGCTTGTACAGTTATCTTCAAAACTCTTAACATATACACACTGATCTTACAAAGGTTTTTGATTTGAGGAAAATCTGAGTTGATTTTTCACGTAGAGAGGGAAATATGCTTCTCTCATCCATCCAAACACCCACAGGCAAAATTGAAGCTTCTACTTTGAAATGTGGAGATTTCTTAATGTAATTTTTTTTTTTTTTTTAAATTTAGGCAAGGTATTTGTTCTTGTTTTCTCTTTTCTTTGAATTAGTCTCAAAAATTTCCCATCCGCCTCAGATGAAAGAGAAAACAGAGCGGGTTTTATACGGAAAAGTATTTGACTGCAGTGGCCTGAGCTGGTGATGCCAATACCACCAGCAGAAAGGTGCTCTAATAAATGCAGAAAGGCATAGTATAAGCAGAGAAAGTAATGATCAGATGTGACCCAAGTGTCAAGTTTTGTTTTGGTGGAAACCTTATTGTTGTGAAGAAACTAGGAAAAAGATCAGAGCAAAATATTCCTCTATTGTTAAATGCTGAGCATTTGATGAACTAAGAAAAGGTGTTCATTACCTAACATGTTCACAAAGGGAAATGACTTTGTAGATATCTTTAGAAAACAAAAAATGTATAAGTCTGTTTGCACTGAGCTTGGCATTGAGGATGTACATCTGTATTTTCTGCAGCACTAGATACTTGACAATGTTAACAAATTGTGTTCGTGTAATTTCCCTATCAGAATGTAATGGTTCTCATCATGAATCTTTAAAAGGAAGATATTCTTATTAAGACTCAGCTGTATGAAACTTATTTTTCTCTGCCAACCTAAAAGAAGTGTTTCCAGTTTTTCAGGAAAGAGATCCTGTCAACTGTGTTACAAGGGCAGGTCCTCAACTAAGTTAAACGAGTACAGAATTATCCTAAATTACATGCCCAAGAGTTTAAAAAACTGTGACAGACTGCTTTGTACCAGATTTCTAGGCAAAATATTAAGGAGAGCCTTGGAAGAGGTAAGAGAGAGCTGCCTTCACAATTTTGTCTAAGAGAGTGAACTAAGCTTTGGCTATTCAGATCGTTCTTTGACCTGAGCGTGGAGCAGCTGATCCTCCAAAACCAGGATAGAATGGGAGCCTTGTTTTTCTGTAAGGAAGAAGCAGATGTTTGACATCTGTGCAAACAGGGCTTAGCATATCTGAACTTAAAAAATGGGAGAACCCCAAATTAGTACCTGTATGTTTTTCATGTTGCTGCAAAACAGTAGTCATTACAGTACACCCTATGCACAGCCATGCACCATTATTACATTTTAGTGAAAAATTGACAAAGATTTTTGTCCTTTTTATCCCTGTGACTACTACTGCTTGTTTTAAATGATAGATCATGATAATAAAAGTGAAATCCATCATAGTATCAATATTTTACTAATTGCCAAGTGAAACAATTTGAACAAGAAAATCCACAGAATTGTGTGTAGAGGATAATTGCAATAAGATGTCTCACTGCAAGAAGCTGAATCACTGAGAAGAAAATACTTACTATGTTAGGTTTAAGATGTAGTTCTTATGGTTGCTTTTCATACAGTTTTTAGTTATAACCATGTTTAAAAGCCCCAATTTCCAACCCTAAGGATTGGTGTTCCTTTGTTTTAGGTCCTGCTTAAAGATGACAGGCAACTTTTGCCTTAAAGGACAAACAATAGAAAAATTCTGTAGTCCTCCGGTACGAGTTTATTTCCCATCTTCCAGGTTGCAGGGAAATACATATAAATACCAAATGAACCCGGTCTGTTCTTTCACTAGGGTGTTTTGGTAAGAGTGGAAGAGTGGTTTGCTATCCAATACAATGTTAGTCCTAGTTTTATGTATACTATAACTCTGGCACAATTCCTCCTTTTTCTGTGAAGCAGAGACTTATTTAACACCATTGTGAGCAATGAAAAGTTAGCCTTCGTATCTTCGCAGTTAGAATTGGTTATCTGAAGTGTCTTGCATGCGACCCAATGAGATATGCCCCAGTATCTTTTTCTTATTTTAGGGTCTTGCAATACCATGCTACAGTTCCAGGCCCACCCCTTATATTTGGTTTAACAACGTATCCAGCTGATAAGGCGTACAGGAAATAACATGTTTTCCAGGATGGCATATAAAGAACGCCTGCTGCTTCAGGCTTTATTCTGGGCCAGAGTACGCATTTAAGTAAACATATATTGGTGCACCTAGCACTAGAGGGCAGAGTACACCAGTCTTACAGGAGAAGCTGCCTTCTTCTAAAAGTTGTAGGTGTATAAGAAAGCACATTTGATACACCTGAACTGGCAACGCTGACATTGCCAGTGACCGGTACTATCGTAATTAATTCCACAGACCCAGAATGCAGATTCAGCAGGCACAAAACCAAAGGGCAAATAGGCTGAGTCTGGCATTCCTGTATTTCAGCTTCAGACAGAAAGATCTGGTGCACTCATTGGACTTAATAATACAGATCTGGGGAATTTAGAAGGGAGGGGGGTGGGGTCAGGGTAAAAGCATTATGTTTATTTGTAGCAGCTCTGTTGTATCGTTTCCTATTGCAGTGCATTAGTGCAGTGTTAAATAAAATCTGCTTATTTAAAATCCTTTTAAATAGTGTTTAAATATTTCCTGCTGATACAATCTGCTAAAGTAGTTATCCTTGCTGCAGATTTCAGTTAACCTTGTCGCAGATATTAAGCCTGAAGCTACACAGACTTTTAGGGACCTTGATTATAGAGCAAAACCTAATGGTGTCATTATAAAACCACAGCTGGACAAGCTTCTGGAGTCCTTGTCCTTTGATCAGATTTGGGTAACACAGCAAGCCAGGAGAGAACTCACGCTAACCCGACTGGAATTGCTGAGGTCTCAGGTTGCTTGAGTACCGCTTTCTAAAAATTAAAATGCAACACATTATAAAATGAGAGTGATTGGTACCTCCCAGTCTTCTGTATGTACCGATGCAGACCAGAGCAAATAGCTTCTCTAGAGCTAATAGCTGTAGAGCAGGGAGAGTCTTTTTTTCTCCTTTCCCTTCTGGCAGCGTAGGAAATATTTGGGCTCTGGACCCTCTTTTTTAAACAAAGAGAAGAAAAACATTGATTTCCCATCTTGTCTAAATTCCATGACAAGAATTAAACCCACTAAAAAATGTAAAACTCCCAGACTATTTTGTCCTGTGATCTTACTTCAAAATTACTTGTCAGAATTAGGCATATATTGGCTTCTAGTTCTTCATTTTCTTCTTCACAGATATCTAGATTGATCAGCAGACCTAAAGATGTTGAGATCTCTTCAAAAGACAGTGTGTACTGAGGAGGACAGGTTTAAATCAAGTGTTCATTGAGTTCAATTTGTAAAATTTAAATACTTTTTTTTTTTTTCCTTGCAAGCAGTAGAGCTTACTGTCTACACATTATCATCTTGGAAGTGTTCTGCACTGTCATGTGGATTTGCAGGTCTTCTCCAAGACATCACCACTGCAGTTAGATAGCAGCAAATTCTTGTTTTGCCACTTTGTGAGATTGATTTGCTGTAATGTTGCCTGTGTGAACCTCTCTTGGGCAAACTGGCCCAATCTTGTGCATCTTGTCTACCTTCCTCTGTGATTTCTGAAGGGCGTAACCTGTTTCTCTGCATTTTGTCTTTTGTGAGAACTTCACAGGGCCTTATCAAGTGATATAGGTTCTCTCTGTGAGCCGTTGTCACATGGTGACCACTGTTTGCTATTAAACATTGAGAGATCTCCTTGGATTTATAAGAACTAGAATATGCTTTCTTGGCCGTGTTGTGCTCGTAGCCTGAAATACTTTTTGTGCGATCTTATTTTCAGCAGTATGTCTGGTAATGGTGGTTTGCCTGAAGCTAGTGAAGCAAAGTGGTGGGTTCTGTTCTGGTTTTAATTTTGCTGATAAAACAGACGCATGAGCTTATAGTTTAAGTCAAGATTTCATTCAATCACATTATTGTTAAGTGCTTTAGAAAACATCAGAAACAGTGCAAGGTTTTATGTTCAATTCATAAATCATATGTTTATAGATAAAGAAAAGCATCTCCACTTTCCTGAGAGATGTTTTTTGCCAGGATCATTTTGAAATGCTTGGTAAATGATTTATGCTTAGTTTCAGGTAATGCTGGACTCGTGTAAATAAAGATATGACACCTCTTGCACAGATGGACTAAGGCCAAACCTGCTGCTTCTTTTTGAATCTCTTGATATCCATTCATATGGATATACCTCACTTAGCTCTAACTTAATAGGCTTGGAAAGAGTGGGGCAGCCTTCTTGATATCGCAAGCTGCATAATGAAGCTTCTCTGAGATTTTCCCTATGCCCTGGAAAACACATTCATATTTCTTCTTACTTATTTAGGACCATTTGGTCTCCTGAACTGCCAAACACTTGGTGTAAATTGAATTTAAGGTAGGTATTTCTTTCATGCTACTATTACAAACTGTTGGTTTATCAGCTGTGATAATTATTCTGACCAATGCGTTCCTGTTTGTCTTGCACTAGACACAGACCTCTCTCTACCTGATATGTCCCAACCTTCCTTTAACACTAGTGGAATATTAACAAATGGTGACAATATACAGGCAGGTAACACTACAGTAATACTACTGGAGGGTTCCCAACCAGGGGTTCCCCTTTTTCTTGCTTTTACTAAATGCATGGCCACGAGGGTTGAGTCATTAACCATTACTTAAATATTTTCAGCATTTTATTTATTGAAAAACCAGAAAGCTTTAATGAGATAAATTTATGAAAAGGGGAATCTTTGTTTGCATATGTTTCAGACTTGTTATTTCAATAAACCTGAGCAACTTCCTTACAACTTGCACTTATAAAATGCTTCACCAATTAATGTTATTTTTTCTGTTACTGTAAGTCCAGACTTTCCTGACCATTTTTCATCTTTCACAAGTCTTGCGTGTGAACAATACAAGCCTGAGTGTTACAAGGCCATAAAATAGTTGGATATAAGTTTGATTTTTAAAATATTTGATGGTTTTGATTGGAGGAGGATTCCTGTATTTTCAGAATCTGTTTCCCTGTCCTCCTAAGTTATGTGAAAACATATGCAAGGCATAAATCATGTCACAAAAAGCATGAAAGGCATTTTAGGATACTTTCTTTGCTGTTGAATCACTGCCAGAAATCTCACCTAGGTTTCTACACTGATTGCCTAAATTGTTTACATAAAGCTTAATAGCCTTTTAGTCAGTACTGAACTCCATCATGCTTTCCACTAGTCTTCCATGAAATATTGTATTTTTATGGCAATCTATTTCTGATTGAAACATTTTACATAAATTGTAGTTGGACTTTGAAAACTGCTGGGGATTTTCTCTTTTTTCTTTCTTTCTTTTCCATGTTTTTTATTGTATAAATAAAGTGACACATTAAAGTGACGTTTACCGGGAAATTAACTAGTGCATGGGAAAAAAAATTTAAGTGAACATAAAACTAAACTTGTAAGAACAACATCAGATTATTGTGTAAGGCTTAGACTCATGGTCTTAAGATGAATGGAAAGGTGGATGATGAACATAGTTATTGTTTCTGTGATGGCTGCTTTGGATATACCATGTTCTTTTATTACAGAGGCACATTTAAGTCACAGTATGCATATCTTGATTTCTTTTTCTGCATGTCTGGGTGTGTTTATGGCTACATGTAAATAAGCATCTGGATTTCTAATTTAAGAATGGTGCTGTTCAATCAGTTTGGTGAGGCGTGGAGCTGCACAAGGTCTGCACATGTAAGAGAATAAGTGATGAAGAGGGAAAGAGTGAATTTTTACACTGGTGATAATATACTTCCTGTGTTCTATAACTAGAAATACATGATAAGCAATTTCTAATTCTAATTTGTGATTTAATCAATTCAATCAATAAGTTTCTATGTTCTTTCTGTGAGCATACATGGTTTCCATGAACAGAGGTGCATAAGTATATAAAATTTTATACAAATATCTTGGGGGAGACTTATTTTTATTTTAAGATTTTTTTATTTGGTATAAATTAGAGTTCGAATCGGTGCTGAATAGATAGCAGGGGCAGTTAAAACAGCTCTGCCAACAGTTGAAAGCTTTCTTGTTAGGACAGTGGGTGAATAGCTTTGCATTCCGTCTGTTAGTCAGTGGAAAAGGTTATTCAGAGGTGACTAGAGAATCTGGCTTATTAAAAGCTTCTGGGTCCTCATTGCTTACCTTCACAGGGTCATTGGCTAGACTGGTTGAGTTCATCCAAAGGATGCATGAGTGGTGAAAACTTCCACAGCTGTTTTAGGAGAAATGTAGAAAATGAAGAAAATTCTCAATAGTGGGAAGTAACCCATGTGTGTTGGTACAGTGTGTCAATAGCTTCCTTTTGAAAGTTGAATTTCATACTGACTTCAACTTTGGAGCTATTTATGATCACTTAATATTGTTAGTAATTTGTTTTCTGATCAAGGAACAATAATTTAATCCTTTTGACAAGAATGTTCACATGTTCTCATGAGCTGGCGTGCTAGCTTTTTCATCAGCTCAAGGTTAAGAATGCTCTCCTACATATCAAAACAATTGTGGTACCTTTTGCCATTCTTCCAAGTTAGAGTAAAAACATTATTTTCATTTCAACTAATGTGTTTTGAATTTTTGAGATATGGCTCTTGGGATTTAATACCATTGTTGCAATGTCACGTAACAATTTTTAAGCTGTTAAATTGTGCTGAGGATTAAAATACATGCATCTTTGTCCTAAGTTTACAGGCAGAGATAAAGTACATAGAAAGCTAGTCAAGGAAAACTCAAAATAAAGTCAGGTACACTGAAGAAATCAAAAGATTAAATAAATAAATAAATGTTACCAGAAAAAGAGAGGTATAAGTCTTAGCTTAACTATGAAAAGAAGTTGCATTGCAGACATTGAGGCAGAAGAAAAAAATTGTAGTTAGAACTCAAACATAATTTAAAATATTTGCACACCAGACAAAGGAAAATCCAGGGAACTAAATAAAATAAGTTCAACACAGTTGAGAGAAATTACAAGGTGATTTCTTCCATCAAAGATCCTGTCCCTAGTGATGCCTCTTTGGGAGGTACGTTAATGAACACGGTAGTGCTCCAGCCAGAGAACCAAAAAACATTAAAGCAACTAGACTAAGATCACTCCTTGTTCCTACACCTTATCACCACGTAACAGAGTGCTTCTTAGAGGTAGAACTGCTGGGGGGGAAAGCCACAGGCTCTGCAAAATCTGTAGCCTTCGTGTGCTATCATATAAATTATGGGCACAACGGGTATTTAGTTTATAGGCTTCAGCAGAGAAGCTGAGGACACGAATGGGCATAGAGATTAGCCTGCTCCTCCAGGAGATCCAACTAGAAGAGCAGCACGTCACATTAACTATGGAGGGTAGGGTAGTTTCAGTTGCAAGTTCTGCATTCTTTTTGTAAGTTAGGTAGAGGACTTCAGTTTTCTCTGCCACCTTCTGAAAGCAAGGTATTTAACATCTGCCTCTTACAGTCGTGTCCCTGAGTGTCACGAGAAAATTCAGAAAGATGACACCAATACTGTAACATAAAGCACATCTATTCCCAACAATGACTACTAACATATAGTGTCTGGTGCTTTTCTGCAAGAAAAAAAAAAAGTAGTGATTATAAAATCTAAACAGTCTAGCTGGAAAAAAAAATGTGGAGCAGTGGGACTGAAAAATATACTATGTTCTACATACACGAGATTGGAAGGGGGTGAGGATTGGGGTGAAATACGAAAGCCTCTTAAGGGTTTGCCACTTGTGAATTATGCATCTCACTCTCACTAGTAGGCGTAAATGCATAATTCTAATCTGTTCTTATTACTTATTTATAACATGCAATAGAATGTAAATTCTATGCCTCCTTTGTACAAGCTTAACATGCCAGTTAAGGTATGCAGGTATTTCAAGGAGCCTACATAGGCAACTTTCTTGGCATAGCACACTTGCCAATTAAAGGGCATAAACTTCAAACAATAAATTAAACTAGCTCTCCCCCTCCCATTTACAGGAGGAATATAGACAGGATGTAAGAAATAAGGGAGAGGATCAACAGATAATAAGAGCAGCATTCATCTTGAAATAAACTGCTCTGCATTATTATTATTTATGATAGTTACTGTTATTAATAAAGTACATGTGGGATAGAGAAAAAGCCTGCAACAACCACTGAATTTATGAGACTGGGGACAGATGCATGCTCTTTCTTTTATATTGCTGGCACTGATCGATTTGTATTTTTCCCTGATGATGGTTTATGCCATTATAACTGTTTGGTGGCTCCTTACTATTGAGTTATGGTTGCAAAGCACTTCAAAAACGAGAACAAGCCTCTGAACATTATATCCTAATCTGCACATCCTATAGATACACCATAATACAGAGCAGCTGACTGCACCACCTGTGATCTGTGTACCCACAAACATGATTTATTCCGGTAATCCCAGTTTAATGCATCACATCAGATTGTGGCAGTTATGTTATCTGATGACATTACTGACACTACATGACATGACTGGGTAGTGCAACATGTCAAGTTGAAAAAAACTTCGGGCTTTTCAGGGTTGTTGGGGTTTTTTTAGTATGTCTGTTTTGAAAATAAATATAAAGCAAATAAACTAAAAAAAAAAAAAAAAAAAGGAAAAAGAAATCCCAATAATTTTTCCCAACCACATGTTGACCATATTAATAACTCAAGAGCTGGGGCTGATTGTTCTCATAAGGACAGAGGAGAGCAGGTAGAAATACAGTATATTTTACTATGCTGCTAATTCTGTGGCCAGATGAAAACTAGCTCAGCTTTTGTAGTCTTGCAACAGATTTAACTTCCTATAAATTGTCTTGTTTAGAAACGGTGCTCAGAAGCTGAGTCCTCCCACTATCCTTGTTCCAGCACTACAGTAATGTTTTAGCAAAACCCTTTATTCTCTGACTATAATTCAAATATACAGAGCTGTTCTGGTCCTGGGAAGGTGATAGTATCTCTTCTGCAGAAACTCTTAAATCACATGATGCCTTGCCTGGGTGGTGAGAGTTGTTTTCTAATCATCTTGCATGCCTGGTACTATACAAAATGGTAGAACAAGTTACCCATAGTGGGTGTAAAATGCATATATAGCTAACTAAAGCTCATAACCTATAAACTGCTAATCTGTAACCTCTAGTTGATACCAGTTCAAACAGCCATTGTCATCTTTTTCTTGTTTAGATTCCAATCGCTAGTCTGAGTGTGCTGTCTCCAGTTTCTGCTTGCTTGATGAATCTTGTTGTTGTTGTTGTTGAATATTTTGTTGATTAAAACAATTGTTTGGGGGTTAAAATGGCATCTTGCAATTTAGTATGAATATTCAATTTTAATAACTAAAAATCTACTAGTAAAATTATTTACTTTCTGTCAAAGAAAATATTTCTTTTGGAAATTAATGTCCTTCCTCTCATCCCTCTTTTTCTTAGGCAGGAAAACTTAAAAAAAACAGATAAAATACAGTGTTGCAGAGTTTTAAGTAGTCTCAGATACAGAGAGAGAAGTATTGAAATCTTGCGGAACTCTGTTCCACAGGTTTGCAAATTACAGTGGTGCTTATAAAAATAATTTTAAAAACATGGTGTTGATATTTAGTGTCTCTTCCCCAGAATTTGATTTATAAAGATAAACCTGAATCTTCTTGTCAGCAGTAGATGTTCCAAGATTTTGGGTGGGTGAGTTTCTCTGAAAATTCCACTTTCTAAATTTATTGCATGTCCCCCCCCCCCCCCCCCCCCCCGTATTATTGAAAGGGATTTTGTGGGAACACAGGGTCCTAATTGCTTTTCTATGTAGCACTTACTATCTTATATACCTGTATGGTGTGTCGTCATGTTTGTTTCCTTTTCTCAGGTTGTTTTTTCAGCCTCTTTTCCTAAGAGAGTGTTTGTAAGCCTGTGCTTTCTCACTGCCGTTTTCTAGACAGACTTTATTTCTGCACTCTGTAATATATGCTATTCCAGATCAGACTGCCCTATTGATTTATATAAAATGGATAGTAATAGTTGCTGTATTACTTACCATATATTCTTACGTAACTTAACATCTTACTGGCTTCTCTTACCACAGCTGCACATTCCTCTGTGTTCTTCAGTGGGTTGTAAAAGTGGCAGTCAGGCACTTCTCTTGACCTGATACGATTAACTCAGCACCAAATGTAAGGTGAATCTGAATTTTGTTTCTCCCACTGCAGGAAGATTGGAATTACTTGGGAATACGGGATGTACTTCTGTTAGCGAGCCAAGGGGTTCTTGGTCATACTAATGTGAATCCAGAGTAGTTCCAGTTTTATAGCAGCAAGTACCTGAGACTCAAATTTGCAACATAGTTGCCTAGTACAAATATATTTTCCAGTTGTGAATGTAAAGCTGAGGCAATACAGAGGTAAAATGTTCAAAACACTTTTTTTTTTGCTGTTTCACTTTTTTGAGCTCAACATTGACTGAGAGATCATGGTTCCTATGATGTATACTAACAATTCCCCTCTATTTAAGCTGATAGCAATACGGTGACTGGATTGGAAGCATTCATGAATGGAAATTTTCATTTAAATCTTAAAATAGGGCTGCATCAGGCCATATGATGTGCAAAGAAATGACAAAGAGAGAAATAAAACTAAGATAGTGACATTGGTATGACCACAATTACTTCTCTTCATGTGCCTGGTAAAAATTAATGTGCTCTGTCCTCTTTCTGCTTTCTCTCCCCCTCCGACCTTCAAACTCACCTTATTCATCCAGCTGTTATATTGAAGTAAACTAGGGAGACAATGCATGGTTTTAATTCTAGTAAACAAAGATATAACTTGGAAGCTAATTAGGTTCATTTGATGCTGGATGTTTGCACTGACTGGCTATGTGTCGTTTTGGCAGCAAGAGAAGTCTTTAAAAAAAACCAAATCCAAAATGCCTCTATTTTTCTGATGGTGGCTGATGATGATGGGCCAGGGGAACAGTTTAAGGATGTTAAAGGAGGGAGTGTTCCGAGGAGCTTCACACATGCACCGTGATTCTTCTGCGGCCAGTGCCATGTCATGTCCTTACAGTCACACAGGGAATCAGGTAGATTAACTGGAGTTACAGGATTGAAAGAGAAGTTTAAATGTCCTTCTCTGATGTTTCCCTTCCACTTTTTCTAAGTAATGTGGTATGTGACACTCCACATGTTTTGAGTTTTCTTCAGCTGAGCACCTTTAGGATTTCAAGCTAGTGTGTCCTAACTGGAGAGTGAGAACAGTGTGGAAAATGTACCCACGGTAGCTATCTCAGGGACATGGCTTTAAAATAAAAGCCTGGAATCCTTGTAGTCCAACTTTTGCAATGGAAAAGGAATAACATGCATGTTTAATTAAAAAGACATGTACCTTGCTAGAGTAGGGTTAAAACTAGTAGTTTTACCAAAAAAAGGGAAAAAAGAAACACAATAATCAGGAACGGAGGCTGATGTGGCCTTGTGAATTAGCCAGGATGAAGCATAAAATTTGAGGGATGAGTTTGTGCTCAAAGAAGCGCACAAGGTTGAGCTGTTAAATGGCAGAAAGGTTTTCCTTACAACAGTTAAGGGTTATAAGAGCATAACCAAGAGACACTGTTACTAAATGTGAAAACAAATAGATTTTATAATCTTTGCCGTTGAAACATAATTATATTTAAAAGCATTTAATACTTTGAAGCTACCACTTTTCCAAAAGCAGAACTGCAGTTCTACAACGTGCATGTAATAACTGAAATGATTAAAGATCCTTTTGTTTCACATTTGTGCCAAAGGGTTTTTCTTGAATATAACTTTTTTACTTTTTTTTACACAGTCCAACACAACTGCCATATTTTTGGTACCATACGATACATGGGTTTGTGCCATGCTTTTTAATTCCTCAGAGGGGGCCTGGAAGTTGTACCTTTCTGGAACTCTTCTGAAGTGTATAAACCTCAAATGGAATGAGGATTTACTCCTTCATGAGTTACTTGGAAAAACAGCAATATTTACTGCTGAGCAAATAGCTTCTAAAAAACATCAGCATTTGTTGGCCAGCTAGAAGCAAAGTTGTTTGGTCCATATGCCATTGTGTCAAAGTCTTTGCGGCTTAGAGAGCAGAACAACAGCTTATGGTGTTCCTGAAAATAATTATTTGTGACCCTGAGTTTATGTCTGTCTCTCTCTTTATTTCTTGCCCTTGTTTTTAGTGGTTTCACAAAATGCTTCTAATTCTCACTCTGGAACATTCTTAATTATTAATTACTATCCAGCAGAAGTTGCTGCTATCTTGGAAGATAGCTGTTTTCTTCAATTAATGGTCTAGTTCCACATGTGAAAGAACATTAATTACTAGGTTATACAATTAGGTACATGTGCACACTGTTTTCTTGGGCTTGATCCAAGGTCAGGCTGGACGGGGCTCTGGGCAACCTGATCTAGTTGAGGATGTCCCTGCTCATCGCAGCGGGGGTTGGACTACATGAGCTTTAAAGGTCCCTTCCAACCCAAACTATTCTATGATTGAGTTGCCTGAAGTAGGCAAGTGGTGTCATTTGTGATGCCCTGTTTTTCCTGAAATATTTTCAAGGGAGTGGTGAGTATGGCATCGGATTTACAGGAAATCTGTGAAAAAGATGCAGCATTAGTAGAGTCTTCCCAGAGAAGGCTGTACATTAGTGATGGTTCTTCAAGAGTCAATATAATTAAGTGATTGGTGCTTTATAAATACAGAAAACAGGATATTCTGTACAAAAAGTTATATATGAGTTGTTGCTTGCTTTCAGAAAACAGTGGAAGGGAAAGAACTGCTAATGATGTCTGATGGAGCAAGCCTGATAATACGATCTTGGCACCTACTTTATGAATTTGATTTTTTTCTTTGGTAGTGCATAAAAATCAGGTGGGGACATCGTTGTATTTGGTGATGCAGATTTATGGTCCCAAAGAGTTTACCTTCTAATTAAATATTAAGTTACTGTGAGTTAATTTAACAAACCATGAGAAAGAAGATGGGAGAACAGCATAAGGATGTGAGTAATGAGCTGAAGTAGTCGTACGGTCTACCTACATAAACAACATGGTGATTGGAATTCTTTGGAAGTTTTTCATCTTCCTACTCTCTCAGCAGGTTTTCTTTGTTGTGCTGCTAACAATCCCTTGCTACAGTGCTGCCGTATTATTTTCCTTTGAATATAGCAATGGGATAGCTATTGTCTCAATTATTTTCCTGAGAGAAACTGTGTGAGGTTCCTTACGCAAGTCACATTTCAACTGAGTGCTCACCAGGACAGGACGTTGCCATTTCTGGCCCTTACAATAGCTGCCTGAAACCAGGGAGAGTGGAAATAGGGCGGAAGAGGGGAGGAAAGAAGGGTATGTGTCTCTCTTGCTGTAAACCTGAATACAGAATGCTGCATGTTACAGATAAATTAAAACATTGTAGACATTACTACTGTGTTATTTTTGAACTGTGAGGTACTCTGATGTCTTGACAGTAAAGCTCACGTTTTGAGTCAAGTTCTTAAATCTCTAATTACGGGGCTGTGTTTTTTTTTTTATTCTACTAATTATGTTTTTCTTCTCTTAGTAACATCTTTCAAATTCCATGCTAAAAGTAACACTGTAGTGTTGCATATTATCTTTCAATGACTACCCATTAAATTTGATCAAAGCAAAGTGAGTGTTCTTATTGACCATGCAAACCGGGTCATTCTTTATTCTTTCTGTCTCATGCATTGATTGTGCTATCAGGACTTATGCTGATGGTTATTAGAAACTGGATATATACCAACCACTATAGTTAGATTTACCATGATATTTAAGATAGTTGCCTTGGTTAGTGTGCGAAGTTCCACATATACCACATGTATAATAAATATAGTGGTATGCAAATGTCAATTTTAATGATAGCCACTATAGTTAGTAATTCTCTTGCTGACATATGAGTTAGAAAAGAACTTAGTTTGTTTGTATTGCCTCTGAGGTCAAAGACATGAAAAGGCAGGTTGATCCCTTCTCTCCCTGCCGTTCCCCTCCCTCCTCCCTCGCCTTTTTTTAGGGGAAAGTAAGTAATGGTTTTAAAAGAGATATGTGGGGTTTTATTTTAGTTTTCTTCTTTTGCTCTGGTTTTGACATGAAAAATGCAGAATTATTTTTCTGGCTCTCTGCTACCTTAATAGGATGATTTGATAGAATTTTGTACCCCCAAGAAAGTCTCTTTTTTCTTTGCCCTTTGGTGCTCTTTGCCCTTCTGAGTCCAGAAACAAGTACCAGACCAAATCCTGAATTTAGGTTTTTCTCAGTAAACCTCTATAATTTTTAAGTTTATCTTTGTTTTGGTAAGAAATAAGTGATTTAAGAGAGTAGTTATTGGAAAATTGCAATAGGAAGCATTTGATATTATCTTAAAGTAACACAGGGAATTGAATTTGTGGAACACAGGAATATAACCTGATCAAAAGTGTAAGAAAAAAAAAATTCAGTTTTTACTGTAAGTTAAAGAGAAAATAATTGCCTGCTTATTTGGCTCATTTTGTAAATTGAGATCAATGAAATTCTTCCAGCAACAGCATGAAATCAATTGTAAAATAACATACAATTCATGCCCTATATTGTAAATTATAGTTTGTTTGACATTAATCACTGAGTTTTCCATGCACTGGGATGCATTTTCTTGTAACGTATTTCTGGATAATGCTTGTGGATCCATTTCTAATGTGTTTGAGAGCGACCTGTTTTTCATGTTCACAATTGCCTACATTTGATCTTATGCAAATCATGCAATCAAGCAAATGAAAAACAAGGCGTTGTTGCTAGAGGACCTTGACAAACAGTAGCTTTGTAGTTTTAAGAACCTCCTCCCTCCTCATTCAGATTCGTGTTTGTATCTGTAGTTGTTTGAATCCATTGATCCGTTATGAAACACTTCGAACTTTAAATAGGAAAATATCTGCCAGATCAGATTGTGACAAGTAATTGCATCAATTATGATGTAATATGATTTTCATTGTTCAGTTTGTCAGTTTCTGGTTCTAAGCATTTAGAAATACTACCTACGCTATATTTGCAGGCTCATCCAAACCTTGATGAAGTCTATGGAGAGATTTTCATTGACTACAAAGCTCATGCTTTGAGTGACATTCCTAAATCTCTAATTTCTGTATTTTCTTCTCCAGCTTCCACTAACTTCATTTTTCTTCTTAGCCTTTATCCCACCAAAACCTTTCAGATTCCATTGAAACTTTCCGTTCAGCATTTATTAGTCAAAATACATTGGCATTATTAAATTGAGATGAGGAATGAAGATTTCCTTTGATTCTGGTGACATGTTGCCCCCCCCCCCTTTTTTTCCCCCCATATTTTATCTTTCTACTCTTTTTTTTTAACGTCCCCTCTCCTTCCCGCACCTCTCAGTATGCTTAGTAGTTGATGCTAAAGGATGTTGCTGCTCGTATGTTTTGTCTTTCCATTCCTTGGTATTCCTGTTCTTTTAAACTTTGCCTGTTTCCTTGTCTTGTCTTTTTGCTTTTTCCATTTCAGGCACTGAGACACGCATACTAATTTATAGTCACTTGTTTTTTGGGGGGAGAGAAATAAAACATTTTTCCATCTTCCATTCTCTTCATCCTTGACAAAGTTCCTCCCCCTTCAAATTTAACTAGGTATTTCCAGAAACTCTTATGTATTCGAGTAGTCTCATCAGCTACAGTTTGCATCAAATCAGGGTTTCAGTACAAGCTACTTTTTTAAAACAAACAGTTCCTTGATGAGGAATTTTCCTTAAAGAAGCTAAAAATACCCCTCTCCAACCCCCATCCCAAATCTATGTACAAGGAAAACAGTGATCCACCATAAACAAATGGAAAAGGAGAAATCCACTTTTTCTTGTTCTCTACCTCTTCTCCCTTCCCTTGTGTTATATTCACTCTGCTAAGTGAAGTCTCACAAAACAGTTTCAACTTAAAGAGAAGAATGTGTATTCACTGTTTACAAGGATATGAGTTAAATAGGTGCCATGGATTGCTTTCAGATGTTCATTTCAGGATTACTAAAAGTAAAATCCTCTGCTCACTTGTTTACCCACCCAGACATGGAGTATCTGACACTTGTCTCACAGACTTCCACCTCCATCTGTACTTGTTGTGGCTTCTCTGATGGCAGCTGCAAGGAACAAGGGATCCAGGGAGGTGTACACTAATGAGGGCAATGCAGTCGGTGCAGTACGTGGAGTTTACTTTCTCTGCTTGCTGAGCCAGCTTGAGCACCTGCTCTGGAGTGTGCTTTCCCCCTCTCACCCACATAAGCACTGCTTAACCCTGGTAGAATCAGCCCCATTATGTTGATTAAACATGTCACTGTGTTACAGGCATTCACTTGATGATTTTTTTTTTTTTTTTTTTTAGTTATGGCATTTTTTTTTTAACTCACACTTTGCCATGTGCTCCATAGAACAATACCACTGAGTGATACTGCGTTTTCAATAAAAATGCACGAGTTCATTCTCTTCTCACAGAGAGTGGAGTAAATCAGAAGGAATTCCATTGCAGCAGGGACATTATATGAGGGGAAAACTAATGAGAAAGAAGTTAGGTCTACAACATTTCTGCTTCAGTGATGCCTTTGCCATCAAGTTGCAATTTTTGGATTTGTGCTCGCAAATATTTTTGTACAAAATGATGGTTTGATACTATTTGGGTCTGAAAACACTGGCATTTGTTACGTCTTGCAGAAACCCAGAACTTTTCTGGCATACTAAAAATGTGTTTCTATAACATATGCATTTTACTTGTATACCTTATACTGTTGCCAAAACCTCAACTGTAAATTCCTTCTTAAAGGATTTGCTCATTAAAATCTGTGATCTGTATTTTAATTAAAAAAAAAAGAAAAAGATTAGAAAGTTATGTCTGCATTACTTTCCTACTGTAATTTTTCTAACAAACATTCCTTTATTAGTACAGGGAAGAATATAGGAAGCTAAAGATCTTTTAGAATATTTATTCAGCAAAGATGCTACATTTTATTCACCATTTTCTGCCGTAGTTGAAACTCAAGATAGCTTCGTAATAAACAACCATTTAACAGTTGTTTTGCTATAGCATTAGACAGGTTGTCTTTACTGAAATATACTTTACAAATGTTCGGCATTCTCACAGCTGAAGACAAACAGGCAAAGAGAGAACAGACCGCTATGAGTGGTGGCAACAATGAGCTTCCTTTGTATTCATGCTTATAGTGAAATCTGCATGGAGTGTGCCATTGTATGTATTGATGCTTGACATTCATGTATCATACAGCACATTTAAAAAAAAAATAATCTGGCTGTGTTAATGAACCTGTACTTGTTTTTCCATTAATTTGATTTGATTTAATCATCTTAAAGGTGTTCATTTGCCACTGTAGCAAATTGATATATTATGTAGCACCTAAGAGGCTAACATCTTTCTTTTGTTTGGGTGGTGTACGTTCTAGTGTGAATGCACTGTACAATGGGGTCATCTCAACCAAAGTGTGCCCCGTAGACCTATTAGTAGTCAAAATCTGCAGTTATTTGCTATTAAACAACCGGCACCTATTCACTCCTCTGGGACAAATCTGAAACATTTAAGAGATACAGGTCCCACTTCCTCTTGACTTTCTGAATTCACTACCCTCTGAAAGTTACAGAAAAACAAAGTGAAATTAATATACAAAGTAAATTCCTGTTCCTTTTTTTTCCCTAGATTTAGCCGTTTTTACGCCGCACCAGTTTCTGCTTACTGCCTGCACGCTTGCTGGCTGTACAAACAGTTCCCAGGTCACCTTGTTTACAGCACAGCTGCCACCATCTCATGTAGATGCCCCGGTCCTGACGGTTTTGGATTCTAGAATGATATATGTACAGTAAGTAAGGATTTCTTCTTTCCCGACAACACAATAGTGCATCAGTTTATTCAAGAATTCCAGTGAGTTCAATCAGGGGAAGGGTTTGTGACATAAAATTAAATTTATTATGATTAAATGCATAGAAGTGATTAGTTTAGTGGTTCTGTGAACCTTCTGATTATCACTTGCCAACTTAATTTCCATTTTGTCTTTACGCAATCAGTATAACCTACATATGGGCACAGCCTCTGCAAACTTCAGTGCAGGAAATGTTCTGGTGATATGCCCGTTTTGTAGCCCCTGCTTTGTGTGTTACTGTAATCATTTATCTATTGAGTACAAATACTGCATTAGAGGTATGCCTTAGATTTATTTTTATGGTTGCACAACCATGTTTTCAAATTCTTAAAATAAACCCCACAAAGTCCCCTAAACAGTGTCTTACATTTTTCAGTACGGTGTGAATCTTTGCTGATCTTAATCATATTTTGCTTTTATTTGCAGATGGAAAGAACCAGTAGAAGTAAATGGAATCCTAGATCGCTATATAATTTATATTGCCAGCAATGAGCAGAATTTTACAAAGTGGAATGTAATCTATAACAGCACAGAACTTTTTCTGGATTTTACTATTCGGCAGCTTTTCCCGGGTACTGAATACCTCATAAAACTAGCTGTAAGTTTTAAAGATGAGTAGTAGAGGTGTAAAATGGTGAAAATGATTCTGATTTTGTTAACATCTTAAATACTTAACGGTTCATGTGTCCACTTTGCTTAACCTCTTCTTTCTGAAACTAAGGTGGATGGGCCATCCTGAACAACAGTAGGTGTTTTGTTTCAAAACAGGCCCTCAAAAAATGTGTATGTGATTTCAATACAGATTTTCTTCAAGGTTAAGCTGGATGATAACTAATAGAGAACTGACCAGAAATATATGAAAGACTTAAGAAATGTCTCCTGCCCCCAACTTATGAGAAAATGTTGAATGTATTTGAAAATGTTAGCCTTTCAAATTTTGTACCATGATAATTTGCTCTTTCTTCATAAAAATCTGTATGTAGAAAGAAATAGCAGAGAGGAAGGGAGTTCAGTCTAAAGTAGCAGTTTGTTTATTCAAAACATTTTAAAAGACCTTGGTGTTTTCATTGCATTTCTTTATCTTTGGTTTTATTGTTTTATAGAACAGCTTGAGCTCACTAACAAACCTGAAAATGTGTGCATAAAAGCATGGGATTGTCCTGTGTTTTAACTACACTGTTCATTTTATAACAATACCTATATAAGGATATTTGCTTTGATAAATGCCATAGAAAAATATTCTGCTCTTGATTATGAATAAATTTACATTTATGTAGACTGGATATGCATTCATTTTTTCTTAACATGCTCTTGAATGTTCTAAATATTATACCACAAAAAATAAACTACCTTCAGGTAATGATAAGGATCTGACTTGAACTTGAAAAAGCAAGGATATTCAGTCTAATTAAAGCTTAGATTCATGTTGAAATTAATTCATTTGTGCCTAGATATTTCAGCATAGTAAATTGTATAGCATATAAAATAGCACCATGTCCAAAACTAAGGCAGTACTTCAACAAGCATTTTATGCCTTTATAAGCAAGTGGGACTGTCAAAAGAATTGTTGCCGTCCTTCACTGTGCCACAGCTCTTCTCTGCTCCCACCCAGCTCCTGTGCGTGGGGGCACAAGGAGAGAGGAGGATCAAGGGACAAGTAACAGCTGGGGTTTGGAGAGCAACTGGGACTGCTTCTTTTGGTGGCTCTGCCTTGGCGTATGGTTAAAACAGAGAAGCGTTGTGTGGACTTTGTTGTTACTTCATCAACGTGTATAGCTTTTCTAGAAGTTACTGAATACATTTTTAGAAACCTTTGATCTTTATGTTTAATTTCTCATTCCTGTGGGTTTTTTTTAATATTTGCATTGCATCAGTGGTAGCCAGAAAGTAAGAAAAGAACATTTCTTCTGGTGATGAAGATAACCAGATTTACCTGGATAAAATGCAATGGTCTGTGAGATGCAGGTTAGAAGGTCTAAATGTCCTTGCAGCTTTGAAAATGGCCAGTCTAAAAGCACAAGAAATGCCCAATATCTTTGAGGTGATAGCTTTCTTAAAATGTTTCAACCCATTGTATTTAGAACTTGCCAGAGTAGTTTAAGAAAAATGTAATATTAGAGATTTACAAGTTATGAAGTTTAAACATGGCCAAATGTTATACTTGATGAAAAAACCCCAACACCCACCCATCCCAAACCCAAATCAAACACACAGACACCTGGAAAGAAATTGAAATATTTAGTGTTTCACATATAATTTAATCTGGATTTCAATAAAACTTTCAAAGTAAAAACAACAATAGCATGTCTTCAACACTGGAAACTTATTTAAATGCTTCCTGTTTTTTTGGTTAGAATGAAATATTTCTGTCAGAACCTTTTTCTTTTCCTTGTTTCACAGGTAATATTAATTTTGTTTTGTATCCATGCAAAAGCTGGTTTTGGTTCATGTGGGAAATTGGAAGTTGAGTTATCAAAAGTTGCAGCTTTGGACACAGGAATGAGCATCCTCATCAGCAGAACTTTCAGCACCTCACAGGCTGCTGGCTTTAACTTTTGTATGACAAGGTCGTTATAAGTACATGAAATAAAGTTAACAAAATATTTACCTTCGTATGCTGTTACCAATTTTTTGCAATTGATTACTGCCGTTTAATATGTAGCAATTGTATTTGTAAATGAGTGCAACAGCTTTTATAAGCAAATCTAATGCTTCTTTCCAAAAGTGAGCTGAGAAGTCTTAAGGCCATGTCTCCATGGATTAGTGCAAAGGAACTTGCTTTTGCTCTCTTCATGCTCTAAACTGGATGAGCGTGACCTGGGCCAATCTGAAAGCAAATGAAAAGCTGAAAGGCTGCATTTAGTAGCTGGGGTGGCACACCTGTTGATATGACTTGAGTGCTTTTGTGATTTAACTGTTAAGCTAGTATCTCCTCGTGGCTATGTTGTGTGGGTAAGCTAGCTCAGGTGCTAGCTGGAGGATCACCGTGTTGTGTCTTGTTATGTGGTTTGGACCTGTCCCTGGGCTCGCTAGACACTTTGATGTTTTTGCAAATTTTGCCTCAAATCTGTTTCTCAGTGAAATTCAGAATGGCACAGTGGGGCTCAATCTAAGTGTAGGATTTCGTGGCTTTGAACATCACTGGATGCGATTGCCAGAGTCCCAGCAATGTCCAGTCCATTTGAATGCACTAATCTAAAATCCCACTATTTAAAATGGAGGTGAGCTTTCTTTTACTGATTTTCATTAAAAGAATCAGAAACTTTGTACCCCAGCAAGTTTCAGAGATACAAAAATTGAGCTTCATGAGATTCAACAAATAAATGAATGGGAAGGCTGCTGTTACCGAGCCCTTGAATGAAAAAGCCCTCCACTGCTGAGGAAGGCTTGGTGGAACTTGTTTAGCAAGGCAGTAAGGAATGTACAAGGAAGAGGTCTTCCAGAGCTGGTCTTTTTGGCTTCTTCATGAAGCCAGTAGAAGCGAAATCGTTTGAAGAATAGTCTGTCTTTGCTGGAAGGATGATGCTCTTAAATATTGTCCTTATCAAAATGCTAACAGTTATCTGAGCATCCATCTAAGCTGACTTCTTTTTTTTTTAAAAAAAACCCACTATCATATTTAAAGTAAATGCCATTTTTGGATGTTCCCAAAACTGAGGTTGCATTCTTTCATCTTTATTCGATAGTCCAGACTGAACACAGGGAGTAATTCTGTAGTTGTGTTGGGAATGTAATTTCCAGTGAAATCAAAACAATCTTGGCGTGTAAAATAGCCTCTCATTTACAAACAGTTCTTATTTTTACCCATGGGGCTAGTATACACTTTTGGAGCGGGGTAGGAAATATGCTGACTGCTCTCTGATTTGAAACGCACTGGGAAATGGGAAATTGAAGCTAATCCTTTCAAATAAAATATACTAGATTGAGAGAAACATTTTATTCCTGGAGATCTGGACAGCAAGGTTATTTTTCCTTTGTGTGCTGATGATCCAGAGTGGGCTGCTTGTCTGCTTCAGCACATGGGCAACTCCTAAAAACACAGGTGATCCCATAAATTTTTAATTAAGAGTATGTCTGTATCTGAATCTTTGTTGAATTCAGATTTTGATTTATTTTATTGCTAAACAATAAAAGTAAAAACAAACAATAAACTAAACCAAAAATCTTTAAATCCAGTACAGAGTTTATATACTATTGTATATTTTTTTAAACTTCTCTAAGAACTCCTGTCTCTTGTCATTGATCTTAGTGCAAGTAATTGGAAAACCAGCACACGTAAGGATGATAGCTGTGTAGTCTTATGTTTGTGCATGTAAAACTTTAAAAGCCTGTTTTATAGGGCGATATGCACATTTTCTTGCGCATTGTATTGTTTCATAATCAAGCAAAATGTAAAAATCGTGTAATCAATCTTTTCTTCTCTGGTAACTGAAATACAAATGATTTGACTTTGTTATCCATAAACATGTAATAATAACTGTTACATACTGATTTATAATAGAGTGTTTTTTCACTATTTTAATTGCGTCTGCACACCACTCTGTGCATTGTCGTGAAGTGCGGGTCTGTCTGAATGGCATTTTTTTCTCAATGACTATTCATCGAGATGATTTTTTAAGTGTGTTGCAAGTTGGTCAGTATATTCTGTGTCTGGAACTTGTAAGAGCTTTTTAGTCAATTCCAGAAGAGTTTTGCACTGTGAATGATATATACTGTACTGTAATGTTCTTTAACTGTGGCTGCAAAAGCAGTGGAAATCTAATTGTGATTGTGACTCACAGTCAAATGCAAAATGCTGCGAGTCAACCATTAGTATAAGGTTTTAGCTACATTATACCTAAAAATTAAGTATCATGAGTAGCACATCTTGTTATTTAAGAAAAGAGGTAAACAAATATATACTAAGAAAAGGACCTCCTATGAAAAGCACAGACTTGCTAAGTTTAGATATGTAAAAATTACAAAATTTTACAAAAAATCATTGTTAAAATTATTGGTATTACATTGAAATATGTTTGTTTTGATTCATATTTTAAGGCTTGCACTGGAGGTGGATGTTCAGTAAGCGAAGCTAGCACAGCTATAACAGATGAGAGTACACCAGAAGGTGTTCCTGCTCCAAAAGCCCAGTCATATTCATCTGACTCCTTTAACATCTCATGGACTAAGCCTGAGTATCCGAATGGTAAGTGAACTCTTTTAGCCTCAAGTTAAAAAGATGATTAGTAAAGGTAAATTAATATTCTAAATGGCAGCTTATATGTGGTGCTTAATTTTTAATGATCATTTTAGCACATAAAATACCTGAGATAGTATCATTGTCTGCAGCTAGGAGATTGTGGTTTTCAGCCTATCGTACGGTTTCAGTGGCTCAAAAGTGCTCCCTTTTGATAGTTCTTGTGTACTGCATCTCATTGTTTAATGTTTTCCAGGACAACTGAGCTGAGGAATAGGCATTCTTGCACAGTATCAGTCTAGGATGTTCATTTCACCTTCCAATAAAACATTCATTTCTTTTACATTAATTGATATATAATAATCATTAGATTTGTGTTCTACATAGTCATCTTGAAGGTGTACTTTTCCATAGCTGTGAAAGTAAAATAATACACTTTCTTTTGTTTAGAAATGTTTTCCATTGTGAAATATCCACATGTAAAACTTTTGGACAAATTTTACATTTCTAATGGTGTTGCACAGTATCATATGGCCTTGGAATTCACCTTGATTTTATTATCATGCATGTAACAGTTTAAATCACAGCAGAGGAAGCTATGCAGAAATCACTGAATTTAAAGCAACAGAAATGTTTATCTTCGTTGGCTTATCATATTGATATATATCAATTATTTCTCACAGTGGTTTCACATTAATTTCATTTTTCCCCTGCAAGTTTTTCCCCGCTTTCAATTCTGGTAAAGCACATCCTACTTGTATAACTTCACTACAAGGCACTTTAAATGATTCCTGCAAAATTGGTGATTGTAAAGCTACATATACGTAATATTCTGTAAGGTCTTACATTACTTTTAGAAAGAAATAAGAGTATGTCATCTGCTGTTAAATAATGTATTTGATAATTTATGGTTCTTTTTATGGGAGTCATATTGGAAGATTTTGCCTCCTAGCCCCTCAGAAACCCTCTAACCCTGTTTCTAAAATCCCATCAGCATATGTGGCAAAGGCTTAGAGGAAGGCAAGGAGGAAGGAAAAAGGGGAGGGGTAAGGGATAGGGGGGAAGGAAGGCCATGTATGTGGCTTAGTAGCTAAAGTCTGAATAATTTTCAATGAAATGGGCATTTTTTACGTGTAATAGTTCATGTCAGGACCTGATGCCATTAACCTTGCATTGTGGGAAAAAATCCAAATAGTTTAGAGAGTGGTTTAACTAATCAAATAAATAGAAATATATATATATGCATATACTTATATATGCATATAAACAGCACAAGGTAAAGACCTATAGTTTGATAAATAAATTTCCACAAGGTTCGTGGGCACCAGTGATACAGCCAGGAGCTGTCTGAGGAGTATCAAGAAGGACTACAGAGCCCTGGGAATGGTGGTAAGGGACTCTGGAGCACAGGAAGTTTTTTCATCAATCCTCCTGGTCAAAGGGAAGGGGTTTGAAAGGGCCAGTCGAATCTGGCGAATCAACAAATGGTTACAGGACTGGTGCCACAGCCAGGGGTTCGGCTACTTAGACCATGGGACTCGCTTTGAGAAACCTGGTCTACTGGGGGCTGGTGGGGCCCATCTGTCAGAAGGGGAAGAGCATCTTCAGTCATAGGCTTGCCAAGCTGGTGAAGAGAGCTTTAAACTAAAGTTGCCAGAGGAGGGGAACCTCAATCCATCCCACTCCTACCAGTTTGATGCCAGTTTGGAAGGACAGGCAGGGTAGATGAGGAGGGGGTGTCACCCTCTATGTCAATGACCAGCTGGAGTGCATGGAGTTCCACCTGGGGATGGATGAGGAGCTGACAAAGAGCTTATGGGTCAGGATTAAAAGGAGGGCAAAGACAGGTGACATTATAGTGGGGATCTGCTACAGGCCACCTGCCCAGGAAGACTGAGCGGATGAGGCCCTCTATAGACAGATAGGAGCAGCCTCATGTTCACAAGCCCACGTCCTCATGGGAGACTTCAGCCACTGCTATATCTGTTGGAGGAACAACACAGCAGGGCATAAGCAATCCAGGAGGCTCCTGGAATGCATTGATGATAACTTAATTCTCCAAGTGATAGAGGAGCTAATGAGGAGAGGTGTTGTGCTGGACCTTGTTCTCTCCAGAAAAGAGAGGCTGGTGGGGAATGTGAAGCTCAAGGGCAGCCTTGTCTGCAGTGACCATGAAATGAAATGGTGGAGTTCAAGATCCTTAGGGCAGCGAGGAGGGTGCACAACAAGCTCACTACCCTGGCCTTCAGGAGAGCAGACTTTGGTCTCTTCAGAGATCTGCTTGGTAGAGTCCCATGGGATAAAGCCCTGGAGGGCAGAGGGGCCCAAGAAAGCTGGTTCATATTCAAGGGTCACCTCCTCCAAGCTCAGGAGCGATGCATCCCAACAAAGAGGAAGTCAGGCAAAAACGCCAGGAGGCCTGCATGGATGAACAAGGAGCTCCTGGACAAACTCAGACACAAAAAGGAAGCCTACAGAGGGTGGAAGCAAGGACAGGTAGCCTGGGAGGAATACAGAGAAATTGTCCAAGCAGCCAGAGAGCAAGTTAGGAAAGCTAAAGTGCTGATAGAATTAAATCTGGCCAGGAACATCAAGGGCAACAAGAAAAGCTTCCATAGGTACCTTGGTGATAAAAGAAAGACTAGGGAAAATGTGGGCCCTCTCCAGAAGGAAATGGGAGACATGGTTTCCCGGGATATGGAGATGACTGAGGTACTCAATGACTTTTTTGCCTCAGTTTTCACCAGCAAGTGCTCTAGCCACACCACCCACATCACAGAAGGCAAGGGCAGGGACTGGGAAAATGAAGAACCACCTATTGTAGGAGAAGATCAGGTTCGAGTCCGTCTAAGGAACCTGAAGGTGCACAAGTCCATGGGACCTGATGAGATGCATCCATGGGTCCTGAGGGAACTGGCAGATGAAGTTGCCAAGCCGCTATCCATCATATTTGAGAAGCTGTGGCAGTCCAGTGAAGTTCCCACTGACTGGAAAAAGGGAAACATAACCTCCATTTTTAAAAAGGGAAAAAAAGGAAGACCCAGGGAACCACAGGCCAGTCAGTCTCACCTTTGTGCCTGGCAAGATCATGGAGCAGATCCTCCTGGAAACTATGGTAAGGCACATGGAAAATAAGAAGGTCATTGGAGACAGCCGACATGGCTTCACGAAGGGTAAATCGTGCCTGACAAATTTGGTGGCCTTCTACGACAGGGTTGCAGTGTTGGTGGATAAGGGAAGAGCAACCGATGTCATCTACCTGGACTTGTGCAAAGCATTTGACACTGTCCCGCATGACATCCTTGTCTCTAAATTGGGGAGACATGGATTTGATGGATGGACCACTTGGTGGATAAGGAATTGGCTGGATGGTCACACTCAAAGAGTTGTGGTCAATGGCCCACTGTCCAAGTGGAGACCAGTGACGAGTGGCATTCCTCAGGGGTCAGTGTTGGGACCGGCGCTGTTTAACACCTTTGTGGGCGACACGGACAGTGGGATTGAGTGCACCCTCAGCAGGTTTGCTGACAACACCAAGCTGTGTGGTGTGGTTGACACGCTGGAGGGAAGGGATGCCATCCAGAGGGACCTTGACAGGCTTGAGAGGTGGGCCTGTGCGAACCTCATGAAGTTCAATAAGGCCAAGTGCAAGATCGTGCACATGGGTCGGGGCAATCCCAAGCACAAATAGAGGCTGGGCAGAGAAGAGATTCAGAGCAGCCCTGAGGAAAAGGACTTGGGGGTACTGGTGGATGAGAAGCTCAACATGGCCCAGCAATGTGCACTTGTAGGCCAGAAAGCCAACCGTATCCTGGGCTGCATCAAAAGAAGAGTGACAAGCAAGACGAGGGAGGTGATTCTCCCCCTCTACTCTGCCTCATGAGACCCCACCTGGAGTACTGCATTCAGCTCTGGGTCCCCCAGCACAAGAAGGACATGGACCTGTTGGAGTGAGTCCAGAGGAGGGCCATGAAGAGGATCAGAGGGCTGGAGCACCTCTCCCATCAAGAAAGGCTGAGAGAGTTGGGCTTGTTCAGCCTGGAGAAGAGAAGGCTCCAGGGAGAGCTTACAGCAGCCTTCCAGTACCTAAAGGGGGCCTCCAAGAAAGCTGGAGAGGGACTTTTGACAAGGGCATGTAGTGATGGGACAAGGGGTAATGGCTTTAAAGTGAAGGAGGGGAGATGTAGATTGGATAAAAGGAAGAAATTCTTCCCTCTGAGGGTGGTGAGGCACTGGAACAGGTTGCCCAGAGAAACTGTGGATGCCCCATCCCTGGAAGTGTTGAAGGCCAGGCTGGATGGGGCTTTGAGCAACCTGTTCGAGTGGAAGGTGTCCCTGCCCATGGCAGGGGGGTTGGAACTGGATGATCTTTAAGGTCCCTTCCAAATCAAACCATTCTACAATTCTATGATTCCTTTAAAACAACTAAAAGTTGGGAATGTATGACTAAATTTGCGCGTTGTATCTTGCTAATACAGCTGGCTATGTACAGCTTGTCTCTCTTAAATACAATAAATAGGTTGTTAGGAAATACAATCAATAGCTTGTTAGGAAAGCTGTGAATCTGAACTGGATAAGCAACAGATGTGATGTCAGGGGAGCTTTATAAAAGGAATTATATTCTTCTGTCCCTTGTCCCTTCATCCATGGAAACTGGAGGTTTCAACAGCCTCGATGGCAACACTGTTCACCTCTATATTGGAGTTTTGAACAATGCATTTAGGTAATTACCAAATTTGTCATATAGCCTACTGCTCTGTAATCCCAAATACACCCTGTGTAGGCCTCCTGTGTCTGTTTCTCCCCTTTAAAAATATTCTCTGGTATTTTCACATCTTCTCACTATTTGAAGCCCATAGAGTATTTTTCCCTTGGGACTGTTATTTTTTGGTGATATGTGGATACCATGCATGTTGCTGTTAGACGGTTTTCCTTAGGGTCAGAACTGATGGAAGGGATGCAGTGAAGTCAGCTGCTGCTGTCCTGCCTTGTGGGGAAAGGCTGCTTCTTTCCACCTGTGAGCTCTTGCTGAGTGGTTAAGAGTTGGAAGAATTGCTCTCTCATGAGCATTTGGCAGCCAGAAGGGCATTAGGGGAGCAAGGACTTTGTTTTTTCACCATAGCATGCTCACACCTGCACAACAGTCAAGAAGGGACATGCAAATTTTCTCTCATTTTTCTTCTTTCTCCTCCCCCATTTTTTGGGGAGTTTCAAAAAGAGTATATAACTAACAACACATTTTCCCATTCTCCTATTTCTTTCTTTCCAATTTCCGATTTCCATCCTTTTCCTTATTTCATAAAAAGAATTAAAAAAACCCAAAAAACAACTCTAAAACTTTTCACTTAGCAACTGCTTAGTCAGGAGAGCTTACACTGTTCAGTTATTTTGTTTTGTTCCTTCTCAGCATATCTTTTGGGCTGCCCAGTGGCTGCATCATTTATAATCACTCTCTGTGTCAGTATTTTAAAACTGTGTAGGAAGCTGAAAAATATCATAGTTGGGAAGACTGAAATATGAGAAAGACCAGCAGAAGGAAATTTCCCTTCAGTTTTCTTACTTCAGCATTTTACTGGTGTATTTTCATAGTCAAAATTTCTAATGGAGCTCCTTTTATTGCAAAAGGATAGAAACTGTTTCCCACTTTTGACTTAATTTGTTCAAACTTGATGATTTTCAGTCTACAAGGTATAAGTAGTGCTTTTTGAAATTACTCAACTTGACTTCATTGAGTCATAAATTGTCATCTCCTTAGTAGATCTCTGGGACCATCCCTTTATCTCCCTCCTACTTTCTTCTGATACTATATGACATAAGTTTCTGTTTATTTCCATGGGTTGAGGAAGCTTATTAACTGTTGCTGATGTTGAATGGCTGTGTAGGTTGACTGGGGTTTGGACAGCATGGATTTTACTATGCTCTCTTGATATATATAGAGAGTCCAGCTGCTTGCCACCAATTAGAAAAAAGGTAAAAGGGGGATTAATACGCTACCCTTGAGGCCAAAGGCAGCAAATAGGATTAAAGGCTACTTGGCTTCGTCATAAAGATGGCACAATGGGGGGAGTCAAGCTTTGAGCTAAGGGACCATCTAGAGGTCAAAGGCTAATGTTATCCAAACATGGATATTGAATTTCTGGGCTCCATTTTCGGTGAATTTAGGGCCAATTTACATTGTTTTGTGAAAAATTTTCATTTCATAGAAAACAGGAAATGATATACCTAATTCTTTCTTGAAAGTTGCTTCAGAAATGACATTTATATACCAGATGTAGAAAAAAGACATTTGGAACATGATATGCTGAATGCATTTGTAATATGCACATATTCCTTTGTCATATTTTCAAACCAACAATAAAATGGTTGATGGAACATGGTCCAGAGGTATGCCACTTTACAGCAGAAACCTCCTCTATTTCTATCACATACATGTCACCTATGTAGATAGTGAAATATAAGCAAAATTGACCATTTAGTTGGGGGCAAGATATGGAGACACTTGTGAGATGTCATGCAGCATCAGATGTTTTGTTTTGAGCCCTCACTATCCAGTGGCCTCAATAAAGAATCATATATTCTTCAGAACATACCCATTATAGTCTTGCCCCATATAGTTTGAGGTCTGCTCTTTTAAAATCCATTCACATAAAAAAGTGACCTTACCTCTTTTCACTATTGAAACTTTTCCTTAGATGATCACTTCTCAAAAAGTTCACTTTACTTGTGTACAGATCATAGATAAAATCAAGTCTTTATCTGGACTGTATCTTCCAAGGCTATATGGAATTTGTATAGGAAATATTAGGTAGAGTAAAAACTGATTTATAAAATTATTCAGTGAACTAATCCAGTACTTGTTCCTGCAAATCCCTGTGCTTGTGTAAGACGACTTGTGTTTGTAGTCAGTGAAACTGATGTAGGTAAAAGTATGTTCGCTTAAAATTTGACCTCTAGATTGTACCTTAAGAGTAAAGTGCTTGTAACACTTTAGATTCAAAACCTCTTTTCATCTTTAATGTCTGGAATATCATTGATAGGTTATATGGCCTTACCCAGGGAGGGGAGAGGAGGAAGAAAAAGGGAAGAGTGTGTCGCTTTCTTCAGTTTAAGCTTAATTTGCATCGTTGGGTTTCTTCTCAAAAGTGAAACATAATTGTACTGTAGTCAACAGAGATTTTTGTCTTCAGTGAAACCACGATTTAATCTAGCTGTCTAGACTTAATAATTATGCAGAAACTGCATCTTTTCTTGGTGACCATGTGTCATTCACAAAGCCTTGTAGATCATAAAAGTGTGCTATACTCTTCAATATTTCATGTATGGTAAACTTCAGGAATATCTAGCAAGTCTTGAGAAGTAAGTAAACTTTGGGTCGACTTTGAACTTTTTCTCAGAATGCTTTGGAAACATATACTGGTAAAATAGGGAAGTTGTTTACCCCTGGCCAAAAAGAATTATTGCCTAATTTCAAAAAATGGCTTCACATCTCAAAGTCAGACTACTAGCCCTTTTGTTCTGAAATGTACTTTTTTTTTTTTCCTTTCTTTTCATTCTGTAATTTTCTCCATGAGATCCATATAAAGCAAAGGCAGAAGTAAAACCAAGAGATAATGGATCAGCTTACTAGAGATGATTGTTCTCTGACAGTACTGGGAGGACTAACAAAAGCTCAGTGTTGACCAGCAGGCTGCTTCTCAGAGTGTAGATGCTGCATAGTGCTGTGGTTGCAGGAACACTTTAAAATAATGGTCCAGTTAATTAATACTGAGTTACAGTAGGGATCCCATAGAGGTACATATGACACCCACATTAGTATCAAATTATCTCATTATGATTCGTGCTGTTACCATAAATATCAAAGGAATTAATAAGGATTTGTCCATTACTTTAAGGGTTAGTGCTACTGCTATAGGTACTTAAAGTACTTCAGTGACCCCGTCCCCCCCCCAAAAAAAAACCCCACATCCTTAATGCCAGTGTTCACATTTAGGGATGCCCTTATCAGTCTGTATTTAAATATTTTTCCTCTGAGATAAATATTATATTTTTTAAAATATATATATATTTATTTAATGTAGGGCAAATATCAACCATTAATGCCCTTGCTTTACAAGCAACTAGACATGGAACCCCAAGGGATTTTTGCTTTAGGAAGCCTGTCAAATGTGGTAGGATTGATAGTGTGAGATTTACCAGGACTTCCTCCCACACACACATCCCTGCTGTCTGACTTGAGTTTAGCCTCTCACTTTTCTAGAAGAGAATGGAATTGAAGAGTCTGTGAATCACTTCACCATACTCAGCTCTGCATTGCTTTAGCATATAAATCTTTTGAAGTATAACTCTTCAAAGCTCAACTGAAACAGTTGTGTATACACTTTTATTTACAAAGCATTCCTCAGTTCAGTAGAGGGAAAAATCTTTTCTCAGTTTAAGCCAACATCTCCCTCAATGTAGTTTCAAACAATTCCGTTTTAAGGGAAGGAAAGATGAACTGAGCTATATTTTTACAATATGAAGACGTTTTCTATAATGGGAAGATTAGAAGGCATCCTCTCAACTGAACTCACTTCTAACGAATCCTTCTATAGCTTTGCATTTATTGGCCTTAAGGTTTCACACTTAAATAGCTTTTAAAAAAGGAGAATATTCAGAAGTGAGAAAGATGGAGAAATATCCCTGAGAAAAAGGATTCCTTTGCAAGCTCAACTTCCAAAGTCTAAGTAGTCTTTAGTTCATTAAATTCAAAACACCGTGTATGTATAGTCTGTACAGGGTTCATGCTATCCTATCATGCACCTTCGGAAGAACAGAGATTTAGATTTCCTTAGAAATGAGATAAGCAATCACCTGCAATTTTTGAATTAGTATTAGCCAATTACACCAGAAGGACCATTCTCTCCTCTATCTAAAAGTCTTGTGAATGTTTGTTTTGAGTTTGCAAATATGTTTTCTTTCTTTAGATTGGATGGGTAAGGAATAGTTTACTTCAGGACTTTTTCTCCAGCATACTGAGAAGGAAACAGCAATCCGTACTATTTTGTAGTTTTGTTTAGAAAAGTGGGTAAAACTTTTTTCCAAAAAAACAAAATCTCTGAATTAGTGATGTACCTAGTTTGTTGGCAAAATGCAGGAAATCTGAGATAATTATCAACAAGAATGACTATCAATAAGGTGTTTTGTGTGACACAATTTGTTACCGATTTGTTGTAGTTATAGCGCTGGCCTGAGTTGTCCTTCAACGCTTCAATTATACTGTAATCACTATTTTTTTTTCCTAAGCCTAAAGCTGTTAAGATGTGAGATGGTTTTGTGTGTCTTTCCAGTTCTTTTTTTGATAGCCATATGCAGAGTAGGCTATGAAACAGAATTGCCTCAGTTTTCCTGATTCCAAGGTGATGTTAGCTGCTCTTGGGAAACAAGTTTGTTAATGGGAATCTTTGGAACAGTGTAGTTGTTTTCAAAAGATGCAACCCACTTGCAAGGTTTTCAACAGTTAAAGATGGGAGACTGTGTTTCTTCTAAGTGTTGCATACACAGTACTGCTAAACTGCTTAACTGTAAACTGAAATACTACTACTACCACCCTAATGTCTGTAGCATTAAAAGTTTCCTTTTAAACTCTGTAGCTCTGTAGATATTAAGTGAGTGATATCCCATTGTTTTTTAGGTATTATTACTAGCTATGGATTGTATATGGATGGTGTTCTGACGCAAAATTCATCACAGCTAAGTTGTTATGCTTACGGACTTGCTCCTTGGAGTCTGCATTCCTTCAGAGTCCAGGCATGTACTGCAAAAGGTTGTGCTTTGGGTCCATTGGTGAGTACCTTAATTTGCATTCTGGGAGTGTAATAAATGTCAGATGGCAGTGAATATCAGCGTAAATGGTGATGATTCACTCTGGTCAGTACTAACCCATCTGGCAAAATGTGACATTTAAAAAAAATCCTGTTTAAGAGCCGCTAAAGATTTGATAGGTCATTGTTAGGCATTGTTCCAAAGTAGAACAGAGGTACAGTGAAGAAAGGCAAAATTTGAGGCTGAAATACACATTATTGAAATTAAATAGAGTTAATATGTTTGAAAGGTGCAGATGTGGTTTAGCCGGATTTATAAGGACGTATATAAAGAAAGAGTTACTGTTCCAGTAATGAGCAAATTTCTAGCTGCCTGACTGAAAGGACTGAAGTTAATTTGAGAATTGCAGAAGCCAGAAGTGGCAATGCAGGAGCAAGGAAAATATGGTGATTCGTAAATATCTTTTGAATGCAAGTATGTGATCAAAATATTATACTGGACATATTTTACCAGTCTTGTACAACACCCCATTTTTTCAGGATTTGAGAATACAGGAATATTAAATTTGACATGTGAAAAACAAGCCTTCTGAGGCTTTTTTATTTTGCTAAAGGTTTTTAGACGTATAGCTGAACTGATAAATCCAGTATGATTTCATAGTACTGTAGCCGATGAATAACAGGAATAATATCTACTATGCTTGGTTTTGTTTTCAAGTACAACTCAGAAAACCTATGTTAATTCTGAGATTTAACTTTTTGTTAATTCAGCTTTGTGTGTGCACTTTTTATTTAGCTAAGAAGAAAAAGAGAAACAAAAAAGGAAGATCTGGTAGTTGTTCTGTGTTTGTTTTTCTATCATAATCTATGGTATCACTATATTGTGCTCTGGAAAGAACTTCCAGGTTTTATTTTTATGATATAATTCATTAGTCACATTTCCAATATTCTTTCCAAGATTGCTTGCTTTCAGATGCTGGTAACATCGTCTATCTGTAGAAGACGACTAGACTTTATAACCATTAAACATTTTATAGCTTGCTCTACTTTGAAGGATATTTACTCTTAAAAGCTTGAATGGCTTTTTGCCAGTTTTTCTTGTACATTTTTTACAACTTCACATATACCCCCAAAGCAAACCTTGTTTTAAGGTATTCGATGTGCGATAACCTAATCCATTGTGTTAGTAGTGATGTTTAAGACAAGTCGTTACCAGACTTTACATACAGATGAAATATGTATGTTTTCAGTGCTTCTGTCCTATCAAATAGGCAACAAACGGACAGAACAGAACAGCAGTAGTTAGGGTTTTAAAAAATATTTTTAGTAGCCTTTTTTCATATCTCCACTGAACTGCAGACTCATAACTTGACTTTTGAAACAGTTCAAAGTAGAGGCCTCTGTAGCTGATACTTATCTACATCCCATGATCAGTATGCCAACTGTTTTCCAAAGCTGGTGATCCATCTCTAATCACAGGAATTGAAGTACAACATCTTTATTTAGGCTCACCTAAGTGCTGCCAGGAAGTTAAAGCACTGCATCTTCATTTGTTTTTTGAAAGATTTTTATATCAGTTACAGAATAAATCCAACTCTTAAAAAAAAGAAAAAAAAAAAAAAGGGCAAATGTTTTGCCTCTACTCTAAATAGGATGGGAGACATCTCCCAGCAGTAAACTGATACGCTTCCAGCTATTTTCGTTGCCAATCTTGTGCTTAATGTGCTGTAATCGATGAATGAATGCTATGCGACTATCCTAAATATGCAATTTCTTTAGCGTATGTTTCTGAAGGTGGCTCTGAAAATCTCAATCAGTTATGAGAGCATTAGTAGTTACTGTGTTTCAATAACTTTTTTGTTTGGATTAGATAGTTTTTGTTTAACATTTTTTTCAGTAAATATGATTTATTTTTAAGTGAGATACAAATTGTTAACATGTAAATTAAAAAATGCTAAATATTTGTCATTTCAAGCTACTGCTATTAAACTTAAATTTCAGGTTTTTAGCTTATGTGTATGCTAGTACTTTTTTTTAAAACTTAGATGGATGACAATGTTTTCCCATTATTATTATTATTTCTATCCTGTGATTTAGTGTTACTTATATGATAGCAGGGTATTTTTTATTAAGTTATTAATAAACACGTCTGAAAATATCACAGAATTGTGTATAAAGTAATGTTTAGAAAAAGAAATATGAAACAGGTTTTCTGTGCCATATGTTTACATACAGAATGTACATTTTTTTTACACAAAATATTATTTTCAAAGTACACTGCAGAGGTGTAGTTGTAGAGGATACTACATGTACTGATTCTAAACAGTGTTTCAATATTTTTTATACTGAAAAGAATAGCATGTCATAAAGAACAGGCTTTGCAATACTGTAAGAATTTTCTGAGAAGCAGTCAAAGGCTATACACAATGCAGCTGTTGCAGCTGTTTAGGATGTGGTAGAGATTGCTACAAATTCATACTGTTTTAAGAATATCTTAATCATCTTCAGTAGAAAAAATAGCTGGTATTCATTTCTCTGTGTTTTCGATGTGGTGAGATCGGAGTACCTGCATTTAGCAGCACAACTTTACAGGAAATTGTTTTAGTTGAGAAAGCACAGTTTAGTCAAATTCTTCCATAAGGATGTTTTTGACTGAAATATCCAAATAATCAATGTGGCACTGATCCAATAAATCCGTGAAGCATTTGTTTATCTTTAAGCATGTACTTTATCCTGTATACTTTACTGCAACTGCTCACCTATTTTAAATATAATAGAGTGTATGAACATAGAAGCACACATAGAGATACTGATGCACTTCAAAAATACAGCTTGGCACTTGTAAACAATAAGCTTTCCAAAATTTACATGCTAAAAAGTAAAACATTCATGTTTCAAGGACAGAGAAAGTATGTTTGGTTGTTTTGATGACAGAGCAGGTGTGGCAGATTAAAAACAGCATTTATTAGCACTCCTGTGAACTTGCAGCTGAGAGGCACTTAGAAAGGTGTGAAACCATCTTATACCTTAGAAGACACCAAATAAATAATGTATGAGAAACAAAATTGTTGCCATAAATAACATAATAACAACTTATTTTGTTTCGCAGCACTGAATGTTTACTATGAGATGTGAAATTTAAATACTAAATTTCTATAATATTGAATGAGTATTTATTTATTTATATAAAACCCCCTTTCATATTCACTACATTTTCCAGCTTTTTTATCATATTTTGTTTTCTCTTAAAGATCTACTTTTTATTGCAACTTAAATTTGTTAGGTGAAATTAGAAGTGAATTCAGGGAGCAGCCAATATTCCGCAAAGGATATTTTTTCTCTATCAAATATCTATAGTAATTTACTAGTGTTTTAACACGTGTTCCTTACAGTTGTCTTTTAAAATGCAGAAATTCAAACCCCTGTGGTCTTCTATTGCTGCTTCCTTCCCTAACAGTAAGCTGAGATCATTCATCCACATGAGGTGCAAGGGTGTTTTCAAGAAATGAATCTTCTGTTCTTTTTCAGTATTTATTTCCTGTTCCTTCCAGGGGTCTCTGTACAAAGTTGTTGGACAGCTTCAAACAAATGTAGATGAAAGGAAAGTAAAATGCCTAAAATTTAGGACACCTGCAGTGTTAGTTACCTTTTTTTGCTAAAGAAATAACTTTTCTTAAAATTTTGCGTTTCTCGTTCCTTCTCTATTTGCAAACTACGGCAACAAACCTCTATCTCGTTGTTTAACTTACAGGTAGAAGCTCGGACCATGGAAGCTCCTCCTGAGGGAGCAGTTGATATATTTGCTACTGTTGATGGGTCCAAAGAAGTTCAATTAAAATGGCTTGCCCCGAATAAACCTAATGGAAAATTGACCTACACAGTCTTTGTCACTGGTCTCTTCTATGCTGATCAAGGTATTTTTTTTTTCCTTTATAATAAGTGTAATGATAGCATTGACGTACCATTTCAATTTTTAAAAAAAATTCCTTTAGCACTAAATTTTTCTGGCTTTTTTGCCACTCCATTGATTATTTTAGAATTATCAATTTTATTCTTTAAGAACTGCTGCTTTGATTTATGGTGCTTTACATTTGTAGAAACACATAAATTGGCAAATAAAGATAAGCCCTCTGCACTCATTTAGTCTCTAGATATACACATGGAGTCTTATCTCACACCCTTCACTCAGATAAGGAAGCTGTACTCAGAAAATTTCAGTTGGTTTGCTTATATAAGTGGGAGCCATTCATGAGAGCTGTTCATAATATGGTTGATTGTGAGTATATTTGAAATTTATATAAACTGCTGTATAGAAGTAAGGCTTACAAACGGCCAGCTACCTAAAAAAGTATGCAATGAAATCAGACACTTATTCCTAAAAAGAAAGGAAAAGAAAACTGACTCTTCGTTGCTATATAGCAAACAGACTGGCCATACAATGCAAAAACCTGAAAAGTAACAGTTATCTGTTAAACCGTATTGGATCATGGGCTGCTGTTTTGTTTCCACTGCTTTATGTTGTGGGTTGTGTGTTGGTTTTTTTTTTTTTCCCCTGTGTGTCTTTTAAACCTAAACATAGCAATGTGGTCTTGGGTGAAAATGTTGCTAAATCGGAGCAGGTAGAGTTAGACGGTGATGTTAACCTTGCATAAAAGACTATATAAGGCACTAAAGAATGTAAATGGACATTTTTTCCAAATGTATTACAGAAAGTGCATATTATTCAGTTGAAAGCAAAATGCTGTGCCCTCTAATTATTATAAAAATGTAAAATACTTAGGCAGTGAATAAAAATGAATGTTCACAAAATACGTGCGAGCATTTAGTATGTCAATTTGAGCTATTAAGCGTGCTCTAAGGTACAATAAATAATAAAATATTGTACACAAATAATGTTTATGAATTATACCTAACAATGTTGTCATTAATTTTT